>SJYA01000643.1:13944-182903 GCA_006410615.1 Neotragus moschatus | reverse complement strand
CTCTGCTTTTTAATATGCCGTCTAGGTTGGTCATAGCTTTTCTTCCGAGGAGCAAGTGTTTTTTAATTCCATGGCTGCTATTACATCTGCAGGATTTTGGAGCCCCCCAGATGAAGTCAGCCACTGTTTCCCCATCTATTTGCCAAAGAGTGATGGAACCAGATGCCATGATATGAGTTTTCTGAATGTTGAGTTTTAAGACAACTTTTTCACTCTCCTCTTTAACTTTTATGAAGAGGCTCCTGAGTTCTTCACTTTCTGCCATAAGGGTGGTGTCATCTGCATATCTGAGGTTATTGATATTTCTCCTGGCAATCTTGATTCCAGCTTGTGTTTCTTCCAGTCCAGCATTTCTCATGATGTACTCTGCATAGAAGTTAAATAAGCAGAGTGACAATATACAGCCTTGACGTACTCCTTTCTTGATTTGGAAGCAGTCTGTTGTTCCATGTCTGGTTCTAAATGTTGCTTCTTGACCTGAATATAGATTTCTTAGGAGGCAGGTCAGGTGGTCTGGTATTTTCATCTCTTTAAGAATATTCCCTGGAGAAGGAAATGGCAACACACTCCAGTATTCTTGCCTACAGACTCCCATGGACAGAAGAGCCTGGTGGACTGCTATCCATAGGGTCACACAGAGTTGGACATGGCTGAAACGACTTNTTTTCCTATTTGGAACCAGTCTGTTGTTCCATGTCCAGTTCTAACTGTTGCTTCCTGACCTGCATACAGATTTCTCAAGAGGCGTGTCAGGTGGTCTGTATTCTCATCTCTCTCAGAATTTTCCACAGTTTATTGTGACCCACACAGTCAAAGGCTTTGGCATAGTCAATAAAGCAGAAATAGATGTTTTTCTGGAACTCTCTTGCTTTTTCCATGATCCAACGGATGTTGGTAATTTGATCTCTGGTTCCTCTGCCTTTTCTAAAACCAGCTTGAACATCTGGAAGTTCACAGTTCACGTATTGCTGAAGCCTGGCTTGGAGAATTTTGAGCATTACTTTACTAGCATGTGAGATGAGTGCAATTGTGTGGTAGTTTGGGCATTCTTTAGCATTGGAATGAGAACTGACCTTTTCCAGTCTGTGGCCACTGCTGAGTTTTCCAAATTTGCATAACTCAACACGTAATTTTCTTTCTAATATTTCAGATTTTCCCTGAAACAACATTGTCTTATTATACTCGGCACTTAGCACATCTTGAAGCCAAGTTTCATTTCAGAGTTGTAGGCATATTTGAGAACCTGGCTTGTACAACATTTCTATCTATTGTCGTAAGATATGAATTAAAACATAAGCAATTTCTCAATTTGAATATCAGCCTGATTTAATTGTCAGGTTCCTGAAAAAGCAATTGACTCTAAGATTAATAAGCCATCCATGAATACCTTCAATTTGTATCATGGAGAATCACTATTCGAAAGAAAATGTAAAGACCCATCATTTTATTGGAGGATGATCTCATTCAGAAAACCTCCGATTTCCTTGAAAGGGTAGAGTTATTTATCTTTAAATAGAAAATAGGGCAGTTGCCCAACACCAGTTTTTTCTGTGTCTTTAAACTTTATTTCATTCCCTGATTTTAAAACTACATCTGAATATGTGTTAAGACCATAAAAATCCCTTTGGATTGAGAACATCATAAATTTGCTGCCAACTCTCAATAGACTTCAGCCTGCTAGTTATTAATCCTTAAATATTATATCATCATGATAAAAGAAGCAAGCATATGAGGGATTATTGTGTTAAAAATAGGAAATGTACTTTTAAACAAGGACATATTGACCTTCTGTAATTTTCTGCTGCATGGACTGCAGCCACCAGGCTTCTCTGTCCATGGGATTCTCCAGGCAAGAATACTGGAGTGGGTTGCCATTTCCTAACCCAGAGTCAAATCTAGGTCTCCTGTATTGCAAGTAGAGCCACTCGGGAAGCCCCAGTTTGGTACAGCAGAAGCTTTCTGGAAAAAACCTTTCTGCTCTGCTTCTACTCCACATACCAGAGTTGGCATGTGGTCATGGTGGAGCTCTTACCTGGAATCAGCCAAGCTGCAACTCCAAGATGTTAGCTTAGTGACCCTCAGCAAATAAATCTCTCACTGTCACAGAGCCTCACTTTCTTCATTTATAAAATTAGGATCAATCACAGATTTTGTTTTCTTTTTAAGGCAGTTTGGAAGTTCATTGCTAAATATGGAAAATTCCTTTTAAAATAGCTTTGTAAACTGTAACTGCTCTTTCATTGAACAAATAATGATTTTTATAAAAATGCAAAACTCTTATCAAATATCAAATTTAGGACTCAGTTTGCTTATTAAAATACTTGCAAATAGCCACTAGTGTTATTTTTCTGTTCAACAGTTCAGAAATTTTGCTGTATCTTTGCTCAGTTTATCAATTTCACACCAGAAAACTTCAGTGGCTTAGAGTAATTTTTAAATCGTCATCACTGTGTCTAAAATGCTGTGTAGTTACTAGATTCTGTAATCACCAGGGAGCTAAAAAATTAAAATTAATCATAAATTAATAAAGGACTATTTTACATAACAATTATTGATCTTATATTATACATCAGTTCAGTTCAGTTCAATTCAGTTCAGTTCAGTTGCTCAGTTATGTCCGATTCTTTGCAACCCCATGGACTGCAGCATGCCAGGCCTCCCTGTCCATCACCAACTCCCAGAGTCTACTCAAACTCATGTCCATTGAGTCAGTGATGCCATCCCAACATCTCATCCTCTGTCGTCCCCTTCTCCCGCCTTCAATCTTTCCCAGCATCAGGGTCTTTTCCAACGTGTCAGTTCTTTGCATCAGGTGGCCAAAGTGTAACTAGTAGAATCTCTGAGGACGGTTTGATTTGACTCCTGCTTTGATCCTGTACCACCTACAGAGGACACTCTCCTCACTCCTATCTTAAATCCATGTACTTGGATATCCCAGCCTTCTGGGCCAGGGATGACCTAGATTCTTCCCTTCTAGTGAAAGGGAGATCCTCATTCATATCAGTATTTAACAGTACTGATTACATGTAACTGAACAGGAACAAATCCCCCCTTAGCCTCCTTGTAAGTCCTCTTTTAGTTCTGGATTATAATATTCATACATATTGACCAGGATTGTATGCATAACAGAGACACAGTCTCCCCTGCCAGAGCCAACACACCCTTTCTTCTGACCCCCATCTGTTTTGGCATCATCTCTTCTGACCACTTCCTGACAGATGAAGAATTACATAAAGTAATGTAAGTTTTAAAACTGCTACGCATGTGGAAACATAGGCCTCCAAATTTCTGTCCTCTGTTCTCTAATAGTCACACCTATCCTGCATGTACCCCAGAGGCCCTGGGAATTTATCCTGCACCAACTTCTGTCAATGATTTCTAACTGTTTCTCATTCCAGAAGTTTTTAAAGACCTTATCCCCTAGGTAATCTGATTCAGTAGGTCTGGGTAGAAAACTATAAAATCTTCTGACCATACATCAAAGTTGTATTCCTAAGAAGCCATGCATTATTAACACAGTATGCCAATTAAACAAATACTTCAATGGAAAATAAGTTTGAAGATCAAAATTTTTACTCATATAGAAAAGTAAGCTTTCCCGCATATTCTTAAAAAAAATGGCAGTAAGTGTATGGCTATAAAATAGATATGGGCTGTGCTTAATCACTCAGTCATGTCTGACTCTTTGTGACCTTCTTGTGACTCTTTATAGCCTGCCAGGCTCCTCTGTCCCTGGGAATTCTCCAGCCAAGAGTACTGGAGTGGGTTCCCATACCTTCCTCCAGGGGATCTTCCCAATCCAGAGACTGAACCCAGGTCTCCCACATTGCAGGTGGATTCGTTACCATCTGAGCTACCAGGGAAGCCATAAAATCAAGTAAATCCAGATTTGATTTAATTCAGACTTGCTTCGTGTGGCCAGAATTCTTGTTATTCCTAGGATTTTTACATACAACTAAGCACTTTAACTGTGGGCGCAGGAGGGCCTAGAGGAGCCACCCCACGTTGAAGGTCAGGAAGGGTGGCGGGAGGACATACCCCTCATTCAAGGTAAGGAGCAGTGGCTGTGCTTTGCTGCAACAGCCGTGAAGAGATACCCCATGCCCAAGGTAAGAGAAACCCAAGTAGGATGGTAGGTGTTGCAAGAGGGCATCAGAGGGCAGACACACTGAAACCATACTCACAGAAAACTAGTCAATCTAATCACACTAGGACAACCACCTTGTCTAACTCAATGAAACTAAGCCATGCCCTCTGGGCAACCCAAGATGGGTGGGTCATGGTGGAGAGGTCTGACAGAATGTGGTCCACTGGAGAAGGGAATGGCAAACCACTTCAGTATGCTTGCCTTGAGAACCCCATGAACAGTATGAAATGCAAAATGATAGGATACTGAAACAGGAACTCCTCAGGTCATTAGGTGCCCAACACTCTACTGGAGATCAGTGGAGAAATAACTCCAGAAAGACTGAAGGGATGGAGCCAAAGCAAAAACAATACCCAGCTGTGGATGTGACTGGTAATAGAAGCAAGGTCTGATGCTGTAAAGAGCAATATTACACAGGAACCTGGAATGTCAGGTCTATGAATCAAGGCAAATTGGAAGTGGTCAAATAGGAGATGGCAAGAGTGAATGTCAACATTCTAGGAATCAGCAAACTAAAATTGGCTGGAATGGGTGAATTTATCTCAGATGACCATTATATCTACTACTGTGGGCAGGAATCCCGCAGAAGAAATGGAGTAGCCATCATGGTCAATGAAAGAGTCCAAAATGCAGTACTTGGATGCAATCTCAAAAATGACAGAATGATCTCTGTTTGTTTCCAAGGCAAACCATTCAATATCACAGTAATCCAAGTCTATGCCCCAACCAGTAATGCTGAAGAAGCTGAACAGTTCTGTGAAGACCTACAAGACCTTTTAGAACTAATACCCTAAAAAAGATGTCTTTTTCATTATAGGGGACTGGAATGCAAAAGTAGGAAGTCAAGAAACATCTGGAGTAACAGGCAAATTTGGCCTTGGAATGTGGAATGAAGCAGGGCAAAGACTAGTAGAGTTTTGCCAAGAAAATGCCCTGGTCATAGCAAACACTCTCTTCCAACAACACAAGAAAAGACTCTATATATGGACATCACCAGATGCTCAACACCAAAATCAGATTGATTATATTCTCTGCAGCCAAAGATGGAAAAGCTCTATACAGTCAACTAAAACAAGACCAGGAGCTGACTGTGGCTCAGATCATGAACTCCTTATTACAAAATTCAGACTGAAATTGAAGAAAGCAAGGAAAACCNAGCAATCCCTTCTGTAGATAGTTATAGGCCTAAAGAATAGGCCCAGGTGTTTATCTCATTTCATTTTTTTACATATATGTCTTTCCTTTGTCCATGGATAAAGCATATCCTCCTTGCTCATGGATTCAAAAGCTTTAGTACAGTCTGTTCCTAATCAAACTTCATAGCCTTATTTGAATAGTTTCTCCCCCACCACTTGCCCTGTATACTAGGCCAGTTTGGTTTTTCCTCTTAAACTGTGTTCAGTAAACCACTAGAGTCTTGTAAGTGCTATTTGAGAAAAAGAAAACAAAAATAAATAAATAAACAAAAAGCTTTGCAGTCAAATAATTTAGGAAATGCTGCGATAACCATATTCCCCTTTTGGAGAAAATATAAAGAATTTTTGTGTGTAGAAGTTCCAGTAAAGCTCTGAAGTGGAAAAACATTTTTAACCTCATATTATTTGGTAGCTTAACTCTTTTTCTCAGAATCTCTGTTAAAATATCATGAAAAGGGACTTCCCTGGTGGTCCAGTGGTTAAGAATCGGCCATGCAATGCAGAGGATATGGGTTCAGTCCTTGGTGGGAGAACTAAGGTCCCACATGCCACAGAGCAACTAAGCCCACGCTCCAACTGAGCCTATGCCTCACACCTAGAGAGTCCGTGTGCCACAAGGAAGGCTTCTGCACGACCCAACTAAGACCTGACACAGCAAACTAAAATAAGTACTAAATATCTTTTAAAATATCAAAGAACTTAATGTCAGACTAGGACATGAAATTATGTAGAATTTGTTTACAATTTTATTAAATCAGTCCAAACAGTCTACATTCTTGTGCCTTAGGACCATAGAAGCTTTATTTCAGTGAGAGTAAATTCAATGAATTACTGGCTTGCTTTTCAATAAGTCATATTAAAGTGAATGTAGTCAAATTTCTGTTATCATGACTTACTGGTCCTACTTATATTATATGGAACTTTAGGAAATAAGTCTGGTCACCTCCTGGCCTACTCCTAATTTTGGATATTTGAAATAGACAGTTACCACTTTTCCTTCCCCAGATTCTCTGTCCTCTTCAGTCTAAACATTATGAGCTGAAGAGTAAGCTCCATGAATTCAGGGGTTATGTCTATCTTTTTTGCTATTCTAGTTCCATGCTTAACTTGTTGTTAGATATTTAGTAGGTGCTCAATAAATATGTGTTGTGTGAAATAGTGTTTCTTTATAGTGTACTTTGGGCTTCCCAGGTGGCACTGCTGCTGCTGCTGCTAAGTCGCATCAGTCATGTCAACTCTGTGCAACCCCATAGATGACAGCCCACCAGGCTCCTCTATCCCTGGGACTCTCCAGGAAAGAACACTGGAGTGGGTTCCAGATGGCACTAGTGGTTAAGAACTCACCTGCCAATGCTGGAGTCCTAAGGGCTTTGGATTTGGTCCCTAGGTCAGGAAGACACCCTGGATGGGAAATGGCAACCCACTCCAGTATTCTTGCCTGGAGAATCCCATGGACAGAGACCCTGGCGGGCTACAGCCCATGGGGTTGCAAAACGTCAGAAATAACTGAAACGCCTTACGTATACGGTACTTTCCCCCATTCCACCTCTGTTAAAATCCTACTCATTCTTAAAGAAGTATCTCTAAAGTATATATCTAAAGATATCATCTAAGTATCATAGATGAGTATTTCTATAAAACCCCAAGTCATAGCATACACATGTCCACACTTCACTTATTTGTGCTTTCATTTTCATTATACTCATAAATGTAACTGTTTATTAGGGTAAACCATATAAAGTCATCCATATTCATTTAAAGGTATAAAATAGCAGTTTCTTATAATTCAATATCATATTAAATATGATATATTTATATACTCGCATAAATATGAATATGTATATATATATATAATCTCTGTTTTTTCAGCTGGATTAGCATGGTATGGTAGGGCCTATTTTGTAAAGCTTGGTCTTTTATAAAGTTTACAATACATGGCATTAACATAGAAGATGACAAATAAAAGCTTGTCCTATGGGATTGTAGCCATTCGTCTTACTAAACTTGGGTAACTGAAATGAGGTGAGACATACTGATGATGTTTTTGTTTGGAATACTTCATGAATAGACAATCTGAGACATGCATAAAGCATAATCTTCAGTAAAAGTAGTGTGATTGCTCTGATATATGTAAATGACTTTATATATGTAGTGTGATTACTCATATATGTAGTGTGACTTCTCTTATACGTAATGTGACTTTACACATTAAATATACACATCAAATCGATTGCTATTCTCTGTATAAAATAATTATTCTAAACTTAGTTCTCATATGCTGGGAAAGATTGAAGGCAGGAGGAGAAGAGGATGACAGAGGATGAGATGGTTAGTTGGATGGCATCACGGACTCAGTGGACATGAGTTTGAGCAAGCTCTGGAAGTTGGTGATGGACAGGGAAGCCTGGGGTGCTGGAGTCTGTGGGGTCACAGAGTCAAACACAACTGAGTGAACTGACTGAACTGAGTTCTCATTACCAGAGTGAATATNGGATGAGATGGTTAGTTGGATGGCATCACGGACTCAGTGGACATGAGTTTGAGCAAGCTCTGGAAGTTGGTGATGGACAGGGAAGCCTGGGGTGCTGGAGTCTGTGGGGTCACAGAGTCAAACACAACTGAGTGAACTGACTGAACTGAGTTCTCATTACCAGAGTGAATATTTTCTAAAGGAAGTTAGGTGGACTTTGTTTAAATTTTGGTAAATGATGCATGAAATTTGGAAGCCCTATTTGAATTTTATTCCATATTTTTTAATTTTACTCAGTGGAAATATTGCCTTTACAAGAACAGAGCTTTTAAATTTGTAATATGTTTGTCTGTCAATGAAGATAAATGATTCTAAAATATGAATCAATTATTTTTTATTTGATTTCCTTCTCAGAGGTCCTTCTCTCAACGCTGGAAACTAACAATTTTTCTTTTTGGTATAAGACCGGCCCCAAAATAAAAATAGAAAATTGGCAAGAATCCATGTAGTACATTGAGGCTTTTCCACTTCCACCAAGTCAATCTGATAACTTGGTGAGAAAGTAGTTACCGTTAGTGATAACAGAATAGAAATGATCCCTAAATATATACTTTCTCTTGTTCTTCTTTTGTTAGTGCTTACAATTGATTTATCTTAATTTCACACTGAAATGGTTTTTAAACACCTGGATTCATGTGGCCAACATAATCCCAGCTGTACTTTAAAAAGTTGGTTGATCAGAGTTCCAGAACTTGGATTTTGTTGCTTTCATTTTGTTCTAGCAGGAAAATAGCCTTGGCTGAGTGGATCATGGAAAAAATAAGAGAGTTCCAGAAAAACATCTATTGCTGCTTTATTGACTATGCCAAAGCCTTTGACTGTGTGGATCACAATAAACTGTGGAAAATTCTGAAAGAGATGGGAATACCAGACCACCTGACCTGCCTCTTGAGAAATCTGTATGCAGGTCAGGAAGCAACAGTTAGAACTNCAGAAAAACATCTATTTCTGCTTTATTGACTATGCCAAAGCCTTTGACTGTGTGGATCACAATAAACTGTGGAAAATTCTGAAAGAGATGGGAATACCAGACCACCTGACCTGCCTCTTGAGAAATCTGTATGCAGGTCAGGAAGCAACAGTTAGAACTGGACATGGAACAACAGACTAGTTCCAAATAGGAAAAGGAGTACATCAAGGCTGTATATTGTCACCCTGCTTATTTAACTTATATGCAGAGTACATCATGAGAAACGCTGGACTGGAAGAAACACAAGCTGGAATCAAGATTGCAGGGATAAATATCAATAACCTCAGATATGAAGATGACACCACCTTTATGGGAGAAAGTGAAAAGGAACTAAAGAGCCTCTTGATGAAAGTGAAAGAGGAGAGTGAAAAAGTTGGCTTAAAGCTCAACATTCAGAAAACGAAGATCAAGTCCCATCACTTCATGGGAAATAGATGGGGAAACATTGGAAACAGTGTCAGAGTTTATTTTGGGGGGCTCCAAAATCACATCAGATGGTGATTGCAGCCATGAAATTAAGAGATGCTTACTCCTTGGAAGGAAAGTTATGAGCAACCTAGATAGCATATTCAAAAGCAGAGACATTACTTTGTTGACTAAGGTACGTCTAGTCAAGGCTATGGTTTTTCCAGTAGTCATGTATGGATGTGAGAGTTGGACTGTGAAGAAGGCTGAGTGCCAAAGAATTGATGCTTTTGAACTGTGGTGTTGGAGAAGACTCTTGAGAGTCCCTTGGACTGCAAGCAGATCCAACCAGTCCATTCTGAAGGAGATCAACCCTGGGATTTCTTTGGAAGGAATGATGCTTAAGCTGAAACTCCAGTACTTTGGCCACCTCATGGGAAGAGTTGACTCACTGGAAAAGACTTTGATGCTGGGAGGGATTGGAGGCAGGAGAAGAAGGGGATGACAGAGGATGAGATGGCTGGATGGCATCACAGACTGGATGGACGTGAGTCTGAGTGAACTCCGGGAGTTGGTGAGGGACAGGGAGGCCTGGCGTGCTGCGATTCATGGGATTCCAGAGTTGGACACGACTTAGCAACTGAACTGAACTGAAGCACTTTAAAAAAGTTTTGACGTAGGAAGCACAAAGCTACACAAAGCAGCTGTTGCACAAGAAAACAGGCTTTATTTTAATGCTCACTGTTGGTTTGCAATTGTTATTTTCCTGCTATTTCCTGTTTATGATAGCATTGTAATCAACAGTAGTTTACAGATTTGTGAGGAAATCAAAATGTGTTGCCTGCTTAATCAATCATAATGTATGTAACATGTAATCTAAAAATTACAGCTAGCAGAAATCTCTGAATTAAGCAGACAGACAAACCTCACCAAGTGATTCTGATAACTTTTCGAAAAACCTCTGGGCTGACTGCTCTGTATACACCTGTATCACCCCCGACTCAAAACTGCATACTTATTTCAGGCTCATTATCTGTCTTTTCTACCACACCAATGTCACTTTTTGAACTTCCTAATATTTTTGGTGCCTACTTTTTTGTGTGCATGCTTTCTGCTTTTTGGTAATTTTTCCGACCTTTTTCTAGTTACTCTGGCTAAATATATAAGAGCCATATGATACTTCATTAACCTCATTTATTGAATGACTTTCTAGAACCTGTCATCTTCTCTCCAAATTATTTAACTCCTTTTCCCCCTCCATCCAATAGAACTGTAATTAAGCTCTAATCAGGAGTTTTACCAAGCTTCCTAACCAATCTTTCTCTATTCTTACCCATTATTTAGCCAGAGTAATCTTCCTAAAGTACAAGTCTGACCTTGGCAGTCTGTAAATGAAAAAAAAAAAAAAAATCTTTGAGACCATTTATTCTGTGACTGATATGAGCTGCTTAGGGCAGCACAAAGAAAGTCACAAATCTTATTTTTCGAAATACAGCCACCTCAGGATCAAATATTAGGTCAGCAAGGAATACTAGTATCTTCCTCTTGGGGCCTGTCCTCTTTCCCTGAATGATCTGATAACCATGGGAACTTAATGAGCCAATTCTACCTTTAAATACTTTGTAGAGTCTAGGATAATATGGTCAATCTTCCAGTGCCTCTTAATGTTCACTCACTGCTGTTTTTCCCTGTAGAATTGTTGTTCTAAACAGGACCCACTATTCTAATGTGATTAGCAAGCAGAATCTCTATAGAAGTTGTAGTAGTCATGACATAAAGAAATAGTGCACCTACATCTGGACCAAGTCCAGCGTGTTAGGCAGAAAGGATGGAGGGAGGGAGGGTTTCTGGTTCATCTATAGTGTGTCCTGGAATTAGGTTTACCTTCCATCTGCATCATAGTCTTGACTCCAGGTTACAGTGCAGACCTTTCCCTCCTTTCTATTATATGTTCCCATTTCAGGCCCATTCTTGCCATAGATCTTGGTTGAGACCATCTCAGTCTAAATGGAACGATTCACTGAAGTACATGAATTTTATTTCTTTTCCATCCAGGGTGTTCCTTTGCTCTAGACAGTTCCCCAAGTGACAAATCCACTTGGAGTGGCAGTACTATTTACTGTTTCGTAAAAAGGGGCCCTATTCTGTCTTGTTTCCCAGGCAATCTTTGCCTGATTACTTTACATTTTATTTAATGATGAGGGGCATTTAAAATGCTTCTTTCCAACCAAAGATAAGCCTCAAGGAGGGGCATCCGGCAAGTTTTAAATGGCAGCTGTGTCTGCTTTAAAAAAATAATCAACCTAATTAAGGTAGATTGCTGTGATAGCTTCTGTGCCAGCTTTGTGCTAGACACTGGGGATCACAGAGTCTAGCAGGAGACTAAGACATGAAAACAAAGAATTTCAAAGTGATGAATGCTTCGGTAGCAGCAAGCAGATGATCTAGAAGCATCACAAAGGAAAGAGTGACTTATTCTGTTTGAGAAAGTGAGAGATGCAGGTTATAGAACCTGGTATTGAGTGATACACAGATATCCAAGGGAAAAAGGATCAGTGGAGGGCTGAACAGGGGTAGATTTGGGACCTATGCTGCTGTTGCTGCTGCTGCTAAGTCGCTTCAGTCGTGTCCGACTCTGTGCGACCCCATAGACGGCAGCCCACCAGGCTCCCCCGTCCCTGGGATTCTCCAGGCAAGAACACTGGAGTGGGTTGCCATTTCCTTCTCCAATGCATGAAAGTGAAAAGCGAAAGTGAAGTCGCTCAGTCATGTTCAATTCCTAGCAACCCCATGGCCTGCAGCCTACCAGACTCTTCCATCCATGGGATTTTCCAGGCAAGAGTATGGGAGCAGGGTGCCATTGCCTTCTCCATGGGACTTATGGGCATCATATAAAAAGGGCAGAATCATGAAATAGGACTCTGTGAAGTAAAATTCATGTTTTATGGCAAGACAAGAAAAATCGAGGCATAAAAGCTTTCTGTGTTCTTAGGCCTCCTATCCCCCCTCTTCTGTGCCTTGTGTATCTGTGTTATGCATCAACCCAGCCTCCCCATCGGCAGAAATGCCTGCTCAGCCATACAGAGCAGCATTCTCCTAGCACCGACCAGACAGCTCCCTGAAAGATAACATTCCTTCTTAATCTTAAAAGGGGCCACGATGACCTGTGATCCACGGCTTGCTGTATAAACTGTCAATAATAATGTCATGTAATGTACAGCCAGTCCTCTGCCTCAGAAACTTTGTGCTTTGACCACTAACGGGTGGGACAATTATCGAAGCTTTCTGAGAGGCTGTCCTGGGCTATAATCCTTAATTTGGCTCCAGTAAAATTTTCCATTGCTTTCTTAGATCAACTGATTTGATTTTTTGTCATCCACAGTGTGCTGTGGAATACATGGAAGAGTAGTGCTATGCGGGTGGAGCACAAGAACGAGGGCGGGACAGTAGGAATGAGAAGGGTGGCAGATCAGGTTAGAAGACAAACCAGAAACACTAATCAAAGGTCTACAAACTGGAGCATTACGACTTCAGAATACATCCACGTGTTTTGTGTACATTCGGGCCAAGTGCTTCAGTCGTGTCTGACTCTGCGACCCACCAGGTTCCTCCAGCCATGGGATTCTCTAGGCAAGAATGCTGGAGTGGGTTGTCATGCCCTCCTCCAGGGGATCTTCCCAACCCAGGAATCAAACCCTGGTCTCTTGCATTGCAGGCAGATTCTTTACCATCTGAGCCACCAGGGTAGCCCAGAGCTAACTGTAATGGGAGGTAACATTCAGGAGTCGTCATTGGCTGAAGTCCAAATTCCTTACTAAGATACATAAGACACTCCAGCATAAGAGTCCATTTTCTTTTTTCTTTCTGAACTTGCCTCCTGTCACCCAATCCTATGTTTTCATTCGTTGATAAGTTACTTGCTGTTTCCTTGGATCACATCTGGCTTCTCTCCTTCTGTGCCTCTGCTTCTGCCGTTTCCTTTTTCTTCTGGAATGAACTCCCTCTCTGGGCTTCTGCCCTCGCCCTGCCTTCCTCCAGCACGCACAAACTCAAAGCCTTCTCTGTGGACCCAGCTCCAAAGTCACCTTTTCAGTCACATGTACCTGCTCTTCCTGACTGACAGTAAATCCATGTGATAGGATGTTTCTGCAGCATTCTATGCAACTTGCTCTTATATCTTTCTACATTGGGTTACTGTTAACTTTCGTAGACTAAATTTTTTGAAGATAGGCGAATTTATGAGTCATTTTACATTCACTTAGTGTTAAAAATATCATCTTAAAGGATAACCATGGTATTTTGTACATGTCATTTTATCAACTGACACTTATATTTTTAACTAGAAAAAACATTTTCTATTTCCAACAACTTGAACATTGTTTTACTTAAAGTAACTGATGTCATACATATGAGAGCACTGAACTGTTCAGCAGTCATCTCAGATGTGATCAAAGATTTCCTTAATGTGAACTAGAACAAAATCAGGAGCGGAAATTTAAAATCAGATAAGGTGTAAAGGACTCTTATTAATGATTTACCGGCTAGACTTTAATTAGAACTTTTGCATCAAAATAGAAAGCTCATTTATGTTTTCTAATGTTCCGCATAAGTGACCAAAATATATTGTTTACAGAATGAGTGATATATCAGTATTCAAACATATGATATATTTTGCCAGCTTTCTCTTAATTAGTCTTTTCTTATCATTCATGAAGAACAAAGTTTCCAATAAAGCATGATATTTTTCATCAGTACATGAGAACTCACTGAATGGAAGCAAAGATTCTACCTGAGATAATTTTAAAATAAACCAGAGTCCAAGCTGCCCTTAACTGTTAAATGTAAGACAACCACCTTTTGGTGGTTTATTAAGTTATTTACCAGCTTACATAGGGCTTCCCAGGTGGCTCACTGCTTCCCACCTGCCAATGCAGGAGACGCAGGGTCGATCTCTGGGTTGGGAAGATGCCCTGGAGGAGGAAATGGCACCCTACTCCAGGATTCTCCCTGGGAGAATCCTATTGACAAAGGAGCCTGGGAGGCTACAGTCCATGGGGTCACAAAAAGCAGAACACGACTGAGCATCTGAGTGCGCGCTCTCTCTCTCTCTCTCACACACACACACACACACACACACACACACAGCATAATTAGTTATTCCTTCTTCAGGATTAGTAAACTGAATTACTTAACTTTTGTCTTTTTTTCCAGATTATCACTTGGCATACCTGGTTAACTCCTCCAGCACTATTAAACACACACACACAAACACACAATCATTAGAGCAAAGAGTGAATTGTAGTTTTCTAAGTATCTATTTGGATACTAGCTTAACGCTGTATCAGATATTGGTGAAATATGTTTTTAAGTAAGTGTATTAATAATAAATAAAATGAGCTTTTAAGAGAAATGTAATAAAACTTTCTTTTCTCATTATTTTCAGTAGGATATTAGACTATAAATCATCAACTTTTTGCAGTGAGGACTAGCCTATTGTTTGTTTGTTTTATATTTATCTATAATGCTCATTTAAAGATACTTCAAATTGTCAGAAATTCTTGAATAATGAGGGAGTATTTGAGGCAATATTTGTACCATGTACCATCTCATTAGATATTAAAATGTTTTTCCTTAATTAAAACATCCCCAAATGTTATGATATCAATTATTTTTTGAGTAAAAACTAAATTTTCCTAAGTGTACAGATACTCAGTTTAGAGAATCTGAAATTAGTCATCCAGACTTTTGTATTCTATGTTCAACAAAAAGAGGAAGCACTTAACAATTATATATGCTAGTAACAATCATTTTAAGAGTGATTGTTAATAGTTTACACCAGGCTCAAACACACATGAACCCTTGATGTTAAAAGTATCAGGATACATTTCATGGAATTGAAAAGGGTAGTTTCTGCCTGTCCCTGACTCATGATAATAATGGTTCTCATTTCTTATCCAACGGGAACAGTGTGATAATATTAACCATGTACACTCTGCTAATAGTCGCCCTATTGCACCCCACCAAAGGATCACTACCACTATAATAAAACAAAGAAGAAAATATTAGGTGGAAACAAATTAAAAAAAAAAAAAAGGAAATGCTTAAAGCAAAAATCTAGAGGAAACTTGAGCATGAAACTTTGAAACAGGGATGATTTGAAGATACAGGAAAATTCTTTTTCTCAAAATTATAATTAGTTGCTGCTTCAAAGTTGTAAAAATCTGAACATTCCTTTGCATTCTTCAGCTTTTGTGAATGAGAAAACACCTGAATGGGTTCATTAAATATAAAAACACAGCAAGCATCTGATGATTAGTCTTAAAAATACTGAGATGACTGTTAATACAGATATTTTACCCTGAGAAGCTTAAGCGTTCTCTTTTTAACAATGAGACATTCAAAGCTGTTTTTCTAGGATCTGTTTTGGTTTTCTCTGTATGGAATTGTGCCTTGAAATTATTCTTTGTTTTTGTGGAGATCTGTGAGTTTCTGTTTGAGCAGTTCTTCTTAGGATATGAAATATTTGCTAACTTCACTGAGCTCCTATTATGTGCTAGACGCTGCAGTAGACACTGTATGTAAGATTGACATTACCCTTGCCTCCTAGAATTCATGATGGGAAAGAAGAAGGAGACAGTGAATGAGGGCACACAGTAAACAAATACAAATTTTGCCAGGCAGAGACAAGTGTTAGGAAGAAATAGAAAAAGGAGAAGAGAGTGACGGTGGAGAAGAGAGGGTAGACACTTCAGATACAGTATTCAGGAAAGACCTTTCTCAGGAGATGCTTTGTGAGACTAGGGGAAAAGTTTTTGCCCAGCAGCAGAGAGACCATATTAGAAGACCAGGGACACAAGAGACAGGAACTGGAGGGGCAGAGGTGTGGTGGTGAGAAGTGGTCAGGTTTAGATATTGGTGCCCGCAGTGCTTGCTGGTGGATTAGATATAACGTATGAGAATGACTCCACATTTTTGCTCTGACCAAGTAAATTGATTTGCCAATGAAATCAAAGAGAAATGTTGAGTCTGGAGAGCAGGTTTAGAACATAAGCTCTGACAGGCTTCTGTTCATCTCAGTTGTGGAGTTCAGGGAAGTGGCCCAGTGTGGAGACAAATTTGAGAGTGTTGAGAGCGCTTAAAGCCTTGGTACTGGATGAGATTACCTAAGAAGAAAGATTGAGCCTTGGAGCACCCCAAGAAGACATAAACCCATGACTGAGATGTGTCCTGAGAGACGTTCAGGACAGAAGGCAGAAATGTGAAATGGACAGGACAGAACTAGATTGTTGAAATCAGTGTAATACGGAGTGTTTTTACGTAAAACTGGGATGAATCAAGACTCATCTTTTCCGATGTGATGGCCTCACTGGGGCCCCGTTGGACTGGACATTTTGACTGTCATTCACCCTGTGTGTGTGGTGTGTGCTCAGCTGTGTCCAACTCTGTGCAACCCCGTGGATGGTAGCCCGCCAGGCTCCTCTGTCCACAGGATTCTCCAGGCAAGAATGCTGGAGTGAGTTGCCACTTTCTCCTCCAGGTAATGTTCCCAACCTAGGGATTGAACCTAAGTCTCTTGTGCCTCCTGCATTGGTAGGCAGATTCTTTACAGCTGAGCCACCAGGGAAGCCCACATCATTCATCCTAGAAGAGGCATGTTCCAGACCGGGAAATAAGAGCTGTACAAAGTAGGCCTTGTATGAGGTGTGGCATGATATCTTCCTCTTATACCACTGGACCTCTTTGCAGCTGGGCCTGGACTAGGTGTTCAGAGGCCCATGAAGGCCCTCCTGGAGGAAGGGGCAATCTGTCCTGGGCCGTGAAAGTGGTGGAGCTAGACCTTGAAGCTGACCATGAAATGGAGGAGGGGGTTTTTGCTCTATAGGCCCAGTAAATTCATACCTAGGTGTTCATTCCTAGTGAATATGGGGTTGTACTTCCCTTCTGACATCTTTCTTTTTTTCAAGCCTTGTCAAAAATCATGCCCTGGGTTTAGGCTGCAGTGGATCAAAGTGAATTAACCTAAATGTGGACGCCCTTGAATGGAATGGAAAGGAGAACAGACTCTGGTGCCAGACACAAGAAACAAATCCCACTGCCACTGCCTGTTAACTGAAAAATCAGTCAGGGGGTGAATTAACCAGTTTAGGAGAGACATAAGAACCAGATGTAAGCAGTGGGAATGAGCATGTAAAGACACAGATTAAAGAGACATTGGTGGCTAATCATAAGTGAAGCATAGGAGAATGTTTTAAATGGCTCTGAGATTATTACTTGGGTTATTAAATAAATTACCATCAACCCCCAGAAAGGACTAAAAGAGGAAGGCCATGTTTCAGTCAGAGTGATAATGAAGTGATAATTAAGTTTTGAACATGCTGCGTATTTGGCAGAGGAGTTCAAGAAGCAACTGAGGATGGAGTCTAGCTCAAAAGTACTCTGACTGTACGATTGTTGTTGTTGTTCAGGCACTGAACAACAAGTGTCTGACTCTTTGAGATTCCGGAGACTGTGTCCATAGGATTTCACAGGCAAGGATATTGGAGTGGGTTGCCCTTTCCTTCTCCAGAGGACCTTCCTGGCCCAGGGATTAAACCTGTGTCTCCTCTATTGGCAGGCAGACTCTTTACCATCAGGGAAACACAGCTATATGATTATGAAGTGTGAATAAATTCCTATGAGTATGAATGGTATTGATACATTTCAGAAACATAAAATGCATCTGTTTTTCTTCTGTTATTTGGGGCATGAGAAAATATCTCTTTTCTAGGCATATCTATTTTTCCCAGCTTTATTGGGATATAATTGACATATGATATTATGTAAGTCTAGGCGTAAAATATAATGATTTGACATATGTATATTGTGAAATGATTACTGCAATAATATTAGTATTAGTTAAAACCTCCATCATCTCACGTAGTTACCATTTGTGTGCGCTGAGAATAATTAAGATCTAGTCTCTTAGCAACTTTCAAGAAACAATGCAGTATTTTTATACTATAGTCACAATGCTGTACAAGAGATCCTCAGAACTTTGTTTTAAATCATTTATAACTTAAATATAAGATATAACTAAAATATAACTTATTTATAACTTAAATAACATGTAAATTATTTTTCTTATAACTGGAAGTTTGTATCCTTTGATCAACATCTCCCCATTTCATCTTTTCCCTCAGCCATTGGCAACAATTCTAATTTATTTCTATGAGTTCAGTTTTCCAAGATTCACATATAATTGACATTCTACATTATTTGTCTTTCTCTAACTTATTTCACTTAGCATAATGCCCTTCTGGTTTATCCATATTGCAAATGGCAGAATTTCCTTCTTTTTAAAGGCTGAATAATATTCTATTGTGTGTGTGTGTGTGTGTGTGTGTGTGTGTGTGTGTGTATAAGGTCCTTATGTGTGTGTATATATATATACAGGATTCCCATTTGGTTCAGTGGGTAAAGAACCTGCCTGCCAGTGCAGGAGATGTAAGAGACATGGGTTTGATCCCTGGCTTGGGAAGATCCCCTGGAGGAGGGCATGGCAACTCACTCCAGTATTCTTGCCTGGAAAATCCCATGGAGAGAGGAGCCTGGTGGGCTACAGTCCATGGGGTTGCAAAGAGTGGGACACAAATGAAGTGACTTTGCATACATTCGTGCATTATATATGTAGATATTATTCTTCATTCTGCTAATATAGTATATGACATTTGTTGATTTGCCTGTGATGAACTATTCTTGCATCCCAGGAATAACTCCCATTTGCTCATGGTATGACTCTTTACATGTGCTACTGGATTTGGTTTGCAGGTATTTTTTTGAGAATCTCTGCATATATATTCATCATGGATATTGGTCTGTAGTTTTCTTTTCTTATAATGTCCTTTCCTGGCTTTGGTAATGATGGCCTCATGAAACGAGTTTGGGAGTGTGCCTTCCCTCATCAATTTTTGAGAAGATTTTGGGAAAGACTGGTGTTAATTCTTCTTTAAATGTTTGGTAGAATTCACCAGTGAAACCATCTAGTCCTGGGCTTTTCTTTGTTGAGAATTCTTTGATTCAGTGTTCTTAAGCATTATTGGTCTGTTTTGGTTTTCTGTTTCTTCATGATTCAGTCTTGGGAGGTTGTATGTTTCTAAGAATTTATCCCTTTCTTCTAGTTTGTACAGTTTATTGGTATATAATTATTCATATTATTTTCTTACAATCCCTTGTATTTCGGTGGTATTCATTTCAGATTCCCTTTTTTCATTTATATATTTTTTATTTGAACCTTTTCTCTTTTCTTGGCTTGTCTAGCTAAATGTTTGTCAATTTTATTTATCTTTTTAAGAACTAACCCTAAGTTTTGCTAATCTATTATTTTTATATTCTATTTCATTTACTTCAGCTCTAATCTTTATCATTTCTTTCTGCTATCTTTGGGTTTAGGTTAGTCTTCTTTTTCTAGTTCTTTGAAATGTAATATTAGGTTGTTTCTTTGATCTTTCTCCTTTTCCTTAGTGTGTGAATTTCTAGCTATAAATTACATCATTGAACTGCTTTGGGTGCATCTCATAAGTTTTGTGTTTCCACTTTCATTTGTCTCCATATTTTTTGAATTCCCTATTGATTTCTTTTTCAGTCCACGGATTGTTCAGGACTGTGTTATTTAATTTCCAGGTACCATATTTGTGAATTTTCTAATTTTTCTCTTGTTACTGGTTTCTGGTTTCATACCACTGTGGTCAGAAAAGATACTTGACGTAATTGCAGTGTTCTTAGCTTTGCTGAGACTTGTCTCATAGTTTAGTATTTGATTCCTCCTGGATAATGTTCCATGTAGGTCTGAGAAGAATGTGTATTCTGCTGCTGTTGAAATGTTTTGTATATATGTCTGTTAGAGTTATTGGGTCTATACTGTTGTTCAAATGCTGTTTCTTCATTGATTTTCTGTCTAGAAGACCTATCCATTAAAGTCCCCCAGCACATTATTTTTTTCCGATGAGAAATTATAGTCTCCTCTTTTCGGATGGATTTAAACATATCGTAAACTTAATGCCACCATGCTCTGCATACTGTTACTTCTACCTGCAATTCTGTTCCCCTACCCCTTGTCTGATACCCCTTGAGTGCTTTGAATATTCAGTTTATGTTTTTCTGTTAAGCTACTGTGACTGTCAGATAAGTTTTGTGCAGGCATAGAACTTGATAATAGCTTCTATATTACTGCCCGGAAGTCCTGTTGCATATCATACCAGTTAGGTGTTTCTGTGTCTAGCACCTCCACTGAACTAATTCCTTTCACTAGAAATCATGTCTTCTGTTTACCTAGACCTTCAAACATGGAAAATTCTAATAAAAATGCACTGAAACAAAGTGAGAAGCTCTAGAAGCAGCAATATATAAAAATATGAGTGGTTGGAACTTCCCTGGTGGTCCAGTGGTTAAGAATCCGCCTTGCAGTGCAAGGGACGCAGGTTCAATTCCTGGTTGGGAAACTAGGATCCCACATGCTGCAAGGCAACTAAGCCTGCGTACTGCAACTAAGACCTGATGCAGTGAAATTAAAAAAAAAAAAAAAAAGTGGCAAATGTCAAGAAGGACATTAGTTGCAGTATGTATATGCTTAAGTATATAGTTGAAAATCAGATTTTGGAAGACAGGAAGAATGCTACAGACATCAGATTTGACCTGGGTCCTGGTATTCACATAGGGGAATCAAGGTAAATTACTCGATTTTTTGATTTGAAAGAAGAAAACTTACCCTTTATTTTTTTCTAATTTTTTTTATTATTTTATTTTTTAATATATTTTTTTTTTACTTTACAATACTGTATTGGTTTTGCCATACATTGACACGAATCCACCACAGGTGTACATGAGTTCCCAACCCTGAACCCCCCTCCCACCACTCTCCCCATATCATCTCTCTCGATCATCCCAGTGCACCAGCCCCAAGCATCCTGTATCCTGTATTGAATCTAGACTAGCGATTTGTTTCTTACATGATAGTATACATGTTTCAATGCTATTCTCCCAAATCATCCCACCCTCTCCCTCTCCCACAGAGTCCAAAAGTCTGTTCTTTACATCTGTGTCTCTTTTGCTGTCTGGCATATAGGGTTATCATTACCATCTTTGTAAATTCCATATATATGTGTTAGTATACTGTATTGGTGTTTTTCTTTCTGGCTTACTTCACTCTGTATAATCGGCTCCAGTTTCATCCACCTCATTAGAACTGATTCAAATGTATTCTTTTTAACGGCTGAGTAATACTCCATTGTGTATACGTACCACAGCTTAGTTATCCATTCATCTGCTGATGGACATCTAGGTTGCTTCCATGTCCTGGCTATTATAAACAGTGCTGTGATGAACATTGGGGTACACGTGTCTCTTTCAATCCTGGTTTCCTCGGTGTGTATGCCCAGCGAAACCTTACCCTTTCTTAAGATTAGTATTTCTTCAAAATGTCTAATCAGTGATTACTAGGATGCTTGCTGAAAACACAGATCACTAGCCCCTCTCCTGATGATTCTGATTTGGTAGGTCTGTAATACGGACCAGGAATTTGTATTTTATAAGCACTACAAGGTGATTCTCATTATTAGCCAAGTTTGAAAAACCATAACTAAAGTCAGAGGTTCACAGAGCTCCTAGTGTCTCAGTAATTTTTTCATGGTCCCTCTAGCCAAAAGAAGTAACCCAGAGTTCCTTTTATTAATAGATGTTGTTGAGTCACGTCGGACTCTTTTGCAACCCTATGGACTGTAGCCCGCCAGGCTCCCGTGTACATGGGATAGATTCAGACAACTTAATAGTTGTAGTTGTTATCAGAGTCCAACAGATGGCACTATATTTCCCTCCAAAAGTTAAAAATAAATAAAAAATAAACAAAAAATAAAATAAATAAAATAAAACTCATGATTTCTCTGAGGCACCCCAGAGCACATCAGCACATAGTTTATGAACTGTAGCCTAAAGGGTGCATTTTCCTGGCATAGCATTGAAATTAAATATTTGAATGGGCCTTCTACAGAAAGACTGTGCAACAAAATAGACTGCGTGTTGTATGAATTTGATCTTTTTCTATTATTTGCTGTTTTCATATGGTTGTTATTGCTCATAAAGCAGGAGTATCATTCTCCCATTAACAGCCAGAGAGCAAATATTTTAGGTATTTCAAAGCTCCAGATGGTTTCTGCTGCATTGTCTTATCTTGTCTTTTCTGTTGCAGCCCTTTAAACCTGTAAAAAGCATTCTTATCTCTTGAATTTGACCCACAGGCTATATAGTTAACCAAAGGGTTCTAGTTATAAGCCTGCTGCTGCTGCTGCTAAGTCGCTTCAGTAGTGTCCGGCTCTGTGTGAACCCATAGATGCCAGCCCACTAGGCTCCCCCGTCCCTGGGATTCTCCAGGCAAGAACACTGGGGTGGGTTGCCATTTCCTTNTGTATTTTGGGAGGGTGTGGCGGGCGTAAGATAATAGTGACCTTGGGTATGCTGTTAAGCTTGTGGAATTAGATCCTGAAGATCAGATTATGTGTTAAAATTTTCTGCCAAAAAAAGGCACTTACGTGGTTACTGCGACTTGGACCAGTTGCTGGTAGACTGTCTCCGTATGAGGTCTGAGATCTAGGGACCCAGAGGAGTAAAGTACATATTACTGTAATTTCAGTGAATGTTAAAGAATTTCAGTGGCAGTGCTTATTCGAGTTCGCCTCGGTTTGCCTATGATTCTTATCTCATTTGGTTTGTTTACTGAGGCAACTTTTATTTATCAAGTTCCTCGTGTCGCTGATTTTAGCCGGAAGAGAGAAGAACAGTTGTACATTATTTCACAAGAATAACATTCATTTTCCCCCTCAGCAGTCTGGTAGCTGGATCTCCTGGGAAGAGAAGTTCTTACAAGAGTAAGAAGAAAGCATTTTTCAAGTTGGAACACTTCTCTGCAACTGGAAATGGGGAATGGACTGTCAGACCAGACTTCTATCCTGTCCAGCCTGCCTTCGTTTCAGTCCTTCCACATTGTCATCCTGGGTTTGGACTGTGCTGGAAAGACAACCGTGTTATACAGGCTGCAGTTCAATGAATTTGTAAATACCGTGCCTACCAAAGGATTTAACACGGAAAAAATTAAGGTAACCCTGGGAAACTCTAAAACAGTCACTTTCCACTTCTGGGATGTAGGTGGTCAGGAGAAGTTAAGGCCACTGTGGAAGTCATACACCAGATGCACAGATGGCATTGTGTTTGTCGTGGACTCTGTTGATGTTGAAAGGATGGAAGAAGCTAAAACTGAACTTCATAAAATAACAAGGATATCAGAAAATCAGGGGGTCCCTGTGCTTATAGTTGCTAACAAACAAGACCTGAGGAACTCACTGTCTCTCTCAGAAATTGAGAAATTGTTAGCAATGAGTGAACTGAGCTCCTCAACTCCCTGGCATTTGCAGCCCAGCTGTGCAATCATAGGCGATGGACTGAAGGAAGGACTCGAGAAACTGCATGATATGATAATTAAAAGAAGAAAAATGTTGCGGCAACAGAAAAAGAAAAGATGAATGGTGATACCTTTTATATCTGTGTGGAGTAGGTTTTCTCTGGTCTGATTTTGACAAATGGAAGTGTCTTCAGCCTGGTTTGCCTGCCTGCCTTCCTAGGTGCTGTTAAAGCTTTGTTTTGTTGAACAATCAGATGTCCAACTCTGTTGCCTTTTGGAAGATCAGTAAATGTAGTGCTTCTTCAGATGGTCTCTTCTCCCTACCCCACAAATCTTCTGGTACTACCATTTTGGGAAGCCAAGCAAGGATAGAAAATTGGCCTGAAGTTAGTGAAATAAAACTTTGAAGATTGTCTGCCTGGTGTTTTGTGCTTACATCTTTGGGGGGCGGGGGAAGCCTTTGCAAAGGAATTGTATGCAAGGCTTTGTATGTTAAGATAAAGTGCTAATGAAGGGAAATGTTAAAGTAGATTATTATATATACAGTTATATTGATCACATTGGTCCAACTAGTCAGGGACAAGGAGGAAGTGTTGGTTTCTTAAGATTTGGCCAAATGAATCTTGACATTTTCTGGAATTAAATACTGTAATGCTATATGTTAATTCTAGACGATGTTTAAGTTGGTCTGACTTCAAATAATAAAAGGGTGTTTAGGGCATATTCAAGTGCATGGGTTAGTTTTTCTGACAGCATGTTTTGGTGTATAGTCTTTTACTTTTTAGAAACAGCTATGCATCTTTTTACACGGTCAGGTTTAAAACACCTTTTGGGGGGCTTAGGGCTGTTGAAATATTTTGTTGTCAGAATTACTTTCAGTTGAAGAGCCTAAAGTAACTCTTTTATATAGTAGATTTGGGCATGTAGACTAATCTTAAATGCATATGCTTTGATATATATATGGATTTATGAAGAAAGCAATTGATGAATTCAGTCAAGAGGATGTAATTACAATACCTGGTCTCTAAAGTATTCCAGTTGTAAATTATTTGTTTTATTTGCTGGCTAAACACAGATGTGGTTTTTCATATATTTTTGTAGTGTTTTGAGAAGAGCAGAAGCTTTATAAACACCACTTAATGCACTGTGCAGTGAAAATGTAAGCGATATCCTTATGTGCTCTGAGCTTTAATTTTTTTGTTTACAAACTGAACAGTGTTATGCAGGCAGTCTATTCCTTATTATAAGGTAGAGAGAAATGATACAGTACTGCAGATAAGAATTACGATTATAGAAAATGAAGGGGAAAGTAGGAAAGCTATGTTCTGTGAAAACTCACTAGCACTGTTTAAGTTGGACTCCAAAAAATGCTCTAAATTAAAAGGAGGGCAAACTTTTACCTAATTCTTATCTGCAAGTGAAGACTTGCTTTCCGTGATGACATGTTAGCAAATCAACATGATTTCTGTGTGTTAAAGCCAACACCTATCTGTTTTGAAGATAACCAAAAGAAATGCACTTTGCTAGCAGGGTTTGGTTTTGTTTTTTGTTGTTGTTCTTGTTACTTTTGCTTTTTTTAAAAAAAATGGAGTTTTTGGAAACTTGGTTCTTGTTACACACAAAATGAAGTAGCTTCCTGTGGAGCCTTCATGTGTTAAGTGTATGAATACCTGCACTAGTGACAGTCACTTAGAATGTTTATATTTATAGAAATGTGGATAATAACTACCAATAAACTACTTGAGGCAATAGGAGAAGTGTTTGGCTTTGAGTTGTATATATTTACTCTTTTGATAAAGTAGTAGTTGAAAACAGCTTTGGAAGCTGGGTTACATGGTCCCATAGTCACGTGACACAGGCTCTAAGAAGTGGTTTTCCGGGAGAACCTTTTTTATTACCCCACTCTGAGATCATGATGTATGCTCTATATATCACTAGATCCAGGATGGATTAGTAAAACTTGCTGAGAAAAAATCTGAAACAATGTAGGTTTTCAGCCTTCCTGTGCGTAGTTCTATGTAAAACAGTAAAATTATAACTATCTCTTGAGGGTTTAGGTGTTAGTCTTTGCAAGAACTTGATAAGCAAATCTACATTATCTAAGAATTTCATATTTAGTGAACAATAAGAAAAGAGAAAATGGTATGGACTCTGTACTAGTTTTTATTTATAAAACACATTTTCAACTAGAAAATTCATAAAATTTTCCAGTTTGCTAAGTTCAGTTTCTTCACCACCTATTTTAGCTGTTGATAGTATAGGATAGGATAATAAGGAGTCTTGAAATAAACCCTGAAGAGTTTCGACAATACTTTTATATCTCTTTTTTTTAGTAAGGTACACCTTTTCTAAAGTATATTCCTAAAGTATTTCCTTGTATTTGAATTCATTTGTATTTCCTTGTATTTGAATTTATTTGATTTAATACCAAATATTAAGAACTGCAATGGCTAAATCTAAATTGCTATAAAAAATGTTTTTTAAAAAGATTTTGATACTTAGACTTAATTTTAAATGTCCATAGTTGCTCTAAATTAGATTATAAATATTTAGAAAAGAAAAAGTTATATGCTTAAATAGCCAGCAAAGATTACTAAGAAGTAATCATGCAAAAATACATTAGAAGCCAAAGATGACGTTATTAGTATAAATATATATATGTATGTATAGAAGGATGATGGTTTCTGAACAGAGGGAAAGGGGGGATGTGAAATGTTTTTGCTGGTACAAGGCATTTGACACTTAAAGAATGTTTCATTAATTATTCATGTTGACCTGGAAAGAGGTCTTTAGAGGGTAGAGTGTTGCAAGGTTCTATTTAATAGAATTTCATCAATGATGTAAACAAAATGGTTTCTTCAACAATAACAAAGATGCAAAAGAATGTTTCTTTAAACTTTTGATGATGTAACAGTCAATATTTAGTTAAAAGAACTTGGAATCTTGAGTATACCATCATTTGAGGTTGGAATTTTGCATTTAGGGTTTAAATTTAGCAGAATATCCTGTGGGAGATGTGATGTTTGTGCAACATTTAGTGAATATACTAAACAGTCACTGAATTATACATCTAAAAATAACTGAATAGAAAATTTTATGTGTATTTTACCACAGTAGGACTTCAGCAGAATATTAAATATGACAGTTTCAAAGAATCAGCTTGAATAGAGTGAGAGCAAGGTGATTTAGAGATCAGATTCAGTTACAAATTACATGAAAGACAGGGATGTTTAAAGCTTAACATGAACCAATGTACCAGGTTAAACTAATCATAAAGTTCATATTAAAATATGTGACAACCAGAGATAATAATCTTAACACACCACAGCTGAAGCGTGTGCAGGTTCTGTGAATGTAAGATAGAAGTGTAAGAATACCTATCCAGGAGACTAGTTTAGGAGGATGTTAGGTGTACTGTCTAAAAACAGCATACGAGATTTGAGGTTAGATGGGTGTTCAAGTCCTGGCTGGAGAGGCTGTTACCCAGGTGACCTGGCAAGTTCTTTGAAACTTCTTATGGTGTGAATATCTTCCTGGTAAAATAAAGATAATTGCCTAGAATTCTGAGAAGATTGAATGAAACAGTATAAATTATTTAGCACATTACCACCAAGCATTTGATAACAATAAAATAAAGTATCACATCCTACACCTTTTTATATATTCGCATGCATGTAAACAAAAGAAGGGAGCTTTGCTTGTGAACTGTGCTAAATATCTTAAGTGCAGCCTCCTAAAACATGGGTGGTGGAGAAGAGATCCTGAAGTTGATTCATTTCAATGATGCTCTAGTTTTAAAATAAATCTTAACTTTTTATGATGACAAATTTCAAGCTTATGCAAAAGTAGAATACTATAATGAACACACAGGTAATCTCTCAAGGATTACTTTCAGCAATGATCAACTTTTGGTCAGTTTCATTTTGTCTATTTTCCCATCTTTCTGTGTTCCCTTTCTTTTCCCCCTACCCCTGTATTATTTTGAAGTGAGTCCTAGAAATCTTATTTATAAATATTTTGGTATGTGTCTATAAAAGATAAGCACCCTTAAAAACAAAGCAAAACACAATCTCAATATCATCGCATGTTAAAAAAAGCTAATACTACTACTTCAGAGTAATCAGTTATCTATTTAGTGTTTATATTTCCCTGATTAAAATTTTTATAGATTTTTTGCAGTCAAGATTCAATCAGTAATTGTACATGTATTGTGATTGGTTGATATGTCTGTATACATCCTTTCTCTTCTTCCTGTCCCCCCACACCGCATTCTTCCTCTCTTCCCCCCCTCCCTGTCTCCTTATTCTTTCTGTCCCTGCCCTCCCCCTCCCCCCATTGCAATTTTATTTTCATATAGTTTCCCACACTCGAGATCTTGCTGAATGCATCTCCCTTTTGGTGTTTAACATGTTCTTTGTATGGACTCTCACTTTTCTTTGTTTCCCCAAGACCACTTTAAAGGTAATATTTTATACTTTCACCCATAGGTAACATGTCTGTCCCTTTTTGTGCTGGTAGTGGTCATGATGGAAATTGTCTTAAACAACTACATCTAATAACACTCTGATGACAGAAAGAATTTGTATCTACACTATCCAGTGTGGTAGCCCCTACCTCATGTGGTTATTGAATGCTTGAAGTGTGGCTGGTGTGATTGAGGAACATATTTTTGTTTTTTAGGATTTTTTTTATATGGACCATTTTTAGTCTTTATTGAATTTGTTACAGTATTGTTTCTGTTTTATGTTTTGGTTTCTTGGCCACAAGGCGTGGGAGATCTTAGCTTCCTGACCAGGGATCAAATCTGCGCCCCCTGCATTCGAAGGCAAAGTTTTAACCATGGGGCTGCCAGGAAAGTTCTATAATTTAAAATTTTATTAACTAGCCCACAGATGAATGTGGCTATTGCGTTGGACAGGACTGGCTGATAAGAAACTTTCTCCCAGCAATGATTTGCTTATCCTGAAGTCTAGTTCTTAAAGGAAAGGCAAGGTGTGCACGTCAGTGCTCAGTCCTGTCCGGTTCTGTGCGACCCCATGGACTGACTGTAGCTCACCAGGCTCCTCTGTTGGGGGATTTCTCTGGCAAGAGCACTGGAGTGGGTTGCCATTTCCTTCCTCAAGGGATCTTGACCCAGGAATTGAACCCTCAGCTCCTCAACTGGCAGGTAAATTCTTTACCACTGTACCACCTGGGAGGCCCTTGAATATAATCATAACTTTACTCATTTAAACTTGATGTATTTCAACCCTCTGTAGTTATTATCCCTGTTTATGCTTAAATTGTCATGTCTTTGGAGAACTGAGTCCTTTGACTTAACCCTGGTAATCTTTAATAACGTTTTACTTTTTGCTTTTACAAGAAATTTCTGCCTTACCGTTTTTCTAGAATTCCTTGTTTCTTTTAGTGGGAAAAAGTATAGAGTCTTCTGTATAAACCACTGGGTTTGCATCATTTCTAGGCCTTGTCAGTGAATGGAATAGGGCTTTTTTTTTTCCCCCCAAAAAAGATATTAATTCACACTGATAATTTCTGTTCCGAGCTTAAAATTCAAAATGGTAGCATCTTTACCAAATAGAAAAAGGAATACGTCAAGGCTGTATATTGTCACTCTGCTTATTTAACTTCTATGCAGAATACATCATGAGNCTTTGCTTCCTGACCTGCATACAGATTTCTCAAGAGGCAGGTCAGGTGATCTGGTATTCCCATCTCTTTTAGAATTTTCCACAGTTTTTTGTGATCCACACAGTCAAAGGCTTTGGCATAGTCAATAAAGCAGAAATAGATGTTTTTCTGGAACTCTTGCTTTTTTGATCCAGTGGATGTTGGCAATTTGATCTCTGGTTCCTATGCCTCTTCTAAATCCAGTTTGAGCATCTGATAGTTCACGATTCACATATTACTGAAGCCTGGCTTGAAGAATTTTGAGTGTTCCTTTACTAGCATGTGAGATGAGTGCAATTGTGTGGTAGTTTGGGCATTCTTTGGCATTGCCTTTTTTTGGGATTGGAATGAAAACTGACCTTTTCCAATCCTGTGGCCACTGCTTAGTTTTCCCAATTTGCTNGAATTTTGAGTGTTCCTTTACTAGCATGTGAGATGAGTGCAATTGTGTGGTAGTTTGGGCATTCTTTGGCATTGCCTTTTTTTGGGATTGGAATGAAAACTGACCTTTTCCAATCCTGTGGCCACTGCTTAGTTTTCCCAATTTGCTGTCATATTGAGTGCAGCACTTTCACAGCATCATCTTTTAGGATTTGAAATAGCTCACCTGGAATTCCTCCACTAGCTTTGTTCGTAGTGATGCTTCCTAAGGCCCACTTGACTTCACATTCCAGGATGTCTGGCTCTAGGTGAGTGATCACACCATCGTGATTATCTGGGTCGTAAAGATCTTTTTTTGTATAGTTCTGTGTATTCTTGCCATCTCTTCTTAACATCTTCCTCTTCTGTTAGGTCCAGACCATTTCTGTCCTTTATTGAGCCGATCTTTTCATGAAATGTTCCCTTGATATCTCTGATTTTCTTGATGAGATCTCTAGTCTTTCCCATTCTGTTTTTTTTCCTCTATTTCTTTGCAGTGATACCTGAGGAAGGCTTTCTTATCTCTCCTTGCTATTCTTTGGAACTTTGCATTCAGATGAATGTATCCTTCCTTTGCCTTTTACTTTTCTTCTTTTCACAGCTCTTTGTAAGGCCTCCTCAGACAACCATTTTGCTTTTTTGCATTTCTTTTTCTCTGGGATGGTCTTAATCCCTGCCTCCTGTACAATGTCATGAACCTCCATCCATAGTTCATCAGGCACTCTGTCTATCAGATCTAGTCCCTTAAATCTATTTCTCACTTCCATTGTATAATCATAAGGGATTTGATTTAGGTCATACCTGGAAGGTCTAGTGGTTTTCCCTACTTTCTTCAATTTAAGTCTGAATCTGGCAATAAGGAGTTCATGATGTGAACCACAGTCAGCTCCCAGTCTTGTTTTTGCTGACTGTAGAGAGCTCCTTCATCTTTGCAGAGAATATAATCAGTCTGATTTCGGTGTTGACCATCTGGTGATGTCCATGTGTAGTGTCTTCCCTTTGTTGTGGAAGTGGGTGTTTTCTATGACCTGTACATTTTCTTGGCAAACTCTATTAGTCTTTGCCTTGCTTCATTCTGTACTCCAAGGCCAGATTTGCCTGTTACTCCAGGTATGTCTTGACTTCCTACTTTTGCGTTCCAGTCCCCTATAATGAAAAGGACATCTTTTTTGGGTGTTAGTTCTAGAAGGTCTTGTAGGTCTTCATAGAAGCATTCAACTTCAGCTTCTTCAACGTTACTGTCCGGGACATAGACTTGGAGTAGGTAATATTGAATGGTTTACCTTGGAAACGAACAGAGATCATTCTGTCGTTTTTGAGATTGCATCCATGTCCTGCATTTTGGACTCTTCTGTTGACCATGCTGGCTACTCCATTTCTTCTAAGGGATTCTTGCCAACAGTAGTAGATATAATGGTCGTCTGAGTTAAATTCACCCATTCCAGTCCATTTTAGTTCTCTGATTCCTAAAATGTTGACATTCACTCTTGCCATCTCCTGTTTGGCCACTTCCAATTTGCCTTGGTTCATGGACCTAACTTTCCAGGTATCTATGCAACACTGTTCTTCTCAGCACTGGACCTTGCTTCCATCACCAGTCACATCCCCAGATGGGTGTTGTGTCCGCTTTGGCTCTGTCTCTTCATTCTTTCTGAAGTTATTTCTCCATTGACCTCCGGTAGCATATGGGCACCTACCAACCTGAGGCGTTCATCCTTCAGTGTCCTATCTTTTTGCCTTTTTGAACTGTTCATGGGGTTCTCAAGGCAAGAGTACTGAAGTGGTTTGCCATTCCCTTCTCCATCACTATCTGTAAATCTGTCGTCTATCTATAGATACCCTGAAATGGATCAAAGACAAAATGGAATTCTCTAGAATAACATTTTTCCACACTGGACTTCATATTGGCTTAAGGACCATTTTAATATTCCTAGAGTCCAGCTCAGACATTGTGAATCAAATCTCTTCAGGATGAAGCCAATAATTTATATTCTAACTCTTCCTAGGTTTTTAACACACTTAGATCAGCCAGATTTGGAAACCATTGCTTTGTTGGACATGACAGAGGAACAGTTCTTATAGTGGTGAGAATAAAAGAATCATAAATAGAAGTGGCCTAGTAGAGATTTATCTGGTTACCTTTGATCCCTTTTCTTCTATATGGTAAAATTTTTTTCATTGCTTGACATTGATGTCTAACTAACTAAACTGAGAAATTGTCTGACCCAGGAATGTTTTACATCAGATGGCTTAGGGAAAATCAGAGAGCTCAGGGAAAAGGAATGAGTGCTTTTCTTTCTTGTGAACTTGCATATATATTATGCTAAGTGGCATAAAATGTTTTAGAAGTTCTTAGGGAGTTCTGCTCATCTCACAAAAGATAGAGACCGCTTAGAGATTTAGAGAAGTACTAAATAGTGCCTATATTGTTGCTTTTCTGTAATCCTTTTGGGAATCTTGAGTTATCATGATCATAGCCAGTTATTTTGGGACTAACAGGTATGATAAGGAATTATCAAAGGCATATAATAAGGGAAACACCTGAAGAAAATGGGCAATGCCAAATGGATTATACTAAATCCTTTACACATGTGATTATTCAAATAAATAAAGCACTTTCATTCTTTCCGTTTGGTAGCCAAAGATGGTCCTTCTTGGTCAATCTGTCGACAACTTTTCATGCTAAAAGATGGGTCCTTGTTTTAAATTTTACAGGGCGAGTTTAAATCATGGTCTTGACATTGTATATCTGCTGTGTGTCTGAGTGCAAGTTACTTTATTCTGTGAACTGCACAGCCTTCTCACCTTAACATGGTGATAATATCCTGTACTAGAAAGTAGGTCCACTAGGACAGGGAATTTATCCATTGTTATATCCTTAGCCCTTGAAACACTCCATGGCACATGCACATACTAAACAATCACTTATGTACATAATTTACAAATGAATGAAGCTTAGTCAGAAATTAGTTAACAGTAGAAATATAAAATGTGAAAAGTGCTATGAAGGAAACAAAAAGCTGAGGAGTAGAAAACCATGTGACTGACTTCCTTTTTATAAAGTACTTGAAGATTTTTCAGATCTATCTAAAGAGCTATGGGAAGACTAGAGAGAAAGGCATTTCAGGCAGAGGGAACAGTATATGCAAAGGACGTGACATGAAAAATCATTTAGTGTATTTGAGAACTGAGTATAAACTAGTGTGGTGAGAACTAGGGAGAAAAGAAAGAGTGGCCGGATGTGAAGCTGAAAGACCAGGAGAAGACATTTATCCACAATGCTTAGTTGCTCAGTCGTGTCTGACTCTTTGTGACCCTATGGACTAGAACTTGCCAGGCTCCCCTGTCCATGGAATTCTCCAGGGAGAAATACTGGAGTGGACTGCCATTCTCTTCTCCAGGGGATCTTCCTGACCCAGGGATCAAACCCAGGTCTCCTACATCACATGAAAGTTCTTTAACTATCTGAGCCACCAGGGAAGCCCAAGTGATGTCTTGAATGAGAGTACTTAGTTAGCTTTTATTTAAGGCAATGGCACCCCACTCCAGTACTCTTGCCTGGAAAATACCATGGGCCGAGGGGCCTGGTAGGCTGCAGTCCATGGGGTCGCTAAGAGTCGGACACAACTGAGCAACTTCCCTTTCACTTTTCACTTTCACACATTGGAGAAGGAGATGGCAGCCCACTCCAATGTTCTTCCCTGAAGAATCCCAGGGACGGGAGAGCCTGGTGGGCTGCCGTCTATGGGGTCGCACAGAGTCCGACACGACTGAAGCGACTTAGCAGTAGCAGTAGCAATGTGAAAGTGAAAGTGAAGTCGCTCAGTCATGTCTGACTCTTTGCCACCCCATGGACTGTAGCCTATCAGGCTCCTCCGTCCATGGGGTTTTCCAGGCACGAGTGCTGGAGTGAATTGCCATTTTCTTCTCCAGAGGATCTTCCCGACCCAGGAATTGAACCCGGGTCTCCCACATTGCAGGCAGACGCTTTATCGTCTGAGCCACACTGCAAATTACTGCTGCCTTTAAATCTACTATATTTTTGCATTGGTTTGACTATTTCTGTTTCCTTTTAATATCCTTTCCCTGCTTCTTTTCAAGCATTTTTATTACTTTTCTCCGTCTATGAACTTTGTTACAAATTCTTCCACTATTTTTTTGTGATTATCATAATTACCACATGCATCCTTGATTTATTGAAGCCTAAAATAAATTAGTACTTCTACCAATTCCACTTTTTGGACAATACAAAAAATAAAACATTTATTAAATTAAAAAGAAATTTTTCTTAACTTATTTTAAATTGGAATATAGCCGAGTAACAATGTTTTGTTCAGTTCAGTCGCTCAGTTGTGTCTGACTCTTTGCGACCTCATGAATCGCAGCACGCCAGGCCTCCCTGTCCATCACCAACTCCCAGAGTTCACTCAGACTCACGCCCATCGAGTCTGTGATGCCATCCAGCCATCTCATCCTCTGTCGTCCCCTTCTCCTCCTGCCCCCAATCCCTCCCAGCATCAGAGTCTTTTCCAGTGAGTCAACTCTTTGCATGAGGTGGCCAAGGTACTGGAGTTTCAGCTTTAGCATCATTTCTTCCAGAGAAATCCCAGGGCTGATCTCCTTCAGAATGTTTTAGGTAAACAGTGAAGGGGACTCAGCCATACATGTACATGTATCCATTCTCCCCCAAACTCCCCTACCCTCCAGGCTGCCGGGTAACATTGAACAGAGTTCCATGTGCCATACAGTAGTTCCTTCTTGTTTAAAAGATAGAACACTTAACTATATTTACCCCCCTTGTGATATATGACTAATTACTGTTGTATATTTTAGTTCTACACCTTTAAGAACCTCCAAGTACCTATTTGTTGCATACTTCTTTTTTGCTCTCCATTTTTTATTGAATCTCTTGAGATATAATTTAGGATCATTTTCCTTCTGCCTGAAGAACTTCCTTTAATATTTTCTCCAGTATGATCTGCTATTAGCAAATCCATCCATTTTTGGTTTCTGAAGATACCTATTTTGCTTTCGTTAAAGGACATTTTGATTGTGTGATAGAATTTTAGGTTAGCAGTTTTGGGCTTGAGTTTGCTTGGGGTTTTTTGTTACTTTAAATCAAGTTATTCTATTGTCTTCTTGCTTCCATTGTTCTTGTTGGGAGGTTAGCTCTTAGTATAATTTTTGCTTTTTATTGAAAGTTGTATGTCTTATTCTCTGCGTCCAAGATTTTTTGTTTGTTTGTTTAATTTTTGCAGTTTGACGGTGTGCTGAGGGAGGGTTTTCTTATGTCTCTTTTGCTTGGGATTTGTAGAGCTTCTTGACTATATGGCTTGAAGCGCCTGTCAGGTATTAATAACACCAACATTTGGTTATCTGGGAGGCTGTTTGTCTTCTGTTTTTTAAATCATTTGTATTTAATTTAATACCTTTTATATTTCTGGTTTTATTCTGACTGACTACCATACATTATAAATACAGTTTTAGTGTTTTTGCAGCTCCACGAAAATTTACTTCTGTTACTGGCAGTTAACAGAATTTAGTTTATCTCTCTGGGTTTCCTTTTCCTTTTGGGTCCCTCCCCCAAATCCTCAGTGTCTTTGTAACTCTCTGATCCTTTCACATAGATTTAAAAACAAAAATTGTCTAGCTTTTCTAGTTTCTCTTAGCTGGAAGTTTGGTCCGAAGAGAAGTAAAAAATACTAATTTTATTATAGAAGCGATAGAAAAATACTACAGTTTTAACAATTGACATAAATCTGATTCCTATTTTAAGATGATCTTAAATAAGTTATTTCTTTTGTCATCTCTTCTCATAAAATGTCCTCTAAGGCGGCTTTTATCTCCGTTTCCACTGTTACCATTCTGATCTGAATTCTGTCTAGTTCCTGGCTTCAAGTATTGCTTTAATCTCACTTTCTTAGTCCCTGTGTGCCTCCATGTGCATGCTCAGTTGTGTCCGGCTCTTTGTGACCCTGTTGACTATAGCCACCAGGCTCCACTGTCCTTGGACTTCTCCAGGCAAGCATCCTGGAGTGGGTTGCCATTCCTGCTCCAAGGGATCTTCCCAACCCAAGAATCAAACCCACGTCTCTTGCGTCTCCTGCATTGGCAGGTAGATTCTTAGTCCCTGAAGACCTTCTAACATATTAATGTTAGGTCCTTTTTCCCAAGATCTTATTTCTTTTAGGCCTAGATTTGGAACATAAAATTATCTATGCAGTCCTTTAAATAAAGAGTTTCATTGTCACAGTTTACAGAGGAGCAAGTCAGCATGAAATGGTTAAGGAACTTGCTCAAGGTCACACGGTTTCGTGGAGCTACATGTTGAATCTAGCCCTCTTGAATTTCAGAAAGTAGATCCATCAGTTTATGTTATAGAGATGTAGTCTAACCAGACTGTATTTGCTATATACGCACACCAGTATTTATATCCTGTTACTGCTACATATAAAACAATTCAATTATAAATGATAAAAAGTTAAAACTTTTATTATTATTCATGGTCATTGATGTCAAAGTTGCTTGAGCTGAACTTTTTTTTCAGAGATGGTCAAAGATATTTTTTTCAGAGATGTTTACCACTGGCCTATACAAGTGTTTAGAATGTTTTAGAATATGAATCCTGTTTCCTTATACATGAACAGATTTAACATTATTTCAGATACACATACAACATGCACACAGGTATGAGAAGTTTAAAGAGAACATACAAGATAAAGATTCGTGCTTTATAATTCCTTATTATCTAATCAACATTTTAAAAAAAGAATCAGAAAAATTTGTTTCCTGGGTTACGGATTCTATCTTTAATTTGGGATGTTTTTAGATACACTGAATGTTTAAATCACTTACTACATACATGTATGCCTACAAGCCTGGGTATGGATTGGAGAGTGTGGGAAACAGAGATTTTGTCCCTTAAAAAAGTAATAAAATTGATGTTGATGTTCTACTCATTAATCCATGTCGTCATTACCTGACATTTACAGTTATTAAATTAAAATTTTAGTTTCATCTCAAATATATTTTGATTCTTGTTGTCATTTTAATTTAGCTAACACTTTTTGAATAATAGGTGGGTTGGCTTATATCCTAGAGTGACTATTCTGAATTCCCTGGATTTAAAATATTGTAATTTCTGACCCAATAGATAGACTAGGAAAAGTTGGACTAGACTAGTGGTGATGATAGCTTCTAAAGCTCTCTAACAGTTACAGTGGTATGATATTATCATTAAGAACTTAGGTTCTGGACCCAAACTGCCTGCCTTCAAATTCTTGTTTGCCCTCTTATCAGCTGTGCAACTTAGGATAAGTTACTTAACATTTCTAGGTCACAATATTTTCAACTATAAAGTGGAATAACAACAATATGCCCTTGTAGTGTTATGAGGATTATAAGAATCATTCTGTGTTGGTATTTAGAATCTTGCCCTGCCCTTAGTAAGCATTCGGTTGTTATTGCTACTAGTTTATCAATAAAATTTTCTCCAAAGTGTCCCACTTATAATAGGATTTGCATAGAAGATCTCTGCAGTCCCTGACTTTCTGTCAATTGATGTAATTTTCAGAGATTCAATGGTTTAAATGAGCTATGGTTATTTTCAATTTATATCTGTACCAATTCTATACATGGCAATCTGTGTTCTATATAATAATAAATGTTTCTTTTAAACACAAGTTTGGAAGAGGGAAGGGTAGATTTTGTCATAGAGAGTTAAAGAGATTTTTCAAGATTCAGCACTAAACTTGTACCTCCTGGCTACTGAGCAGAATGTTCAGGGAGCTCTGATTTAAAGGGAGAAGAGGCAGCTCCCCAAGTTTCTCCAGGTTCTGCTTTTTTTGGGTTCCTCTGACCCCATCTGTAACTGAAAGTTAGGTGGACAGAGGGCTTCTGCTGCATCCTGAAAGTCACCAATATCTCTGGTTAGTATGGGTTACCACTTTAATTACACAGCCTTGCTGAAAGGCTAGTGGCCTGGGGTTGCACAGGTGGCGTGTCATACTCAGCTGGCCATGACCATAAACAGGATGCCGTCATCATTCCTTTTAAACTACGGAGCAGTGATTTGGTAACATGTGAACACCTGGGCTTGTACCTCCCTAAGCTGAAATGAAAAGGAGAGGAATAGCCTGAATCTAGTTTTGTCTTTGTGAGGTCTGAACCATGACTTGCCATCCTTTCATAACAATGTATTTGGATATGTGCCTAGGTATATGTCAATTTTTATTTTTTCGACCAACTCCTTGAGGAAACCATTTCTTATGCTATATTATGAACAACAATGTGGGTGCTGGGTGAATGTTAAGTACTAACAATAACAATACACACTGGTGATTCACAGGTGAGGTGTGCGGGGAGTCATCCCTTATCTTGTGTTCAGTGTTTAAACTTGGTTATGCAAATGTGTCAGATTATTTCTTATATGAACTTGACAGTTGGGATATTCAGTCACTGGAGTCCTAGTCAAAGAATAGGACTTTTACAACATTTTAATTTTTCACTTTTAATGTTGGAGCAATTTCAAGCTGAGAGAAAATTTGCAAGAATAGTACACAAACTTCTGTGTGCCCTTTCCCCAGAGACTTTGTCCAAGATTGGCCGGTTGTCTCAATACTGTGCATGTCAGGGGACGTAACCTAGGATCAATGGTGGTACCTTGTTGTCTCAGTTATTCCAGACGAGTTCCTCCTTTTTTCCTTAACTTTCTCAAATGTATCATTTTTGAAGAGTTTAAGGTCAGTTGTTATGAAGACATTATCCTCAACTTGTGTTTATCTACTGTTTCCTCATAATTATCTCCAGGTCATACATTTTTTTGGACAAAATTTCACAGAAATGTTGGTGTGCTATTTTCCTTGCATCTAATCGTGTGGTACATGGTATTGACTTTTTTTCATTACTGATGATGTTAACTTTTTTCCTCTTTTGTATTTTTTGAATTATGAAAGCATGATAACACATTTAAAGGAGACTTGGAAAATAGAGAACAAAGTTACATGGAGTAGTGCTAACATTATATTTATTTTTAAATTAGCTAAATTAAGAATTTTAGTTAGAGATTCAATACCAGACTCTCAAAAATTAATAGAGTGAATATACAGAAATGTAGAAGGAGATAGTAGAACCCAAAAGCCATGAACCAATTCAACATAACTAAGAGTTATACACTTTTCACCACAGTAGGATACAAATACTATTCAAGACATATGCAGGGACATAAAACAAGATGCAAACATTTCATTACAGCATCTGTTCTCTTAACTGGTGACATTGACTTTGATCACTTGAATAAGATGTTATCTCTGAGACTTCTCTACTGTAAAAGTATGAATTTCTTGACATTTTGGAATTAGTAATTATTTTGTAAAGAGAAATTTTTGAAACTGTAAAGTCCTGTTCCTCAGGCCAAACTCATCAGCTAGTTCTAACATACATTCCTATTTCTTGCCTAATTAGTTATTACTAAATAGATTGAGAAATGAGAATTTTCTAATTCCTTCAACACTGCTTAGTATCATAATTCTTCCATAAATTATATATCCTTCAGTGGTTTTAAAGTCATTATTACTAAATTTCTTATGTTATCAAGTAAGGCCCATAATCTAGAATTTTTGTGCCTATCAGTTGTATCATTATATATACTAAATGGATTTACAGAAAAATCACTTCAATCTTTATTATTTCAGTGAAAAGATCCCTCATTACAAAACATATCTAGGGAGGTGGTGGTGGTGGGGTTTGGGATTGGGGGGCCACATGTACACCCAGGGCTGATTTGTGTCCATGTGTGGCAAAAACCACCACAGTATTATAAAGCAATTAGCCTCCAGTTAAAACAAATAAGTTAATTTAAAAAAATTTTAAGTGTCTTTAAGGGCTACTCTTGTGGCTCAGTGGTAAAGAACCTGCCTGCCAGTGCCGGAAAGTTGGGTTCAATCCCTGATCCCGGAAGATCCCACACACCTTGGAGCAACGAAGCCTGTGCGCCACAACCATTGAGCTTGTGCTCTAGAGCCCGAGAGCTGCCAGCTACTGAGCCTATGAATTGCAGCTACTGAAGTCCACAAGTCCTACAGCCCATGCTCCACAGCAAGAGAAGCCACCACAGCGAGAAACCAACGCATCACAACTAGAGAGCAGCCCCTGCTCTCCACAACTAGGAAAAAGCCCGTGCAGCAATGAAGACCCAGCACAGAAAATAAAAATAAATAATTTTTTAAAAGTGTCTTTAAAACATATATTATTAATCAACCCTCTCAACAAACTAGAACTGTGGGTTGGTCTGCTCATTCTTCAATTGAAAGTTATTGCTCCATGGCTTCCACAGAAGGAAGCTGAGGCCGCTGGAGAAACTGATCCAGTTTTATGTGGTGCCAGTAGACTGCCCAGATGAATGATGATCAGCATGCTTTCTGCCCCAGTCATCTTAGAGAGAAATACAGCCTATGTCCCAATAACTGAGTCCGGTCTCCAGTCACTCAGTTGTGTCCAATTTTTGTGACCCTATGGACTACAGCACACCAGGCTTCCCTGTCCTTTGTCATATCCCAGAGCTTGCTCAAATCATGTTCATTGAGTTGGTGACGCCATCCAACCCTTTCATGCTCTTTTGTCCCCTTCTCCTCCTGCCTTCAATCTTTCCCAGCATCAGGGTCTTTTCCAATGAGGCAGAGTTTCCAACTCTGCATCAGGGGGCCGAAGTATTGGAGCTTCAGCATCAGTCCTTCCAATGAATAATATTCAGGACTAATTTCCTTTAAGATTGACTGTTTGATCTCCTTTTTGTCCAGAGGGCTCTCAAGAGTTTTCTCCAACATCACAATTCAAAGGCATCAATTTTTTAGTTGCTCAGGCTTCTTTATGATCCAGTCCTCACATCTATACATGACCACTGGAAAAACCATAGCCTTGACTAGACAGGCCGTTGTCAGCAAAGTAATGTCTCTGCTTTTTAATATGCTGTCTAGGTTGGTCATGGCTTTTCTTCCAAGGAGCAAGCATTTTTTAATTTCATGGCTGCAGTCACCGTCTGCGATGATTTTGGAGCCCAAGAAAATAAAGTCTGTCACTGTTTCCATTGTTTCCCCATCTATTTGCCAGGAAGTGATGAGACTGAATACCGTGATCTTACTTTTTTTAACAGTGAGTTTTAAGCCAGCTTTTCCCACTCTCCTTTTTCACATTCATCAAGAGTTCTTTGATTTCTGCTATACGTGTGGTATCATCTGCATATCTGAGGTTATTAATATTTCTCCTGGCAACCTTGATTCCAGCTTGTGCTTCATCCAGCCCAGCATTTCACATGATGTACTCTGCATAGAAGTTAAATAAGCAGGGTGAAAATATACAACCTTGACATATTACTCCTTTCCCAATTTGGAACCAGTCCATTGTTCCATGTCTGGTTATAACTGTTGCTTCTTGACCCACATACAGGTTTCTCAAGAGGCAGGTAAGCTGTTCCAGTATTCCCATCTCTTTAAGAATTTTCCACAGTTTGTTGTGATCCACACAGTCAAAGGCTTTGGCGTAATCAGTGAAGCAGAAATAGAGGTTTTTCTGGAACTCTCTTGTTTTTTCTATGATCCAGGGGATGTTGGCTATTTGATCTCTGGTTCCTCTGCCTTTTCTAAATCCGGCTTGAACATCTGGAAGTTCTTTATTCATGTACTGTTGAAACCTAGTTTGGAGGACTTTGAACATTACTTTGCTAGCATGTGAAATGAGTGTCATTATGTGCTAGTTTGAACAATCTTTGGCATTGCTCTTCTTTGCGATTGGAATGAAAAGTGAAATTTTTGAGTTCCTGGGGCCACTGCTGAGTTTCCCTAATTTGCTGGCATATTGAATGCAGCACTTTCACAGCATCATCTTTTAGGATTTGAAATAGCTCAGCTGGAGTTCCATCACCTCCACTAGCTTTGTTCATAGTGATCCTTCCTAAGGCCCACTTGACTTCACACTCAGGGATGTCTGGCTCTAGGGGAGTGATCACACCATCGTGGTTATCTGGGTCATGAAGATCTTTTTTTGTATAGCTCTTCTGGGTATTCTTGCCACCTCTTCTTATTATCTTCTATTTGTTAAGTCCATACCATTTCTGTCCTTTATTATGCTCATCATTGCATGAAATGTTCCCTTGGTATCTCTAATTTTCTTGAAGAGATCTCTAGTCTTTCCCATTCTATTGTTTTTTTCTATTTCTTTGCATTGATCACTGAGGAAGGCTTTCTTATCTCTCCTTGCTATTCTTTGCAACTCTGCATTCAGATGAATGTATCTTTGCTTTTCTCCTTTGCCTTTGACTTCTCTTCTTTTCTCAGCTATTTATAAGACCTTGACAGACACCATTTTACCTTTTTGCATTTCTTTTTCTTGGAGATGGTTTTGATTACTGCCTCCTGTAGAAGGCCACTAATCTTTGTCCATAGTTCTTCAGGTACTCTATCAAATCTGATTCCTTGAATCTACTTGTTATTTCTACTGTATAATATAAGGGATTTGATTTGACAAGATTCTGACTTAGCTGTTGTGCCTTCTCAACACTTGTCTTTAAAAACCTGAGATGCTCAGTTTTCAAATAGAATCAACTTGCAATGAGAAAATGCTCTCTGACTTTATAAAACAGGCAATAGTAATGTAATAAAAAATTCATTAAAGCTGTTTTTTCCCTGCATTACATTGACAACCCTTTGAATATTATACTATATTAAGCTTAGAAGTGAAAGTCACGTAGTTGTGTCCGACTCTTTGTGACCCCAGTGGACTATAGTCCCCCAGGCATCTCTGTCCATGGAATTCTTCAGCCAAGAGTACTGGAGTGGGTAGCCATTCCCTTCTCTAGGCATCTTCCTGACCCAGGGATTGAATAAAATTCTCCCACTGTGCAGGTAGATTGTTTACTGTCTGAGCCACCAGGGAAGCCTCCCCCCCCATATAAAAAAAGTGTTAGTTGCTCAGGTGTGTCTGACTCTTTCAACCCCACGGAATGTAGCCTCTGTCCATGGCATTCTCCAGGCAAGAATACTAGAGTGGATAGCCGTTTGCTTCTCCAGCGGGATTTTCCTGACCCTCCCCCCATTACATATTTTATAGTATAAAGATATTCCTTAAACTGAGTCCTAGTTTTACTTACAACTGCATTGGTCTCTCCTTATGTGACATGGAGTATTTGTACTGGAGCACATCTTGATAAGGATTCAAGCCTGTTGAAACTGGTTGAAACTCAGGGTGGAGTCTGCATGAGAGGCCCATATGGTTATATCTTGAACACAGTCCAGTGACACTCTCTTTATTACAAGTTCACAGAGTTCATAGGCAATTCATGTAAACTCAAAATGTCTTGAGTAGCCACGTCAAAGACTATTTACATCTTGGGGACACCTAAGCCTCAGCTTATGACTCACCTGTATATATCGAGAAGTTGCCATTGTCATCACCTTGGAATTTAGCATAGGTACAAGTAACTCTCATTACTTACTTGGGATTTGGATGATTTTAAAACCAGAAAGTCACTAAATCCAGCAGAATCACCATGTTCATTCTTTTAGAGTTTTCTTTGCATTCCCTTTGGTTTCACTCATAACTCTGGTAAGAAAGATAAACATCACATAAGTAGATAAAAATTTCTTAAAATCTGTTTTCACAGCCATCAAAGGAAGATAGTTCTTTTGAGATTTTCCTTCTGGACTGCTTTGTCAGAAGAATTCTCTGATAAAATGTTTTCACAAGTGTTTTATCATGCATAATATTCAGCAAATCATAATATAAACTTTATTATACAGTCTCAGGAAACAGGTAATAAGTATTATTACTTTGTGTTCAGTGATAGAAACATTAAAGCTGACAATAACCAGTGATTTTAAAATAATGATTAAATTCCAGCTAAACTAGTCCTTGACAAGCATTTACTGAAAGTGCTTGAGGAAACAGCAGCAGTAATGACAGTGATGATAAAACATTGCAGGATAGACTTGCCTCTTTAATGCCCGTGACTCTTGAACAATGGGTATAATTAACAAGCCATGGAAACCACCGTAGGAACATTCTGTGACATGGCTTAGGGAGACCTTTGTCCTCAGATATACTAGCTAATGGTATTTTGCAGTGATTTGGTAAATCATTGAATTCTATTGCTTTTTAAATATTCAAGAATTTATTTTTAAAAATATAAAGTCTGGTTTAGAGTTGAAAGTTTTTTTTTTTTTTTTTTTTTTTTTTTTACTCTCACAGTAACTTCCCAGCATGTCATCAGCTTCTGTGGAAAGTCTGGATTGTCTGTCTCTCGGCCTGTGAGATGAAGCACCAATAGTAGAATTTTATTTTGAAATCCAGCAATGCATAAATCTGCTGAAATTATGTTCATCATTACTAAACTCTGTTGGTATAAATACTACACAACNTTTTTTTTTTTTTTTTTTTTTTTTTTAACTCTCACAGTAACTTCCCAGCATGTCATCAGCTTCTGTGGAAAGTCTGGATTGTCTGTCTCTCGGCCTGTGAGATGAAGCACCAATAGTAGAATTTTATTTTGAAATCCAGCAATGCATAAATCTGCTGAAATTATGTTCATCATTACTAAACTCTGTTGGTATAAATACTACACAACAGAATTATGACTTGTTAATCTTTCGTTTGAACTTTTACAATACAGAAATCAAGAAAGAATGTCTTATGCATTTCTTTCTGTTCACACATATCTAAAGTAAGTGTATTTTTAAATTATACTATCTGCAGTCATATCACTGTTATAGGTTTTTTAAAATATAAAGTTTGGGGGAAATAAAAGTTATTTGAAATATATGAGCTCACAATGACAGTAATATGACTGCTAACGTGAATTATGAAAGTCTGCTAGCTGAGGATTTGTTGAAAATAAGTTTGTAAAATAGATTTTCAAGGAAAAAACATGTGAGGATAGGTTGAAAGTATTTCTTTTTAATGAAAGTTTCTATTGAATTAAAATAACACAAGAAACAAGCCACTTCTTAGGACCTCTGAGATGGTGTACACACATAGGCATGTGTAAGGATGCTCCCAGCACAGAGATCCTCAGATGCTCTGGTTCATGGCATTTTTACTGTTGGCGATTTTTTTAATGGTGAATCCTAGGACACACACACACAAAAATCTAATGCTTCTATTAAATACTTAGACCCAAACTTAAGAGTCATATTGTAGTAGTAGTCACATATGTAGTGTGTGACAGGTTTTGCTGTGCTTACCTCAAAATTGAAAAATATGACACTTCTGTGTGTTTACAGCACCCACACAATTTGTGAACCATGGTCCTAGCAGCATTAAGGGCAAAACACTGGTAATGACTTAAATACTCATGGATCAGAGGATGTTTAAATGAGTGTATCACTTAGATCACTGTATCACAGTGTATCTATATGCTAGGGAACTATGTAGGAGTTGAAAAGATTGAAGTAGATCTGTGTATACTGATGTAGAAAGGTCTCCAATATATGTCATTGAGAGAAACTTGGAAATTTGCAGAGGGTTCACTGTGCTATAATACCATTCAAAACACATTGTACAAGTATATGGAAAGCAAAACCGCATGTATATTCCAACACACACACACAGTGTGTATATATATGTGTGTGCGTTTGTGTGTATGTTTGTTAATACATAGATCCATACATGGATCCATGGATCCATAAATAGGCCCATTTTCTCTGTTTCAGGCAGCACACATCTTGTCTGCTGATCCCAATGGCTCCCTGATCTGTTCAGGGTATCCCCGCCCCTTACTGTTGGCCGCTCTGAAGTGTGGGTTGGGTAGGCCAGGTTTCCTCCTAACAGTAATAATCTTTTCCCAAAATTTCTGTGTCTGGCTCTGCATACTCCCTTGGTTCCTGTTCCCTACTTTTTAAAAGAAATAAGTTTGAGAAAGGAGTTACATTGTGAAGGGAGTCAAAAAACCCCTGTGGGGTTTTCCTGTTGCTAGAAGGAACTCAGTTACAATCCTAACACCTTCCCAAGGGCCCTTGCATTCTGAACGCTCCCTGGCTCAGTTTTCCAGACCTCAGGTTGACACATTTCTCTGCAAGTGTGACGTCTTCCATCTAACTTTTCCTATGAGCGCCTCTTACATGTGACACAGGACACTCCAAACCCTGCCTGTTAACAATTCTTACTTCTCCACAGGCCACGTCCCTGCTCTTCTGTAAGTATGTTTCTTGTTTACCGGATCTCCAGCACTAGGTAGGAACGAGTTCTCTTGCTCATTTCTGTCACAATCTTTTCACAGTGGGATTTACACATACACACTTGCTTCTGCTTTAGGACTTGTGCTTTTTTCTGGTGTGCCATCAATATCACCTTCTCACAGAGGCCTTTCCCAACCTTCCTATTTAAGCAGTCACCCAGGTAGGGTTGTCAGACAAAATATAGGAGGCTGAGTTCAATTTAAATTTCAGATAAGCAGCAAATAATTTTTTTGTAAACACATGTCCCAAATATTGCATGGGACCTGTTTGCACTAAAAAATTATTCATTGTCCATCTGAAATTAAAATTGAACTTGATTTCCTGAGTTTTATTTGCTAAGCCTGGCAACCCAACTTGTGATCGTTTTATGACACAACACTCCGTGGTCATTTTCTCCTTGCACTTAACAGCAGGTCATATTCTCTTGTTCATTTGTTTATTCATGTGTTTAATGCCTGTCTTCCTTTATAGGGGCTTCTCTGCTGGCTCAGACAGTAAAGAATCTGCCTGCAATGTGAGAGACACGAGTTCGATCCCTGGGTGGGGAAGATCCCCTCGAGAAGGGAAATGGCTAACCACTCCAGTATTCTTGCTTGGAGAATTCCAGGGATAGAGGAGCCTGGCAGGCTACAGTCCATGGGGTCAAAAAGGGTTGGACATGACTGAGTGACTAACACTTTCCTCTATGGGAACATAGGATCAGCAGGAGCAGGAACCCCATCTATCTACCTTACTTTCTGTGTAGTTCCAGGGACTAGAACACTGTCTATATAGTAGATACTCAATACCCTTTCTTCAGGGAGTGAAGATATATCTTCCAAAGACTAATGTTAGCTGAAATATTTTAAACCAAAATATTCCTTACTTCCTCTTTTTGTAAGGAACCTCACCTTTCATGGAATTCTAGTGTCACGTAATTATAGACAATGCTGTTTATTCTTGACTGTTCCCACTTCACAGCTTCCAGAGTATGAAAGGAGTCCTATAATCCATTACAGAAAGAAAAGCTTTGACAAAAACATTAAAAAAGCAGATTATGGTTAGTAACCTTGATACAGTGAAAGGAAGTCATATCTTTTACCAATTACATATATTTTAACTGTTTAAAAAACTTTAATAAAAACATTCAGGAATGTATTAAATTTTAACTTATAGGACACTGTCAACATACTGAGTTGTCCTGGCGATAACTTTAACTGATTTTTGGCAAAAAAATCTCACAAGAATGGCTTAACTATTTATGCATAGTTTTGAACTTTTTGTAAATGTAGTATTACATGTAATTCATGAACTTAAAAAATTACTTTGTTTTTAAAGTAGTTGGCCCTCTTGTAGTTGAAGAAAGGGTAAATTAATTGTTTCTTCTTCATCCTAGTAAATGATTTTTCTTGAATATTTATAGCCTTGGAATGTAAGATCCACAGAATATTAATCTTATTGATAGAATGTAAAATTATATGTAGTCTTTTTCCCAAAAAAGTTTCTACATCTTCTTTGGCTGAAGTTGGCTAAGTGGTCTTTAGGCAAAATAATCTGAGTAAAATTAAGAGTTGAGTAATTAAGAGGGGAATCTAATCAATAAGGACTGATTTTGCATAATTCAGGCTTCCTTTTTCTTAATTCCAGATGTATGGGTAAGAGGATTTTAAATTACATAACAGTTTCTAAAATGCACCCTATTTATATGAAGTCTACTTTTGCTTTATTGACTGCGCCAAAGCCTTTATGTGGATCACAACAAACTGGAAAATTCTTAAAGAGATGGGAATACCAGACCATCTGACCTGCCTCTGAGAAATCTGTATGCAGCTCAGGAAGCAACAGTTAGAACTGGACATGGAACAACAGACTAGTTCCAAATAGGAAAAGGAGTACATCAAGGCTGTATATTGTCACCCAGCTTATTTAACTTATATGCAGAGTACATCATGAGAAATACTGGGCTGGATGAAGCACAAGCTGGAATCAAGATGGCTGGGAGAAATATCAATAACCTCAGATATGCAGATGACAGCACCCTTATGGCAGAAAGCAAAGAAGAACTAAAGAGCCTCTTGATGAAAGTGAAAGAGGAGAGTGAAAAAGTTGGCTTAAAGCTCAACATGCAGAAAACTAAGATCATGGAATCTGGTCTCATCACTTCATGGCGAATAGATGGGGAAAGAGTGGAAACAGTGACAGACTTTATTTTAAAGTTAAAGTGAAGTCTCAGTCATGTCTGACTCTGTGCGACCCCATGGGCTATAGCCTACCAGGCTTTTCTGTCCGTGGGATTTTCCATGCAACAGTACTGGAGTGGGTTGCCATTTCCTTCTCCAGGGTTATTCCTGACCCAGGGATAGAACCCAGGTCCCCCACATTGCAGGTAGACTCTTTACCATCTGAGCCAATGGCTGCAGATGGTAACTGCAGCCATAAAATTAAAAGACGCTTGCTCCTTGGAAGAAAAGCTGTGACCAACATAGACAGCATATTAAGATGCAGAGACATTACTTTGCCAACAAAGGTCCTTCTAGTCAAAGGTATGGTTTTTCCAGTAGTCATGTATAGATGTGAGACTTAGACTATAAAGAAAGCTGAGCGCCGAAGAATTGATGCCTTTGAACTGTGGTGTTGGAGAAGACTCTTGAGAGTCCCTTGGATTGCAAGGAGATTCAACCAGTCTATCCTAAAGGAAATCAGTCCTGAATATTCATTGGAAGGACTGATGCTAAAGCTGAAACTCCAATACTTGGGCCACCTGATATGAAGAACTGACTCATTTGAAAAGACCCTGATGCTGGGAAAGACTGAAGGTGGGAGGTGAAGGTGACAGCAGAGGATGGATGGCATCATTGACTCAATGGACATGACTTTGAGTAAACTCCAGGAGTTGGGGATGGACAAGGAGGCCTGGTGTGCAGTCAGTCCATGCAGTCACAAAGAGTCGGACATGNTGAAAAGACCCTGATGCTGGGAAAGACTGAAGGTGGGAGGTGAAGGTGACAGCAGAGGATGGATGGCATCATTGACTCAATGGACATGACTTTGAGTAAACTCCAGGAGTTGGGGATGGACAAGGAGGCCTGGTGTGCAGTCAGTCCATGCAGTCACAAAGAGTCGGACATGACTGAGCGACTGAACTGTACTGAAGGATGACATTAATGACTGTAGTGGGGTGTGTGTGTGTGCGCGCGCATGAACCGTAAAAAGTATATGATGGAAACTTCTGGTGAATTTTAAGTTTCCAGTTAATTTGTGTGCAACATATGTGTAACATATCAATACTTTGCTCTTGAAACGAGACCTCTCTTGGATATTGATAATCGAAGCATCTATCGCAATATTCAGAAATCCCTCCATTGTTAACTGGGATGTTTGATTTTGCAGTCTCTTTAGCAGAGCAGCTGCTAAAGGTGTTTCAGTATGGTTAGAGGGTCTCCTGTTACCAGTCTGTGAGAGCAATGAGGTTTGGCTTGAAGGGAACAAGGAGAAAGCTGAAGGCTGTGGGGAAGTTGTAATGAGTAGGCAGTGGACTCCAGCAGACTTCCCTGTGGGTGTATCCTCTCTTCTGCCCTGTGTGTGAGTGTGCAGTGGTGCCTATTAGCTGATGAAACCCCCTTCCTGTTGAACTGGGACAGATCTGAGGAGGGGAGGGTGTAGCTCTGGAGGGTTCTGAAATCTAAGAACAAGCTTCCTTTCCCACCACTTTCCGCTGAGTCAGTTCACTACAGAGTGCTCGGCAGGAGCTGGAGGCCTTTGTGTTCAGATTATTTTACTAGCTTCTAAAGCCACACCCTTTGCTACACAAACAGAACACTTTGTGCTTCCGGAGGGGCGGTCCTACTTTGACCACAGCCCTGGGATTTCAAAGCTGCCTAGCCGAGCCTTGCCTATTGTGATGTAAAGTTTAGGCCAGTGAGGATCTCCAGGTCACAATGCAGACTTAGAATTGTTTAGCCAATGGAGAGTTTGAACAGTGATTGATTATGTCACTTAAAACAGGCTCAGAAATCCATTTATTACACACCCCAAACTGGAGAAGGAAATGACAACCCACTCTGGTGTTCTTGCCTGGAGAATCCCTGGGATGGTGGAGCCTGATGGGCTACCGTCTATGGGGTCACACAGAGTCGGACATGACTGAAGTGACGTAGCAGCAGCAGCAGCAGCCAAACTGAAAAAGTACAGTGACAGTGAGAGAGAAATGGAATAATGCCACCTGAGAAAAATCCATACATTTTTTTTAAGAACACGGTAGCATTTATAGGGCTTCCTTGGTGGCTCAGTGGTTAAAAAAAAAAAAAAAAAAAAAAATCTGCCTGCCAATGCAGGAGACAGAAGAGACACAGGTTCGATCCCTGGGTTGGGAATATCCCCTGGAGAAGGAAATGGCAACCCACTCCAGTATTCTTGCCTGGGAAATCCTCTAGACAGAGGAGCCTGGCCTACTACAGTCCATGGGGTTGCAAGAGTCGAAAATGATTGAATGACTAAACAACAAATCATTTAGAGCAAATACTCATTTATACATAATTGGATAGTGAATGATCTGTTAGTCTATACAGGCATCTGTAGAGCAGAGTAGGGCAGTGGAAGGAGGGTTGAATTTATAGACTGAGCTACAGCTGCAGGTGTCCATCTCTTCCTTCCCAGCAGACAGCAACCATCTTCATGAGGTGTTAGTCTCATTGCTATTCTTCACTGGTGTGTTCCAGGCTCAAATGTCTCTAGTGTAGTGTTGCATTTTGAACCCAGTACAAAATTTCTTCTGGTTTAATGGAGATTACAGGCACTGTACTACATGCTTTATTTTCTCATTTAATTCTCAGCATAACTTTATGAAGTTATTTCTGTAATCCACTTCTCATGAATAAGGAAAAAGCAGCTTAGACGTCTTAAGTCTCTAAACATGGTCACTCAGTTAATATTGGGGAAAATTAGGGTTCCAACAAAGCCTGGTGGAGTCCAGAGCTCAAGATCTTAACCACTGAGAAATTCAGCCTGTTAATTACACCAGCCTTTGCATGAAGGAGGGCTTGGGGTGGGCTGGCAGTCTGGTCTGGTCACGTAGGGGCCAGAGGACTTGCTGTGAACGGTTGGCTTAGAGGGCACAAAATTTTTATTTGGATTTGATGTTTATGGGGAATGTTGATAAATATCAAGTGCTAGTAGACAGCTACGGCCTCTCCCCCTGGCCTAGCCAGCGCTCTTCCCCTACCCTTGCAGAATCACCGTTGCCTCTTTTATAGCTTCACAAACTTCATACCTTCATGTTGTTGTTCAGTTGCTAAGTCATGTCCGACTGTTTGCAACCCCATGGACTGTTGCCCGCCAGGCTTCTCTGTCCATGGGGTTTTCCAAGCAATAATACTGGAGTAAATTGCCACTTCCTACTCCAGGGAATCTTCCCAACCTAGGGATCAAACCGACATCTCCTGCTTGGCAAGCGGATTCTTTACCAAGCCCCATAAATATCCCCATATTCAATTGGGGATATCATTTTTGTTCCAGCCAAGCAGATCTTATAAATTCTCCCATTTTGCTATCAGACCCCTCTTTTTGAAATGGACATTCGCTATCATCTAGCAAGCTATATCCTAACCCTTCTGCAAAGTGAATCTCATAAACATTTTATTATTGACATTTTTCTAAAGTCTCATAAAGTTCATTATTTACATTTTTCTAAAGCCTCACAATTAAACCAATCCTATCAAGTTTCAGTCTTTACATGAAATATTGTTCAACAACCTATCCTGCGTTTCTAAAAATAAAATCCAGCTGGATGTGTTTGAAGTATTTTAAAAAAATTTTTGATTTCCGTATGCTTGTGTTTCTACTTTTTAATTTTGATATGATTTTCATATCAGTCCCCAAACAGTACAAATATCATTTATTTGGTGAGCCCTCAAACTGATTACACATAATTCTAAGAAGGGCTTTTTTCATTTTATTTTTTTGGTTAGAGCGAGCTGATGTGCTCACTCCTTCTGGAAACACTATTCTTGTGGCTTCTGTAGCAGCTAAGTTATCTGAGTGTCTTTCTGCCTCCTTTGCACCTTCTCTTTGCTAGTTTTTCCTTCTCTATTCAACTGCTAAATGCTGGATTACTTATATTTGACCTTGGTTTCTCTTCTCTATCCCTTTCTAACTTCATCCAGCCCCCTAGATTTAAAAAACCATCTCTACACGGATGAGTCTAAAATTTCCATCGCAGTCCTGACATCTCCTCTAGTTCTAGTGTCTAGTTCATATCTCCTTCCATGTGGATGGTAACACTGTTTGTCACGTGGGCAAAGAAGAACTTTAAATTTTCTCTCAAGCCTATTTCTCTCCCAGTCTTGTCCATCCTAGTTAATCAACCCACCATTTACCCTATTGTTCATACTATTTCATGGTCTTACCCCCCACCCCGCACCTCTCCACATCTCTTCTATCTTTTTCTTTCTCTAACAGACTAGCCCCGCAGTCCCCTTTCCTCCTCCCCACCCCCCGCTGTACCTTGCTTCTTATTACTGTTGTTGACAGCCAGAAGATAGACTGAGACTTCTGAATCCCAGCTCTAGGAAATGGAGTAAGCGTGTCCTGACAGCCTGTTTAGGACTGAGGTCTTGGTCTATAATTAGGCTCCAGCCCTGGTCATGAGTAAGACAGTTTTTAGGGAAGGGGGTTGGTGATGTGTGGGTTGGGCAAACATCCTAGTAATGTATACTATATACTCTTAACCAAATTTTCAATAAGTTTTATATCCGTTATCCCTTTTACTTGAACATTCATGTAAAGAATCAGAAAGGATCATGCTTTTATCAGAAATGATTATAGTCGACTTGTTATTTCCCGCTTCATCATTTCTTGTTTTTCCTTATTGAATAACAACAAACGTGCACTGTATGATTTCCCAGCCTTCCTTGATATAAGCTCTTTCACTCACCTCAGCCCAGCAAGTTTTGTTTTATTTCTTTCTTAAATGTGCATGCCTAGTTTAGACAACCAGCTCTTTAGAAGTAGGAGTAATAGTGATTAAGCACCCTTGAATTCAACTAGAATGTGTCATATTGATTTAATTATAATCTTTATAATATGATCCTGAGTAATTGGGGAAAAAAATACACAACTACAGGAATTTCCTAAAAGGGAAGAAATCTAGTGTGAGGAAAAAATACAGCAAATACTCTTAATTTTGACAATTCAGTTAAAGTCTGATGGATGGTATTTACCTTTCCTTTGGCTGGCCAGGATCTTGATCCATACGAAATCAATGTATCACAGAAGGAAAAGCCAGACTGTACCCTGTGATTAATCTGTTCTTCTAAAAGAAAATGGCACTCATGCCATAAAAGAGGGAGAGGAGACTCTGTCTTCAGGAACTAGAATTATTCATGTTATTCCTGACCTCATCAGTCCCCCAATAGTAATTTTTAAATGGAAATTTACCGGGTTTTTTTTTTTTTTTGCTGGGATGGGCCTTCCTGTCTAGCAATTCAGCTACTTCCATTTCATTATTACATAGTTGTTATGGAAATTCCCTTTGAAAAAAATTACTTAAAAATTGTGCAACATTTCTCTCTAAACTTCTGAATATATATATCACAATAAGAATAAATGGTGTGAAATTGTTTTTCTGAAACATTGTTACCATTAAAAAGAAATTAAAGTTTTAGTAGTCTATTGCTTCACCAAATAAATATCATCCTTGTCATTTTCATGAATTGATTTTTGTCTATTTGACAACAGAATTCTTCACATGAGAGCTAAATTGTTTTGATTATGCAAAATGTCACAGTATGAAAGATGGAACAATTGTAATTCCCTCACCATTCCTCCTTTATCTGACTCAGATTATATACCAAGACTGAAAAAAAAACAGTCCTTGGATAATGGAGATAATTCACAAACAAATGAAAGCTAGAGAATAAAAAAAGGAAAAAAAAAAAGAATAAGGCATAAAATATATTTCATGGTAGATAAAATCCATTTATCCATTTATGAATCATTCAGTTCAGTCAGTTCAGTTCAGTCACTCTCTTTGCAAACCCATGAACTGCAGCACGCCAGGCCTCCCTGTCCATCACCAACTACTGGATTTACCCAAACTCAAGCCCATTGAGTCAGAGATGCCATCCAGCCATCTCATCCTCTGTCGTCCCCTTCTCCTGCCTTCAATCTTGCCCAGTATCAGGGTCATATTGCCACCTATTCTCCACAAAATGGATAAAAAGTCTTGGTAGAGCGATGGAGGCTGTGGGGAGATTCAGATTTGGGTCCCCGCTCTACCATCTTCTTTGTCTTCTTTAATGGCCTCTCCCTTGTTGACAAAAATGGGGAAGCGTTGCTGATAAAGCTTCAGAATTTCCCCTAGGAGAGAATAATAAATTCTTCTCTGGACACTTGCCTTGAATAAAGTGTTCTATGGTCAGATGAGTTTGAGGATCACCATTTCTATACATACTCCGTCTGTGATTACAGCCATGGCCCAATGCTGGTCCCATTCAGCCGGCCACCTTTGTAACACATTCTCCTGGAAGTTGTGCAGGCAATTCAAACTCCAGAGTCGAAGCCATGGTTTTTTCCTGTCCACATCTGCTTTCCTCCATTCATCTACTACCAGTTGCCCCTTTGCCCAAGTCAGAAATTGTATTCACCTTCTATACCTCTCTCTTTGTCACCAATCCTAACTCCTGCCTCCTGGATCAAAGCCATCTAGTTCTTTTCCTTCATATTCTTTCTATTACAGGTTATTACAAGATATTGACTATCATTCTGTGTGCTATACAGTAAGACCTGGTTGTTTATCTATTTTATATATATATATAATACTTTGTCTCTGCTAATCCCAAACTCCTAATTTATTCTCCCACCCTTCTGCTTTGGTAACCGGAAGTGTGATTTCTGTGTCTGTGTATTTCATGCCTTTCTGCTCTCTCTGACCCGCCCTCTTTTCCTCTTGTTGTCAATCAGGCCACTGTCTGCTCGCTTGGTTCACCTGCGTTTATTCTCCTCCCTCAATTCATCCTTTACACTGTTGACATAGACTTCCTACACAAGTCTGCCCCAGGAGCCCCTCTACTTAAAGTATTTAAATTGTTCCTCTTCACAATACAGTTCCTAGCTCACTCTTTCTGCTTCGAACCCGTCTTCCCCTTGCATGAATCCAGCACTTCATGGGTTCCCTGAAGCTGATGCTCTGTTTCTTCATCAGTATCTACACGTGCTGTTCTGCTGAAAACACCCCTTCCTTGTGTGACTGGCCAGTTCCCTCTCCTATAAGGGCTGGCTCATCAGTAACCTTTCCTGACATTTCTGCCTCCGCCTATCTGAATTACGTGCCCTTCCTTCATGCTCCCTAAAAGTCTAGTCCATAACTCAGACATAACACTAAAACACACCATGATACTTATACCTGAAAGAGTATTGCCTCTCTGGAGTCATACAGATCTGAGCTTGAATTATGGGTTTCAGTTTAGTTCAGTTCAGTTCAGTTGCTCAGTCGTGTCCCCGACTCTTTTGGACCCCATGAATCGCAGCACGCCAGGCCTCCCTGTCCATCACCAACTCCCGGAGTTCACTCAGATTCATNGACTCTTGAGAGTCCCTTGGACTGCAAGGAGATCCAACCAGTCTGTGCTAAAGGAAATCAGTCCTGAATATTCATTGGAAGGAATGATGTTGAAGCTGAAACTCCAATACTTTGGCCACCTGATGTGAAAAGCTGACTCATTTGAAAAGACCCTGATGCTGGGAAAGATAAAGGCAGGAGAAGGGGACGACAGAGGCATCACCGACTCAATGGACATAAGTTTGAGTAAACTCCAGGAGTTGATGATGGACAGGGAGGCCTGGTGTGCTGCAATCCATGGGGTTGCAAAGAGTTGGACATGACTGAGCAACTGAACTGAACTGAACTGTAACCTGCCAGCCTCCTCTGTCCATAGGATTTTCCAGGAAAGTATACTGGAGCTTATTGCTATGCTCTCCTCCAGGGGATCTTCCCCACCCAAGGATCGAACCTGGGTCTCTTATATCTCCTGCATTGGCAAGTGGGTTCTTAACCCCTAGTGCTACCTGAAAAGTCCATTCATAACATATGCAAATGTCAAATCATTAAATCATTACACAGTATACCTGAAACTAACATAATATTTTGTCAATTATATTTCAATTTAATTCATTAATTAAAGATTAATTATAACAAGTGTTGATGAGGAGGTGGCACAACTGTAACTCTCATGTTCTACTCTTGGGAATGTAACATGACATGACCACCTTGGAAAACAGTTTGGCATGTTCCCCAAAATTTGAACCTACATCTATTGTATGATCCAATCATTTCTGTATTATTAAGTAGTTGTCCAAGAGAAATAAAAGCATATATCTGTGCAAAAATTTGTGCAGGAGTGGTCATAGCAGCTTTATGCATAATAGCCAAAACCTGGATTAATCCATTAATAGGTGAATGGATAAACCGATTTTGGTATAGAATTGAATACTCCCCAGACAAAGTAATAATAAACTACTGATACATGCAACATGGATGGATCTCAAAATACTATGAGAAGAGAAAAAAAGCCATCCAAAAACAGAATACATTCTGTTCCTTTTATACAAAATTCTAGAGAATGTATGCTAACCTATAGTTACTGTCAGCAAACTCCCGACTGTGAACACTGTGAGGGTTGGGAGGAAGGAATTATAAAGGAGTGATAAATATGGGAGTGATAAATATGCTGATTCTCTTGACTTTAGTTATGAATACATGGGCATGCTAGTGTCAAAACTTATCAAATTAGTACACTTTAATGTGTGCAGTTATTGCACATCAATTATGCCTCAATAAAGTTGTTTATACACATCTGAAAGCAACTCATAGAGTGACCTTAGTTTTACTTTAATGTTTATGAGCACTTGAAAATGTTTAACTCCAAAAGAATATCTTAACTCTTCAATACCTATATCTTCAAGATATCACTCTTCAAATGCCAAATAAACCATTTTGAAGCTAGCTCAGACCTTTTCCCTAAATATGTTTTCATAAGGTCACAAAGAGTCGGACATGACTGAGCGACTGAACTGAACTGAATTGAATGATCTGGAGTTCTATTTTTGTCATGCCTAGTATTTTCACCATGAACACCTTTGGGACATGCAATTTCACAGTGCAACTGTTCAATAATTAGTTGAAAAGCAATTTTGACATAAAAGATAAAATAACGGATTGGCAATTTGGTTTCATTTCATCATTGACATGCTACTCCTATTTTTATATTATATAAATTTTAGGTCTTATATGGTCTATACTGTGATGAGTGGACACGATGGCCTTAAATTAGAGGATAACAACTCTGGTCTTAGGAAATACGGTGCTAAGAAAACTTGCAGGAAGTGTGAAGCAAGAGAGTATAAAGCCACTACTAGAAAATGATAACAAAACAGTCTGCAAATCTTTCAGGAAACCCAGCCACCTTCCCACTCGTCAAAACCAAGCTACGGCAAATGAAAAAGAGGTTGCTTATGATTCACAACAGGCTTTGAGAGCTTTAATTATGGAGTCTTTGGCTGATTTAGATACAATAGCTTGTTCACTCATGTCATCTTTACCAAATTTATCACACGACACGAGAAACTGAAGACAAGGAAGAAAAATCAAGCTTCCCCTATTCCCCCCAAAAAGACACGTTACATGATTTCTGATAAACTTAAGTTTTTGAAAATGATAAAAATTCTTTCTATTTGATAGTGTATAACATGATGCCCACAGAATGCCAGCATTTGATATGGAAACTGGCTTTGATAATTTGGTGAAATATGAGGACTGGGTATGTGATGGAACATTTAACTGAAATCCACATATGTTCTGCCAGTTATGTACATTACACATATTGATGGAAAATAACAGCATCCCTCTTCTGTTTTCCTTCCAGGGAAATCCTAAGAGATTTACAGCAGATTTTTCTGTATCATGAAGAATTTATGTCCAACATTAGATCCTGAAGCCTTAACAATCAACTTTGAGAAATAAATTATCATAGTTTTCTCTAAGATATACCCAAATATAATGATAACCATCAGTGTACACATTTAAAATGTATTCAATATTTTTTATGTTTCACTTTTCACAATAAAATATTTTTCTAATTTTACTATTTTTCCAGGTTTCATTGTGTTCTTTTAATGCCCTTCTTTTCTTTTATTTTCATTATTTTATCTTTTACAGCAAATTATCTTCTGGTCAATTAGTTATGCAGTGAAACTGCCTGCAATGAAGGTAGGGAAAAGATTCAATATCTAGAACTCTATTTTGTAGACTTATCATCATTGCCTCCAATTACTCAATTCATCAATGCTTCTCTGTCCATGACAGGAGAGAGAGTATCAGTATCCTTCATTATTGCATCCCTAGGTCATGGTACACAGTACGTGCTCAATACGTACTTGTGGAATATAATATCTCTGACCTGTTATCTGGGTGATTAAGGAGGAGGATGTTGATACTTTCAATATACTAAAAAATATGAGATCATTTTTGCTCTCTAAGTTTTTCTTCATTTTCCCATTTATTCTATCAATATTCATTTGAGAAAAAAAATTATTTTAAGATTCTAAAACATGAATCTTTGTAAGAATTTGTTAGGCCCATCTGTTAATAATTTACTTGGGAGGGGAAAAAAAAGAAATACCTCATGGCGTACTTTTCAGTTATTTTTAATAATTAAGTTGTGATACCTGTACTGGTGATTAGATGAATAATATCAGTTGTTTACTTGATTTTTAAAGTGGTATTTCTCAGCATCAAAAAAGGGAAGAGATTGTATAAACCTGAGGGTAAACAGATTATATCAAGGATAATGATATACNTTTTAATAATTAAGTTGTGATACCTGTACTGGTGATTAGATGAATAATATCAGTTGTTTACTTGATTTTTAAAGTGGTATTTCTCAGCATCAAAAAAGGGAAGAGATTGTATAAACCTGAGGGTAAACAGATTATATCAAGGATAATGATATACTGGAGAAGGCAATGGCACCCTACTCCAGTACTCTTGCCTGGAAAATTCCATGGACAGAGGAGCCTGGTAGGCTGCAGTCCATGGGGTCGCGAAGAGTCGGACATGACTGAGCGACTTCTCTTTCAATTTTCACTTTCATGCATTGGGGAAGGAAATGGCAACCCACTCCAGTGTTCTTGCCTGGAGAATCCCAGGGATGGGGGAATCTGGTGGGCTTCCACTTATGGGGTCGCACAGAGTCGGACACGACTGAAGCGACTTAGCAGCAGTAGCAATGATATACTAGTGAAACTGGAAAGCTCCCTTCAAGGGCTGGAGCCTCCGGGCTAGAAGGTTCCAGAAACTATCCTTGCCTGAGGTAAAAAGAGGAGTAGATACCTCAGCCATATTCCAGCATCTCAATTATGAAAACACTCAAGTCCAATATCAGTACAACAACAGTGGAAGAAAGAAAAGTTAATGTATCTTTTCTCCTTGACTCACTCCCCAGCTGCTTATTACAAAGCTCTGAATTATGATCCCTGCTATCTCTACCAAGCGCTTCAAATCAGAAATTCTTCATTTTAAAAAGACTGTTTCAATAACCTTCTCAGACAGATTCTGCTGGATGCTGCCTTCAGTGCTCAGTGCAGCCAAGGGAGGCAACGGGCAAAGTGTCAGAAAAGCAGCTGAACGGAAAAGCACCCACTAAAGAAGGTCTTTGTCCCTCCCATGCCACACCTTGGTGGCAACGCCCACCAGGGCCTTCCCTCTCCATCAGTGTGTTTGAGAAACAAGTATCCCCTTGGTCAGGAAAGAAAGATGCTATGGGCACAGCCAATGGCCTTGGATATTTTTGAAGGCAATTGGACTATCAGATCAATGATGTCCCCTGGATCTCTGTCACATCAGGGTTATCAGCCACCCCTCTTTCCTATAACTTCTACACAATCATCAAGTTTGCTACTATTTTCAAATCCCTCCATAATTTGTTTCCTTTCTTTTCAACTTCACAATTATTATCTAAACTCAAGTCTTCTTTATCTCTTGTCCAGGGACTTAAAATGTAAGATCTTTGGATGTCCTAAATACTGAGAAACATTTTGGCCTCTCCACCCATCATGTACTTAAAGTATGTAAAACCATAAAATCAAAATGTTTCTCCACCCCTCATGTACTTAAAAGTATGTAAAACCATGGAGAAACGTATTACAATGATGAATTGTAAGATGTGTAGGTTTCCCTGGTGATTCAGTGGTAAAGAATCCACCTGCAATGCAGGAAATGTGGGTTTGATACCTGGGTTGGGAAGATCCCCTGGAGGAGGGTCTGACAATTCCCTCCAGCATTCTTGCTTGGGAAGTCCCATGGACAGAGGAGTCTGGCAGGCTACAGTCCATGGGGTAGCAAAGAGTCGGATACGATTCAGCGACTAAACAGCATGTGTAACACCTTCAAGTCATTTAAACCTCTTTCTCTGAGATCTACTGACATTTTCAAATGCAAAAAGAAAACGAAAATCTTAGACACCAGAACCAAAACTCAAACACAACAAATCTAGCTTATAAAAGCAAATAGCCATGATTCTCAAAAATAAGTTTATAGCAGAGATTTCTTTCAAACTGTTCCCCTATGTTCTCCATGGCCTGAGCACCATCTTTCCTCTCATACCTTCCATGATTCCCTAACTCAGAGTCAAAGCCAAAGACCGGTTTGAGACCTTCCTGACTAGTCTTAGGAACTCTCATGAGCACTTGGTTTTCATTCCAGGGATAAACCCCACCCTTACTTCCTTAACTGCCCACCCCAGCCTCCTAACACATTATTCCTGGTGGCTGGTTACATTCCACTTGCCTCAGAAGCAATCGCACTACACAGAGGAAACTCTTCAGGTCCGCACAGACCCAAAGCACAGAAGATTTTTATCACTTAGTAACCTGGACATGCATTTATCGGCTGAATTGTATCTCCTCCAAATCTTTTTGTGGAATGCTAATCCCTAGTACCTTAGAGTATGACTATATATGGAGATGAATACGTGAACCGTGAACTTCCAGATGTTCAAGCTGGTTTTAGAAAAGGCAGAGGAACCAGAGATCAAATTGCCAACATCCTCTCGATCATGGAAAAAGCAAGAGAGTTCCAGAAAAACATCTATTTCTGCTTTATTGACTATGCCAAAGCCTTTGACTGTGTGGATCACAATAAACTGTGGAAAATTCTGAGAGAGATGGGAATATCAGACCACCTGACCTGCCTCTTGAGAAATCTGTATGCAGGTCAGGAAGCAACAGTTAGAACTGGACATGGAACAACAGACTGGTTCCAAATAGGAAAAGGAGTACGTCAAAGCTATATATTGTCACCCTGCTTATTTAACTTATATGCAGAATACATCATGAGAAATGCTGGGCTGGAAGAAACACAAGCTGGAATCAAGATTGCNCAGGAAGCAACAGTTAGAAATGGACATGGAACAACAGACTGGTTCCAAATAGGAGAAGGAGTACGTCAAGTTTACTGTTTTATTAAAAATAAACACAGAAATATAGTTAGGGAGTTTGAGACTCCCTATACTTAGGGAGTACACACTGCTATACTTAAAATGGGCAACGAACAAGGACCTACTGTATAGCACAGGGAAATCTGACCAATGTTACGTGGCAGCCTGGATGGGAGGGGAGTTTGGGGGAGAGTGGATACATGTATGTACATGGCTGAGGCCCTTTGCTGTTCACCTGAAACTACCACTATATTGTTAATCAGCTGTATTTCAATACAAAATAAAAAGTCAAAAACCAAAACAAAACCCAGAAATATATTTTAACTTCAGTATATACATATATTCCCACCTGAAACTGGTTATATTAGTTCTTGTCATATCGAGTCTATATAAGTTTAAAATAAAGTATATAAAGTATAAAAATAGTACCTGATACAATATGATGGATAAAGTTGGAGCTGCCCCATAACCATGATTACACTGTATTCTTCTTGGGGTTCTCAGGGCCAAGAGCAGAACTGGCCCTCAGAAATGCTGACAAGATATCAGCATCTGACACTGTTGCCAACTTTCTTCTAAAATAGACTCTCTTATCTTGGATTTCCTGACACAGTTCTCATCCATGTTCCTTTTGTCTTTCTGGCTGCTCTTCTTCCCCTATATTTTGTTGGAGGTCCTCATATATGAAGGGAAGGGAAAACTTTTCCCCTGCCCTCTTAGATTTAGTCTCAGAGGCGTGCAAGTTAAATTGACAGAGGCAGATTCCCAGGAGAAAAGGCATAACATTTTATTCTTAATTTTATATGTCTGGGGGCCCCATGGAAAAGAAGAGAAAATCCAAAGAAACAGACTTGGGGGCTTATATATAATTTTAACAAAGGACGATAAACTGTGGGAAGGTGACGAGGAAACATATGATAAATAGGGTTGTTTCTTAAGGTTTGTTATGTAGACTCAAAGAAGTTCTTCAAGTGAGTCTTGGACAAATTGCAGTTGAAAATTTGGGCCTTAGATATTTCACTGTGGTTTTAATTACCATGCATTTGCTAAGGATTTTGAAATCTATGTCCCCATCCTAGACCACCGTGTTCTTGGACTTCTCATCTATTTAGCCATCAGCCTCTTTGGCAGTTCCCTTTGGAAGTTTTCAGGCAACATGTTCAAAAGAGAATTTTTCATATTCCTCCGCTGTATCTTATCTTAAAGGAAGGAACATCTACTCCAACACTCAGACCTCAAGACAGCCTCCTCCTCCCACTTCACTTCCTCAGCTCCAGCTCCAGAATTTGTGTGCTATCTCTTGATTCTTTACACTTCTTTCTAACCCCAGTGCTACACTCCCTGGTCTAGGCTTCAGTTATCTTTTATCTGAATTTCTATAACAGGCTTCTAACTAATCTGTATTCACAGTGAATAGTGATAAAAGCTGCCTTCAGGATTCAAAAATCTCTGCTTGTCAACACTTTGCTTAGCCCCAGTTTCCTCTTCTATGAGGTGAGGATAAAATAGTACTTCCCCCAAAGGGTTTTCAGGAGGGTTACGCACGGTAACCTTGTGTAAATCTCTTTGTACAGTTGGGCACATAGGAAGCTCCCAGTAAGGCTCAGTTGTGTGATGATCCACTGTGACCCTCTTCAGCGCATCAGCCACCCAACATTAGTGTTTAAGGCAAATCAAATCAGATTTCTATTAAAAACTCTGAAGTGGCTTTATGACATCTTTAGACTATTGACCTTTATAAAGGCAGTATGACTATGATGTGTCTAGTCATAGTCTAAAGTCCCAATGCCATCTTTCACAATCCTTCCTTTTTTTTTAAGTAAAACTTTTCATCGTGGAAAATTTGAAACATACACAAAAGTGGAAGAAGTAGTGTAATAAGTCCCCGTGAATCCATTGACCATTTAGCTTGGAGAATTATTAACACATGGCCAGTCTCATCTCGTCTATATTAGTATCTTGTCCTCTCTCATTTTTTTTTAATACAGTAGGTCCTTACTGGTTGTTTATTTTAAATATAGCGGTGTGTACCCTTCCTTTTTTTATTTTTTTCTCCCAGAAGTTTTGGATTTCTTCCATTACATAAATGCACCAACCTTTCCTTTGTATCCAGGCTTGCACACTTACACAATTCTTTCTTGTCTGGCTTATAGTTCTGCCACTTGCCACCTCCCAAGTTCCTCACCCTTCTATTGTTAAAAGAATCACACTCTTCTATTTTTTATTCTTCTATCAGATTTTGGGAAAAAAGTTTTAAAATAAGTTCCTTGGGGTGGATTCTGTTGCTTGAATTCAGTTTTCCTTTTTGTGGCATTCATCCCAAGTGCAATTTCTCTTTTCCCAATTATTCCTGTGTTCTGCTTTGATGACCTGGAGTATGTCTGTCTTTTTCATGACTATATCTCAGTGCATAGTGTGTTGAAGATACGCAATAATATTCACTAAGTAAATGAATATTATAAGCAAATTATTGATAACATTCTGTTTCTCCTTTGATTATCCTTCTCTCTTAAATTTAATTCAAATTTTTTCTAGAGTCTCACTTTGGTTATTAGATTTGTGTTAGTACTCTGTGAGATGTTATGGAAAAGCCCAAACAAACTTTTTGGCAACCCAATATTAAGTAAGAATGACTGAAGAACGTTCTAAGAATCTTAAGATTTCTCTCAGAGAAAGGTCTATGTTTGCAAAGTTTCCTTAGAAAGTAACTTCCCATGAATTATACATTTTTTCTGTTCAACAAATAAAATTACTCTTTCAATAAAATTGAGGGTTCTTGATTATAAAAGGATTTCTTAATCACGTACAGTATGTTGCTATTCTATTTAATACGACAAAACTGATTTTAGGTCTATTTTTACCCTCCAAAAAAGATACTGTGTTTTATTTGTACAGGGCTAAATGTTTTATAAAATGTGTTTAACTTTTTCTAGTTTACAGAGTTGATCAGTTTTGAAAACTAATGTAAAATCTGAAGTCTACTGTAATGAATGTATCAGGAACCTTTAACTTGTCTTATGTTTATTTATTACTGTTTTCTAATAGCAAAGAGAATCTTTAGCTTTTTCTTCCTCCAGATTTATAGCAGGCCAACTGATTTGTCCACAGCTGTACCTTTCATCATTTTTTCTACTTACTCCACTTTTTTAAATCCCCTCATTTGTTCCACACACTGAAATAAGTGAGAGGGTAACTCGTTAAAACTCACCCTTTTAATTAGTTATGTTCTTGTAAAGCTCCAGTTAGGACTCTGAACTCCCATGCCAGCACCCACAGTGCCTCCAAGATTTATAACCCAGGGTAATAGCTATAAATAGCCCATTTCTATCTGCACTTAAGTTTCAAAAAAAAAACAAAACCTGTTTTTGTAGATAAGGTCAGAAGTAAGGTTTGGTGAGGAATGTAATTCTGATGGGACTGCTAACCTGCTGCTAGATAGCAAATACTATGAGAAAAGAAAATTTGAGCCCTAGGTCTCCATTTCTACATTGTCGTAAATCTTGAAGCCTATGGCTCTCACATCACATATTTCACACAGTCCCTCTGAGCATCAGGTATTAGCTCTTCTCCCAGAATATGCATAGCTAATAATGGTTTACTGTCTTGACTGTCTAATACATGCCATGGGCTATATTCCCTCTAATTTTCTAATGCTGTATCTTTTTAAATGAAGAAACTGCATCTCAGTGTGGTTAATTAATGTGTCCCGATTCCCCGGTACCCTAATTGTGGGATCTGGTGTTCAAACCCAGACCTTCCTGATTCTGTAGAGTCTGTTCACTTTTCAGGGTGCCTCAATGCTTATGCTATGCAGAGCAAGCTATCTCTGTCTCGAAGCGGTTGCTTTCATAAATGATCCTTGCACCATTTTCATATCTGTTGCAGCTCTCTGTACCTCCCCCTCACCAGATAGCCTTCGTAGGCTCCTCCTTGGTCACCTTTCTCCACTACTCACTTGTCCACAGAAATCTCACCAATAAAAGTCTGTTCTTTTGACTTTACAAGTGACGTAAACTATATAATTTCCCTGGGAGGTTAAGACTTCTTGCCACTATTTGGTTTAAAGTGTATGTTTTCAGTCAGGAGCTTTCCTTCTATCCATAGGCTGAGATCAGCTTTCCTGAATGCATGTAAGTTTTATAATGGGACTAGTGGGAAAGGAAAGATGGGTGGAGGTGACTGTTAAGATATTCATCAAGTTCACTTTCAGGGTAGAGCCTTTTCTAGGAAGAGCAGCTCTGAAACAAATGCTATTGTATTGGGACTGCCGGAAGCTGGCACAGTCTGCACCTCCAGAGCAGGTAACATGAGGGGTAAGGCACAGGGCAGGTCTCAGTCTTGGAGTGAAAAGTCACAGTGTTAGTCACTCTTCTGTGTCTGACTCTGCAAGCCCGTGGCCTGTAGCCCAATAGGCTCATCTGTCCGTGGGATTCTCCAGGCTTGAGTACTGGAGTAGTTTGCCATTTTCTTCTCCAGGGGATGTCCCCGACCTAGGGATAGAATCCAGGTCTGCCATATTGCAGGCAGATTCTTTACCATTTGAGCCACCAGAGAAGTGCCTCAGACTTGGAGAGGTTTTCCGTTTTGGGTAAGGGCAATCCATGAACCCTGGAAATGTGACACTGCTTCCCCATTTTTGCCCACTAGATTTTCCAGCCAAGGGGCTTCCATCTGTGCATGCTTGGTTTTGTTCTTTCTAAATCATTTATATGCCTTGATGAGAAATTACTAGGTTGCACACTACCCACGTAAGCAGGCTTAAGAATTGTCTTGTAAGCATCTTGGTTTGTTATTGTTGTTTAGGCACTAAGTCATGTCCGACTCTTTTGTGACCCCGTGGTGACTCTCATCAAAGAAAAATACAAGACACAGAGCTGGTCTCAGGGAAATTAGACATTTCTTTCTCTCTGTTTCTCCCTTTCTAGAGCCACACGGGGTCTTGTCCGGCTTCTCTAAGGGTGTCGGCTATAATCTGTGGTCTCTGGAGACTGCTCTCTGTAAATACTTTCAGAATTTCTGTGTACGAAGGGTTAGGGGCAACCATCTGTGGTGGTTGTAGAAGGAGTGTCAGGTGTCTGAACAGAGGCTGCAAACAGGCTATTTTAAATTAGATAGCATAAGGCTTCTCTGGTGGCTCAATGGTAAAGAATTTGTCTGCCAATTCAGGAGACACAAGTTTGATCCCTGGTCCAGAAAGATTCCTGGTCTGGGAAGGTCCCACATGGTCTGGAACAACTAAGTCCATGCACCACAACTATTGAGCTTGTGCACTCTAGAACTTGTGCCCTGCAATGAGAGAAGCCACCACAACATGAAGTCCGCACACACACCGCAACTAGAGAGTAGCCCCCACTCACTGCAGCTAGAGGAAAGTCCGCACAGCAGTGCAGCAGCAAAGAAAGACAGCCAAAAATAAATGAATAAGACGATCACAAAAGTAAATGAGATACTATATTAATTTTGGATGGGATGATGTGGGGAGGGTGGTTAAAACACGCAGAGGTTCTCTCATGCATCCCTGTCCCCTGGCCTGTCTGTGAGTATCCCGGCAGATGGTGCCATGTGACATTCAGTGTCCTGATTCCAAGTTCCGATGCCAGGGAGTATAGTTGCCCCGGCCTCTGCGTTCATTGGGTACAAAGCATCAGTCCTCAACCTGTTGCTAATAATTCCCTCCTCCTCCTGCCTGTGTTTCAGTCCCAATCAAAGGTACTGTAAGTGAACAGCTTTCTATATGAGAGAAAACTTGAGGCCTTGTACCATCCCAGGTGTTATCTTATCACCTTGGTATTTCTTTCTTGTACATGCGAAAGACAAAGCATGTATCCTGACTTCACAGGAAAAGGAAAACAAAAGCACCCCGTTGGTAAAAGCCTTCCTCAAATCCCCTGAACCAGACATCCCTTATTTCCTTTGCTTCAGCTCATTTCCTGACAGCCAGCCTTATGCCTTTCTGAACTCTTCTATGTCATTTGCTTAAAAACAAGCAGTTCTGTGAACCTCCTCTTTACTTGCTGACATCATCTCTGGAGAGCAGTTTGTTAGAGTTTTCATCTGTGTAAATGCTTTGATGTGATTAAAGTTAATACACACGTGCACACCTCTATAATTTCAAGAGTAACTTCATTACTACTTTAAAAAGCCTGGAAATAGAATTCTCTGAAACATTGCCTATACCTTTTTATTTTCAGATTTTATGCTTAAGCAACAACAAAAAATTAAACTGCACACTTACTGGAAGGAAACTGTTTTGTTTCCTCTGTAGCTTCTGGGAGGAAAGCAGATAGATATATATTTTTTATTTTTAAGGCATAAAAATATTTCTCTGCATAAACTAGGCTACTTATTGGTGATAAAGCTGGGAATTTTTCCATTAAGCTTTGACAGGCTTTTTCCTTTCTTTTTTTCTTCCTTTGTCATGTTTTCTATTTCAGCCATTTACCTAAACTCATTTCTTGTAAGACAACGTCATGCAGAGCTAACTTTTCTGGGTTTTCTTTTATTTATTTTTCTCTAAATAAAATGAGATTCTCCTCCCGCCTTTTCTGCAGTCTATGCCAAACTGTGTGCTATCCTTAAAAAACAAAACAAAACAAAACCACACACACAGGCTACAGCTCTGGCTGGGTTCCAGGACTCCATTAGGCAGACAATGGGCGGCCTCAGTGACGGTAGTGGGGTGGGAGGAAGCCTGTCGTGCCCTCTTTGGGATGTTGGGTCAACAGCAGGTTGAGTCTGGGAATGGGGTGAATTGATTGTTTTGCAAATGGTGGTGATAAATATCTGACTGGGCCTGTTCTGCTCCCATGTGCATTCAAGATCAGTTATATTTGCTAGTGTGTTTTCTATAAATCCACTTTACCAGTTTATTTTCTCCCCCTCTGAGAACAGTTTAAATAAAACTATGACCAGTTTTGGAATAACTAAAGTCGAGCAAGAAATGACTTAATGGGAAGCTAAAAATAGATGTCTTCCTTTAGATTCTTTTTTTAATTTGTTTATTTCCAAAAGACTTGCCAGTACATTTGGGATTAGAGTCTAAACACAAAATTGACCGAATAAAACAATAAAAAGTTCAAGGATTAGCAGTTTTTTGCATAAAAAATTGTGCCCTTTTTGTATTTGGATTTCTGAATTCTTATAGCCTGTCAGCAGGTTTTAATCTTTGCAGGAAAGGACCGTGTGCATGTGTTAGTTGCTCAGTTATGTCCGACTCTTTGCAGCCCCATAGACTGTAGCCCACCAGGCTCCTCTGTCCATGGAATTCTCCAGACAAGAATAAGGAAGTGGGTAGCCATTCCCTTCTTCAAAGGATCTTCCTGACCCAGGGATTGAACCTGGGTCTACCTGCCTTGCAGGTGGATTCGTCTGAGCCAGGACTAATATATAATAAACACACAAGTCTAAAGTTGTATTTTTGAGAGGGTATTTTAATTTTAAAAACAACTAGCGCATATATAACTCAGTTACCATGTGTCATTGCTGTTATTCCTTCAAACAACCCCCAGATTTCCCAGATTATGTAATCCAAGAAGGTGGGGGTCTTGGATTACTAATCCTAGTAGCCACAGATCACTGGAGAAGTCTGAATTCCCAGCCATGATACAAAATCCTCTCAGAGAGGGAGGAGGGAGGAAATAACTTACTTGTTGAAATACAGCACGGGAGGCTGTGCTNCTTCAAACAACCCCCAGATTTCCCAGATTATGTAATCCAAGAAGGTGGGGGTCTTGGATTACTAATCCTAGTAGCCACAGATCACTGGAGAAGTCTGAATTCCCAGCCATGATACAAAATCCTCTCAGAGAGGGAGGAGGGAGGAAATAACTTACTTGTTGAAATACAGCACGGGAGGCTGTGCTGGTGCTTTAAATGCATAATGTGATTTCATAACAGCGCTGCTCCCCCACCCCAGAGTTAGACATTTTCATTCCATTTTACATATGAGTAAACTAAGTCTCAATGAAGAACTACGCATTCTTCTCAAACATGCATTTTTTCATTTTCACTGTAAGCCACAACACCACAAAAATTATATGCTTTAAAGTTGCACAGCTTCTAATTGACAGACCTAGGACATCCATCCCACATGTAGTGTCTCCAAGTACAGCCTTCTTCCCACTGAAGGTCACCTGTTTACTATTTTGTTTTTTAACCTGCCTTTTGCAAACACTGAAAGACATAGGGAGATGTCATTAGACAGGGCTGAAATAGACAGAGTTTAGGTTTTGCCTTGGGAGATTTGGTGAGGGTCTGGAGGGAAGAATCACATCCCTCCCCACAAGGTGAGGAAGGGCAGGCGAACAGTATAAAGTCCCCACATTGGCACAGCAAGGTGGATCCAGATCCTATCTTTTAGGATCATCCTGTTTTTGTTCATGCCTTTCCTACTGCCCTTGGGGATGTCCCAGGTGGCACTAGTGGTAAAGAATCCACCTGCCAATGCAGGAGACATGAGAGAGGTGAGTTTTCATCCCTGGCTTGGAAAGACCCCCGGAGGAGGGCTTGGCAACCCACTCCAATATTCTAGCCTGGAGAATCTCATGGACAGAGGAGCCTGGCAGGCTGCAGTCTGGGGGGTCACAAAGAATTGGACACGACTGAAGCGACTTAGCATGCAGTACTGCCTTTCCCTACCAAGGAAGTGCTCATTGTTTGAGATTTACTATTTTGCACCCTCCTCCTTTCTCTTCTTCTTACCATTAAAGTGTCCATCCCAAACTTTTACAGAAAATTAGGACCTGCTGGCTTGATTGTGAAGAATAAGGGTGAGCATTTGCAAGAAAGATTGAAGGTCTCGGGCATCAACAACCGTGTTAACTTGGGTATACTGAGTTTCAATATAAAGATGTCCTGGTAGCTTTGCAAAAACATCCATTTTACGTTGTTTCTATCATGTGAACATGAGTCAGGCAAGGGGAAAGGCAGCGCTGAGACATCCAGAGGAAAAACATTGAGCGTGGGATAAAGGCAGACTGTGTTTTCTGTGGGGCTTGCCTGGTGGCTCAGACGGTAAAGAATCTGCCTGCAATGCTGGAGACCTGGGTTCAGTCCCTGGGTTGGGAAGATCTCCTTGAGGAGGGCATGGCAACCCACTCCAATATTCTTGCCTGGGGAATCCCCATGGACAGAGGAGCCTGGCCAGCTACAGTCCATGGGGTTGCAAAGAGTTGGACAGGACTGAGTGACTAAGCATAGCACATGTTTTCTGTGAGTAAACAGGTGTCTGGGTAACCTGAGGAAAAAAAATTAACAAAGTTTTAAACACAACTTTCACTAAGCTTTGAACTTAGAAGTTGGACTTGGCTGGTTAAAAGGAACAAAAAAAGAATACTCTAGTTTTCTTCTGCATAATTGTTTTTAAAGGAAATATATTGAAAAATCTCAAATTCTTAGGCTGTATGCTTTTTTTTTCTATTCCTTTAGAGTTTAAAATGTTTCATTCTGGCCACAAATTTGTTCTAAAATATTTGTGATTGTGGATTTTCTGTTTTGAATTTTAAGAGAAACTATCTAATACTACTTGGATTCAGAGACTTTTTGGTTCCTTCTTTTTTAAAAAAAAAAAAAAAACAACCTAAGAGAGTGAGTGAAAAGTAAGAGGTTTGCATTTGGTCTTCACTTAGAATTTTTTTTTTTTCCTTATCAAAGGATGACAGGTTCTCCAGCCACACCTAGGATGTCTCTTAAAAATATTGATAAAGCTGTCACTACAGACACATTCTTAGGTGAAGGGAAATCAACACATTACTAGTGTTAGAATTTTGCTTTTTATAGAAAAAAAGATCTTTTCTTTGAGTACAAGGTCTAGCAAAGTATTCGAAAGTGAGTACACATAATAGCATTGATAGAAACTTTTAAAAGCTGTAACACTTTTTATTGGACTTTGCCAAACTCCTCTGAGACATTGTGACTCCCATAAGTAGATTAATTGGGTGGAGAAGTTTATAGACCATATTTTGGTGGAGTAAAAAATGTTATTAAAGTATGTACAGTTACTCAAAGTCAAGCCTTCTGAAGCATCTACTATTACTAGGTTATAAAACAAGTACAGATTAAAAAGAAATGTTCCTCTAAATTTACCAGCAACTGCCATTGCCTGGAGGTTCTGAAAGGAAGGTTTTAAACCAGTGGTTAGTAGCTGCTTATTATCTAATTAGGGGCTTCCCTGGTGGCTCAGATGTTAAAGTGTCTGCCTGGAATGTGGAAGACCCCGGGCTTGATCCCTGGGTCGGAAAGATCCCCTGGAGAAGGAAATGGCACCCCACTCCAGTACTCTTGCCTGGAGAATCCCATGGAAGAAGGAGCCTGGTAGGCTACAGGCCATGGGGTCGCAAAGAGTTGGACACGACTGAGCGACTTCACTTTTACTTTCACTTTATTACCTAATTATTATTTCTTTAACATCAAAAGAGTGTACGAATCTAACCTGTACACATTTCAGTTGTTTATAGGCCTGCTCACACTCTTAAACTTCTTCAGTCAAATATTTTCTTTAATATTTTAACTTGGTGTCATCAGAGTTCTCCAGAGAAATAGAACAAAAAGGATGTCTGTCTGTTGGTCTATCTATTTATGGCAGGATTTATTTATCTCAAGGAACTGGCTCACAGGATTATGGAGGTTGCCAAGTTCAATATCTGCAGAGTAAGTTGGCAGGCTGGAGATTCAGGGAAGAGACGAAGTTTCAGCTTGAGTCTGAAAACAGTATTGAGGCGGAATTCCCTCTTCTTTGGGGAATCTCAGTGTGTTCTCTTCAGGCCTTCTTCCTATCTGGATGAGGCCCGGCCATGTGATGGAGACTTATCTGCTTTACTCCCAGTCTTGTGTTGGGTAGTCACTCAGTTGTGTCTGACTCTTTGTCTTCCCTGGTGGCTCAGACGGTGAGGCATCTGCCTACAATGTGAGAGACCTGGGTTTGATCCCTGGGTTGGGAAGATCCGCTGGGGAAGGAAATGGCAACCCACTCCAGTACTCTTGCCTGAAAAATCCCATGGACGAAGGAGCCTGGTAGGCTACAGACCTTGGGATCGCAAAAGAGTCGGACACAACTGAGCGACTTTACTTTCACTTTGTGGCCCCATAGACTGTAGCCCACCAGACTCCTCTGTCCATGAAATTTTCCAACTGGAGCGAGTTGCCATCCCTTTTATAGGGGATCTTTGCAACCCAGGGATTGAACCCCCATTTCTTATGTCTCCTGCACTGGCAGGCAGATTCTATACCACTAGTGGCACCTGGGAGGTCCCTACACGTCTACTAATTAAAATATTAATCTTATCAAAATCATACCTTCACAACAACCTTCAGATTTGTATTTTACTAAATATCTAGGTACTTTGGCCTAGCCAAATTGATACATAAAATTAACCATTGCAGTTGGCAATTATAAAACCATCTATTTAACCTCTGAAACTAGATTTTCTGAAGAGAGAATGGATCAACATTATAATGGGAAATGGAGGAATTTTACACGGGTTCTATGGCAGATAATTTTTGCTGCCTGTCCAACAGTTTTCTATTCTTAGAGTTGTCAGATTTGGCAAACATAGCTTGCCTAATTAAATTTGAATTTAAGGAAAGCAATGAATAATTTTTAGTATAAGAAAATCCCACATTTTGTATGGGGCTTACTTATATTAAGTAAGTAATATTAGAACTTATATTACCAACCAGCCTAGCTGGTTGGTGGATACAGTTTTGGCCAGTGAAATACAATTAGAAGTCAAATAATTGATATCCTCAATTTTGCTGTTTGATCTTCGTACTTTCTTACTTATTATGTCTAAACAAAAATACAGTGCCTGGAGGAGGTGAGGCCATCTTGAGTGTATGAGAATGAGAAANCTAGCTGGATGGTGGATACAGTTTTGGCCAGTGAAATACAATTAGAAGTCAAATAATTGATATCCTCAATTTTGCTGTTTGATCTTCGTACTTTCTTACTTATTATGTCTAAACAAAAATACAGTGCCTGGAGGAGGTGAGGCCATCTTGAGTGTATGAGAATGAGAAATGGGTATTAAAAATGGTAAGTGAAAGTCACTTAGTCCCATTCGACTCTTTGAGACTCCATTGTAGTCTGCCAGGCTCCTCTGTCCATAGGATTCTCCAGGCAAGAATACTGGAGTGGGTAGCTGATGCATTCTCCAGGGGATCTTCCCAACCCAGGGATCTAACCCAGGTCTCCCGCATTGCAGGCAGATTCTTTACCATCTGAGCCACCAGGGAAGCCCTAAAAATGGCAAAGCAAGAGAGAAAAAGAGCCTGCCTTCTTTATGAGATCCTGAGGTTGATACACCAGCCCTAAACTTCCCAGTTTAGAATTTCCTCTTATGTGAAAACAAACTTTTTTTTGCAGCAGCCATTGTAGTTCTGTTTCTGTTACGCAAAACTGCATAGAAGCCCGGAAATGACAGATATCTGTGTAACCCTTGTAATCAAGGAATACTTTGGTTTGTTTCTATAACATATACCTTAATTTCCCCTCTTCCTGTCTATGAAAAGCAATCCTTTTGTCTCCTGGTTCCTGAGTAAATTTGGAGGGAGAATTGTCTGCAAGCCAGTCTTGAGGAAACAGGGTTTTTTTTTCCCCCTTATATTCTGTGTACTTGTTTACACACATATGTGCTTCAGTCAACAACCAAAATAAGATGTGGTTTACACTGTAACGACCGTAGAAAACAAGCAAACAAAGGATTCTCTTTGTATCTGCACCAAACTATGTCTGTAAATTCTGTTCCAAACTTTATTGCTCATTATCTGAGTAGGTAAATTTAAGAAAGAAGAACACAGTCAGCTGCTTTTCCAATAGATATAGTATAAATGTTGGAGTCATATAATTCAGTAGGATTTAGACCATGGGGCTGCACTTGGAATAAATGGGAAAAAGAAACACTGTTAATTATTTTTAGTAAATCAAGTAGTAGCTGGAAGTAAATCAGATGTTGAGTGGCACAGGTAAATGAAAAAATGTAAGCGCCCGTATTTCTAATTTAAAAAAGCACTGCAGCTCTCTCATGAGAACTGATGGAGTTTATATTTTTCAGGCACAAAATAAAGTACGTATACTTTCAAAGATTCGTTAAGAATCCAAACCCCTTTAAAGTCGTGATCATCTACACATCCTTGGCCTTCTGTTCACTTCAAAGGAATTTGTGAGTCCCAAGAGCTGTCTGCTGCCGGCAGAGGATTATGCCTGGCCCTTTCAGAACAATGGACAGGTAGAGGACATGGTGTTTGCTTTTTATATTATCCAATAAAGAAAACTGAACACGTTTTACAACTTTGTTTTTTATTGTAATCAAGCTGTCCAAACATTCTGAACTCTAATTTTTCAGAATAAAAAAATATAGTCAGAAATATAATCCATGTCTGAGGGATGTTGAAATAATCCTTTATGTAAAGAAAAAAAATTCTTACATGAGAAAAATAGGTGATTTATCATATGAATTATTTCACATTTTTCAGAATATAGGAAACATTTAAGTGAATAAAAGTATATTTGACAATAAGTGTATGAGTTCCTTTCTGAAAATGAGATCAAAAAGTAATGTCTTAAAACCAGTTTGTCTCTTAGACAATTTATATTGACCATTTTACTTATTAATTACCCTATTATATAAATATGTTATAAAACTTAAAAAATCTAAACTAAAAAATGAAGGCAATTATATTTTTCACACGCTGATAAAATTATCATAATGTTTTAGATTATAATTGTATTTACAACACAGTTTTAACTTATATGGAAAAAACTGTTCTTAATACAATGATGTGTACTATGCATTACTGAGGTTATTTTGATTTTTTCCAGTTTTTTTGAGAAATAATTATCTATATCACTGTTTAAGGCGTACTGCATGGTGGTCTGATTAACATATATTGTGAAATGATTACCACAGTAGGTTCAGCTAACATCTGTCCATTTCATATGGATACAAATGAAATAAAAAAAGAAAAAAGGAAAAAAAAATTCTCTTTGTGATAATGCTTAGGATAAACTCTCTTAACTTTTCTACATATCATACAAGAGTGTTAGCTATAGCCATTCATGTTGTAATTTACACCCCTAGTACTTCATTCGGAGAAAGTTACGGCACCCCACTCCAGTACTCTTGCCAGGAAAATCCCATGGATGAAGGAGCCTGGTGGGGTGCAGTCCATGGGGTTGCGAAGATTCAGACACGACTGAGCAACTTCCCTTTCCCTTTTCACTTTCATGCATTGGAGAAGGAAATGGCAACCCACTCCAGTGTTCTTGCCTGGAGAATCCCAGGGACGGGGGAGCCTGGTGGGCTGCCGTCTGTGGGGTTGTACAGAGTCAGACACGACTGAAGTGACGCAGCAGCAGCAGCAGCAGCGGTAGTTCATTATCTTATAACTGGAAGTTTGTACCTTTTAAAACTGCTCGCCACCAAACCCTAGCAACCGCTGTTCAGTGAGTTCAGCTTTTCCAGATTCCACATATAAGTGTGACCACATGGTATTCGTCTTTGTCTGACATTCCCCTTAGCATTGTACTTTCAAGGTCCATCTATGCTATCACATAACAGTAGGAATTCCTCAGTTTTTTTGGCTAAGTGGTATTGCAGTGTGTGTGTGTGTGTGTGTGTGTGTGTGTGTGTGTATGTGTACCTCTTCTTCATCCATTCACCATTCACCTACTGATGGACACAGGTCTTTGCCTTGTCTTGGCTACTGTAAAAAATGCAGGTATGAACTTGGGAGCAGAGACATTTTTTCAAGTTAATGTTTTCATTTCCTTTAGGTATTTTCCCAGAAGTGAAATTGCTTAATCACTTGGTAGTTCTATTTTTAATTTTTTGATGCTCCATACTGTTTTCTGTAGTGGCTGTACTAATTTACAATCTCATCAACAGTGCACAGAGGTTCCCTTTTCTCTACTTCCTCACGAGCATTTATTATCTCTTGTCTTTTTAATGAAGGCCATTCTAACAGGCATGAGGTGACATCTCATTTTGGTTGTAATTTGCATTTCCCTCGTGACTAGTAGGGGGCTTCCCTGGTGGTTCAGACAGTAACTAATCTGCCTGCAATCAAGACCAGGTTTTGATCCCTGGGTCTGGAGGATCCCCCAGAGAAGGGAATGGTGACTCACTCTAGTATTCTTGCCTGCTGCTAAGTTGCTTGAATCGTGTCTGACTCTGTGCGACCCTGTGGACTGCAGCCTACCAGGCTCCTCCATCCATGGGATTTTCCAGGCAAGAGTACTGGAGTGGGGTGCCACTGCCTTCTCTTGCCTAGAGAATCCCAAGGACAGAGGAACCTGGTTGCCACTGCCCATGGAGCTGCAAAGAGTTGGACACGACTGGGAGATTAACAGTAATGACTAGTAACCGTAAGCATCTTTTTATGTATCTGTTGGTTTTTCCAATATCTTCTTTGGAAAAATGTTTACTCAGGAACTTTACCAATTTTCTAATTAGGTTTCTGTGTGTGTTTTTTTTTTTTCTTTCTTTCTTGTATAGAGTTGTATGAGTTCTTTACCTATTTTGGATATTAACCACTTATGAGATATATGGTTTTAAAATATTTTTTCCCATTCTTTCAATTGTATTTTCATTAAAAAAAAATTATTTCTTTTGCTGTGTTTTTAGTTTGGTGTAGTATCAGTTGTTTATTTTTTATTTTGTTGCGTGTGCTTTAGATGCCATATCCAAAAATTCATTACTGAGACCCATGTTAAGAAGCTTTATTACTGTTTTCTTCTAGGAGTTTATGGTTTCAGGTCTATGTTTAAGACTTTAATCCATTTCAAGCTGATTTTTGTGAGCGGTTTAAGATTTAGGTTCTGTTTCATTCTTTTACATGTGAATATCCAATTAGCCCATCACCATTTATTTAAGAGAGCACCTTTTCTCCAGTCAATATTCTTGGCTTCCTTGTCATATATTAGGCGACTGTATCTTTAGGTTTATCTCTGCACTCTTCATTCTGTTGCATCAATTTATAGCCTTGGGGTACTCTTTTCCCAGTTTTGAAACAATCCGTTGTTCTGTGTCTGGTTATAACTGTTGCTTCTTGACTTGCATACAGGTTTCGCAGGAGGCAGATAAGCTGATCTGGTATTCCCATCTCTTTAAGAATTTTCTACAGTTTGTTGTGATCCACACAGTCAAAGGCTTTTGTGTTGTCAACGAAACAGAAGTAGACGTTTTTCTGGAATTCCCTTGCTTTTTCTACAATCCAGTGGATGTTGGCAATTTGATCTCTGTTTCCTCTGCCTTTTCTAAATCGAGCTTGAACATCTGGAAGTTCTTGGTCACATACTGTTGGAGCCAAGCTTGAAGGATTTTGAGCATTACCTTGCTAGCATGTGCAATTCTGTAGTAGTTTGAACATTCTTTGGCATTGCCCTTCTTTGGGACTTGAATGGACACTCTCTTCCTCCATGTACTTAAGCTAAAAAACTAGACTTATTTTTAATTTATTTTTTCTTTCAGCCCAACCCATCAGCTAATGTTTTGGCTCAACCTTTCATCTATACTCTGATCGAACCACTTGTCACATCTTCCATTGTTCTCAACTCAACCAAGGCACTGCTATTTCTTACCTGGACTACTGCAGAACCTACCTGACTGGTCAGCCTACTTCCATATTTGCCCACCTACAGTGTGTTCTTCATATGCAATTTTAATCTACTTGCAATGTAAATCAAGTCATTTATTTTAGTCTCCTTATCAATGCTTTCTAGAGACTTCCCATGATATTCAGGATAAAAGCCAAAGTATTTTCAATGAACTATGGGAACAAAACCTTGCCTAATTTCCTACCCTAAATCACTTGGCTTTAACTCACCTTGGATTCTTAGGAGTCTTAAGCAGGTCAAGGTTTGCCTGTATCTGGATCTTTGCAGCACTAACTGTCTGCCTCAAGTTTTCTACAACTTTCTCAAGTCTGTTTCCTTTACATCTTCAGATTGCTTCTCAAATGTCACCTTATTGAGACATCTTTCCTCCATGCATTTCTGTTCTCTTCCTACCTTGCTGAAATTATGATTCTTCAAACATGTGATATATCACTACCAGAACCTTTATGATTTATTTGTTAAATAAGAGAGACACCTAATTTATCTTTNGCCCCCTGCCCCGCCCTGACAGTGAAGCACAGAATCTAACCACTGGACTGCCAGGGAAGTCCCTAAAAGTATAATCTCTCTGATCCTTAGCATCTTCATATATAAAATGAGGGGTGGGAGTGGGCATCAAGTGTGGGGAAGGAGTGTATTTTTTGAAATTTCCTAGGTCCCATTGTAGTCTGTAATTCCTGTAATTCCGTGTGTATGAAAAGCTGTTCTCCAGTCTCAAACTGTGGAGGGTTTCTTTGGCAAAGTTCATGTTTCTAAGCGAACATTTCTCAGGGTTTAGTTTGTATCTCTTCTTTGTGGGGTGTTGAGATAAGAGTGTGAGGTGGGAGCCACTGGTAAAAGAAACCTGTACGTATTTCAGATGTCCGTTCTAGTTTATCCAAGATGTTAACTATAAACAAGTATTGGAAGCAAAGGCAATTTACCAGCCTCCCAAGCTTGATTTTGGAAAGAAGGCCGAATGTGATCTCTGTCGTAAAGTTGGTCATTTTTGTCATTAGTCATGTGTTAACAGAAAGGTCAAATTTTAAGTCTTTTTCTCATGCTATTAACTAAGTCTCTTAGGGTATTTTCCACATTTAATTTATTTATTTAATTGAACTCTGACATCCTCCTAAAATCCGCTGTGGTACGCAGAATAATGGCCCCCCAAATTGTCTATCTCCTAATTCTTAGACTATGGAGAATATGGTGAATATGTTATCTTGTGGGGCAGAAGGAACTTTACAGATATGGATATGATTAAGGATTTTGAGCTGGAGATTATCCTGGATTATCTGGGTTGACCTGATGTAATCTTAGGATCCTTGTAAAAGGGAGGCAAGAGGTCAAGAGGAGAGAAGATGCTTGAAGAGAGAAGAGAAGGGGTCACAATCCAAGGAATGTAGATAGCCTCTAGAAGACAGAAAAGGCAAGAAGACAGATGACCTCCCAGGGCTTCCAGGGGGAGCATAACCCTGTAGACTTACTTTATACTTCTGACTTCTAGGACTATAAATTAACAGATGATTGTTACTTTACACCACAAAATTTGTGATACTTCATTATAGTCAGAAGATCAAACCAGTCAATCATAAAAGAAATCAACCCTGAATATTCATTGGAAGGACTGATGTTGACGCTGAAACTCCAGTACTTTGGCCACCTGATGCGGAGAGCTGACTCATTTGAAAAGACCCTGATGCTGGGAAAGATTGAGGGCAGGATAAGGGGATAACAGAGGATGAGATGGTTGGATGGCATCACCGACTCAAGGGACATACGTTTGAACAAATTCCAGGAGATGGAGAAGGAGAGGGAAGCCTGGTGTGTTGCAGTTCATGGGGTTGCAAAGAATCAGACATGACCGAGTGATTGAACAACAATAATTTCATTATAGCAGCAATAGGAAACTAATACATTTGTATTGTAAAAACAACTGTATGATAGAATTTTCATTAGAAAATCTCTACTATGTTCATAACTGGTAGGTCAAGTTAACAACTTTAGTTAAAAAATTTCAAAAATGTAATCATCTGAAAGTGCTAGCATATGTAACAAGTTATCTGCAGCTGTATTTAACCAGAGGGAAGCCAGCTAGAGTAACTTTTTATTGTGAGTTATTAACTTTTAAAATGAATTATATTTTTATTGCAGTAAGAACATGTAGTATAAGATCTAACATACTAACACATTTTAGAAAAGTCTTACTGATGTGTAGTTGATTTGCAATGTTGTGTTAGTTTCTGCTCTATAGCAAAGTGAACCTGTTATGCATATACATATATCCAGTCTTTTCAAAGATTCTTTTCCTATATCGATCATTTCAGAGTTTTGAGAATAGTTCCCTGTGCTATACAGTAGGTCTGTATTTGTTATCTATTTTATATATGTGTGTGGTGTGTGTGTTAAGTTGCTTAGTTGTGCCTGACTTGTTGTGACCCCATGGACTGTAGCCTACCAGGCTCCTCTGTCCATGGATTTTTCCAGGCAAGAATACTGGAAAGGGTTGCCATTTGCTAATCCAGGGGATCTTCTTGACCCAGGGATCGAACTCCATCTCTTGGCAGGCAGATTCTTCACCACTACACCATGTGGAAAGCCATTTTATATATAAGAGTGTGTATGTCAGTCCCAATCTCCCATGTTATCCTTCTCCTCTCCTTTCTCTCCCGGTAAGCATAAGTTTGTTTTCAACATCTGTGACTATTTCCATTTTGTAAGTAAGTTCATTTTGTATCATTTTTTTTAGATTCCACAAAAAAGCAATACCATACGTTATTTGTCTTTCTCTGTCTGACTTACTGAACTTAGTATGATAATCTCTAGGTTCATCCATGTTGCTGAAAACGGCATTGTTTCATTCTTTTTTACAGTCATGTAAGTTATGACCAACCCAGATGGCATACTAAAAAGCAGAGACATTACTTTGCCAACAAAGGTCCGTCTAGTCAAAGCTATGGTTTTTCCAGTAGTCATGTATGGAGGTGAGAGTTGGACTGTGAAGAAAGCTGAGCACTGAAGAATTGATGCTTTTGAACCGTGGTGTTGGAGAAGACTCTTGAGAGTCCCTTGGACTGCAAGGAGATCCAACCAGTCCATTCTAAAGGAGATCAGTCCTGGGTCTGATGCTAAAGCTGAAACTCCAATACTTTGGCTACCTGATGCGAAGAGTTGACTCATTGGGAAAGACTCTGAAGCTGGGAGGGATTGGGGGCAGGAGGAGAAGGAGACGATAGAGGATGAGGTGGCTGGATGGCATCACTGACTCGATGGATGTGAGTCTGAGTGAACTCCGGGAGTTGGTGATGGACAGGGAGGCCTGGCGTGCTGTGATTCACGGGGTTGCAAAGAGTCGGACACAACTGAGCGACTGAACTGAACTGAACTGAATATTCCATCATATTTATGTACCATATCTTCTTTATCCGTTCATCTGTTGATGAACATCTATGTTGCTTCCTTGTCTTGTCTATTATAAACAGTGCTGCTATGAACTTTGGGGGTGCGTGTATATTTTTGAATTAGAGTTTTCTGGATATATGGTCAGGAGTGGGATTGCTGGGTCTTATGTTAGTTAAATTTTAGTTTTTTAAGGAACCTCCTTACTGTTCTCCATAATGGTTGTATCAATTTACATTCCCATTAACAGTGTAGAGTGTTTCCCTTTTTTCCACATCCTCTCTAGCATTTGTTTGTAGACTTTTTGATGATGGCCATTCTGACTGGTATGAGTTGATACCTCATTGTAGTTTTGATTTCATTTCTCTGATGCCAACACGTTTAAAGTGTACAAAAAACAATGTTGTACAGCAGATCTCTAGAATATTCATCATGCATAACTGAAACTTTATGCCTTTTGAATAGCAATTCCCCATTTCCCTTTATTCCCAGCCCCTGGCAACCACCATTCTACTTTCTGCTTCCAGAACTTAGATTGTTCTGAATATGTGTATGAGGGTGCACTCTCAGTTGTGTCTGCCTCTTTGCGACTCTGTAGACTATATATAGCCTGTTAGGCTCCTCTGTATGGAATTTCCTAGGCAAGAATATTGGAGTGGGTTGTCATTTTCTTCTCCAAGGGATCTTCCCCATTCAGGGATCAAACCTTCATCTCCTGTATCTCCTGCATTGGCAGGAGGATTCTTTACCACTGTGCCACCTGGGAAGCCTAATTCTACTTATACTACTTAATTTAAGTGAAATAATGCAATAACTGCTCTTCTGTGAATGGCTTATTTCACTTAACATAACACTCAAGTTTCATGCATATTGTTGCATATGGTAGGATTTCCTTCAATTTATGGTTGGAAACATTCCTGCCATGTTAAGGCAGGGACATTACTTTGCAAACAAAGGTCCATCTAGTCAAAGCTATGGTTTTCCTAGTAGTCATGTATGGAAGTGAGATTTGGACTATAAAGAAAGCTGAGTGCCAAAGAATTGATGCTTTTGAACTGTGGTGTTGGAGAAGACTCTCGAGAGTCCCTTGGACTGTAAGAAGATCCAACCAGTCCACCCTAAATGAAATCAGTCCTGAATATTCATTGGAAGGACTGATGCTGAAGCTGAAATGCCAGTACTTTGGCCACCTGATGTGAAGAGCTGACTCATTTGAAAAGACCCTGATGTTGGGAAAGATTGAAGGCAGGAAGAGAAGGGGACAACAGAGGATGAGATGGTTGGATGGCATCACTGACTCAATGAACATGAGTCTGGATAAACCCCAGGAGTTGGTGATGGACAGGGAAGCTTGGTGTGCTGCAGTCCATGGGGCTGCAAAGAGTCAGACATGACTGAGTGACTGAACTGAACTGAATGTGTCTGCCTTTTTGAGGACTGGTTATTTTGAGATAGAGATTCCAGATATTGTATATTAGATTGATGAGGGGATTGATCTTCCCATAGGATTCCCTCTGTGATGGTTTGAATTTATGTCCAGAACCCTCAAAGGGTTGATCCTAAGAGTTCTCCCCTAAGTGTGTGTTGGGCTACCTGACTTGTTTCTAATAAAGAGAATATTGAACAAATGACAGTACATGACTTTTAGGGACTAGGCAAGAAAGGCGTTGTCCTCTTCTCTGTGCTTGCTCTAGGGGAAATTTTCTTCCATGTGACGAGAATGATCACACAATCCCATGAAGAAGTCCAGGTGGTAAGGAGCTGAGGTCTCCTGTCATGTGGAGGAGCCACTTTAGAAATGGATCTTTCAGCCCCAGCAGAGCCTTTGAATGACTGAAACCCATGGTGGAGGTTGGAGTTGCAATGGCACCCCACTCCCGTTCTCTTGCCTGGAAAATCCCATGGACGGAGGAGCCTGGTTGGCTGCAGTCCATGGGGTCGCAAAGAGTTGGACACAACTGAGCGACTTAGCAGCAAGAGACCCTCAGCCAGAACCATTCAGAAGTGAAACTTCTCTCATGACCCTTAGAAAATGTGTGAGGTAATAAATGCTTATTGCTTACAGTTGTTAAGACTTGGGGTCATTTGTTATACACTAATAGAAAGCAAGGTTTCCCTGGTGGGTCAGATGGTAAAGAATCTGCCTGCAATGCAGGAGACCCAGGTTGGATCCCTGGGTCGAGAAGATCCCCTGGAGGAGGAAATGGCGACCCACTCCAGTATTCTTGCCTGGAAAATTCCATGGACAGAGGAGCCTGGCAAGCTACAGTCCATGAGGTTGCAACGGGTTGGACGCAACAGTGACTAACACAATAGAAAGCAAATACACTCTTTTATGTTAGTTTTCCTGAGGTATATAATATTATCATATAAAGAAAAAAAAACCTCTCCTAATATTGTTGAGAAGCTTTACTTTTTTCTTTTTTTTTTAAACAATAGAATGAAAACAGTCCAGTCTGGATCATGGTTTCTATTTAGAGAGGTAAAAGATTGAGAAATCACATGCTTTGAAAATTCTTTTGAGAGACAAACTAAAGTATTCACAGGAAACTGACTAATGGGGGTTAAAGGGGAAAAGGGGAAAAGAAGCATTTTTTCTGCCCCTTTTATTCCCAGCCTGTCCTACTCATTAACATCATTTACTTTCACAGTTCACAGTCGGGTCATATAATTAGAGAAGGATTAAACTCTCTCTCCTTGGAGAAGATGGTTAATTTAAACTATTTAGAAACCACTTAAAGCAAACCACTGAAAGACTCTAAGGGATGGAATCCAGATAAACTAAAAAAGAGTGTAAATGTGACCAAAAACCAGAATGATAAGTCTATGCCAGATTGTCTAGAGCTTATGGCAGACAGTATTTGTTTTTTATGTTTGCCTGAGTTTATAACGTTGTTTTTCATGGCTGCCAGTGTGTGAATTTTTTATTCTTCATTGACAGGGCATTATAATTTATTTCAGAGTTAATAAGACTGAATTATTTAAGCAAAAAGCAATTGCCTAGACTGTCTCACTGTTTTTGTATTTTTTAATTTATTTTTTATTGAAGGATAATCGCTTTACAGAATTTTGCTGTTCTCTGTCAAACTTCAACATGAATCAGTCATAGGTATACATATATCCCCTCCCTTTTGAAATTCCCTCCCATCTCCTTCCCCATCACACCCCTCTAGCTTGATACAGAGCCCCTGTTTGAGTTTCCTGAGCCATGCAGCAAATTCCTGTTCACTATCTATTTTACATATGGTAATGTAAGTTTCCATGTTACCCTTTCCGTACATCTCACGCTCTTCTCCCCTTTCCCCATGTCCATAAGTCTATTCTCTGTGTCTGTTTCTCCATTGCTGGCCTGTAAATAAATTTTTCAGTACCATTTTTGAGTATCCACAGGTTTACCACCCCACAGGATCTTAGACATGTCTCTCTTGACATGTAGAGCAACTTAAAATTTATACTTGGAAAGAGATAGCAGTGATAGCTTACCACCCATGAAACTCACATAATTGAATGTGAGTAACAATGACGCTGAGAAAACACTGACCCTATCCTCAGTGTAGGTATCTAGCTGCAGAAATAGATACTATTTTGTCTTCTTGGTTGCTTTGTTGAGTTCAAGTCCTCAAGTAAACATAGAAGTCTTATGATAAAAGAAAAGTCTCTACGAGAAAAGCCTGACATTGTGAGAGTTGACCTAGAGGTCAGACCTTCAACAGAATGGGTATTACTCATGGTCCTTTATCTGCAACAGTGTGATTCCTCTGACTGTGTCAGGAACAAGTGACAGGTATGAATACATCACTCCTTCTCTCCTTTTCACTGAGTGTAGACAACATGGGTCCTGGGTTTCCAATGAGAAGTCACCTTCTAGAGGTTGGACAGCTCCTGCAAGTTAGTTTACAGCTCCATCTGCAAGTGAATCTTTGAAGGGCCTTCCTTCAATCCCCAATCTGTCTCTGTGCCTCTTCAGTCATTTTATAATAGATAGCAGCTTTATAGTGTGAAAGCAAAAGCAGGCGGGTGGGGGGTGGAGGACGGTGGGAGGGGCGGTTTTGTTGTCATCAATTCAGGCAGCCACAGTTGCTGTATTCCCAAAGTGCAGTGACAGGTCTGGGAGAAGACTGAAAAGCTAGGGGAACATTCCCAGTACGGAAAGTGCATGAGAAGCAAATCTGGCTGACCACCGAGACACTGAATGCCAGGTCACATGAAATCCCTGCGTTTCTTTATTAAGAGACCTTAGGGAGCAGCTGTTTCCTCTAATTCATTCATGTTGTGGCTGACGGCTTAGGATAAAGGTTATTACTTCATTCCCCTTATTCAAACCTACCTGTCTCCTCTCTGAGCAGATTGCCAGAAGGGAAGAAAATAAACCTCGTTTTAGTGAAAGCATAACAGATTCACTGCTACTTTCCAGTCTATTTATCTCACTTAAAGAAAAAAGAAAAGACTGCAGTAAATGACCATCATTTCCCCTTAGAGAGAAAATGGAAAGAAATGTGAGAATACCTGTTTTTGCTGGAATTCGACTGAACTGACTGATACTGTAATTTGGCCACCTGATGCGAAGAACTGACTCATTTGAAAAGACCCCGATCCTGGGAAAGATTGAAGGCAGGAGGAGAAGGGGACAACAGAGGATGAAATGGTTGGATGGCATCATCAACTCGATGGACATGAGTTTGAGTAAGCTCTGGGAGTTGGTGATGGACAGGGAAGCCTGGCATGCTGCAATTCATGGGGTTGCAAAGAGTCTGACATGACTGAGTGACTGAACTGATTTTGTAATTATATTGGACCAAAATATTAAGAGTTAAATACATGTTTTTATCAAGTTTACATACACTTCCCTAATGTCCTTACTTGAAGATTTTTCTACTTAAAAATTCTTTGACTTTCTCCATTTTTGTTAAAAAAAATTCTTCCTACATTCAACACACCTACCACCATAGGTTCCTGTCTAGAGGACACACATCAAAATATATTTGAGAAGGAAAACAAGCAGGAAATCTATGATTTGGAGCAAGATATTAGAAATATCTTATGTCACAGCAGGATAACTGAGCAAATACAGATATCTTAATTTTAAAATAAATTAAAAAAAAAAGCTAATGTCTTTTTTCTTAACTGATTTGATGAATTATTCAGTCAAAATAATTGCACCAAGCTCTGTTGCCAAAACAAACCAACCTTCTGTAAGAATATTTCATCTTGTATAAGAATTTTATTTGATTGACCTAGAAAACTCAGCCCTTGTCTTAAACAACTTTCTGAACATTTTCCCCTGAATAATACTTAAGTAACTTGGCATGGTTCACTATTAACACCCTTTCTGCCTCTTTGCTCCCCACTCCTCATTATATGGATTTTTGAATTTATATTGTTACTTACTTGTCATTTTGTAAATTCATCTAGTTGACGTAATCAGCCCAATTTTGTTTTCTATTCTGGTTGGCATTCAGGGAGGGCAGCTCATGGTTTCATTCCAAATTGCACTTACGGGGGAACAAATGATGACCTCTGCCTTGGAATGTGCATATGTGCTAAGTCACTTCAGCCATGTCCAACTCTTTGGGACCCAATGGACTGTAGCCTGCCAGGCTCCTCTGTCCACCGGGATTCTCCAGGCAAGAATATTGAAGTGGGTTTCCAAACCCTCCTCCAGGGGATCTTCCCAACCCGGGAAAGATATATTTGTCTCCTGCATTGGCAGGCAGGTTCTTTACCACTACCACTACCTGGGAAGCCCACACCCCTCCTTATGGATGACATCATTGGTTTGGTCACTGTTTCTTAGCTGTAAGGATGTAGGCATCTCTGTGAGATAAAGGATGGCGTAAGTAACCAAAGAGCATGAATGTGGCTGGAACTGGCAGAAGAAATGAAGCACTGCTCATAGCCCCTTCAGCAGATTTCCTGGACATAGGACGCTGTGTGGGGGAAGAAAAAACTAACCGTTGGTAATAAACGGACATACTCATTTTGATCAAAGGTATCAGTAGCCATTAGGGTAAACAGTGTGGTTCTAATAATGTTAGCCTTTCAATCGACAGTTCCACTGAAACATTAAGCATTGTATTTTATGTAAAGATCATTTGCTTCTAATAGGTTTGGCCCTCTCGGCTCACTTGGTCCAAAAGCTTGTTCCCCCATCAGCTAGATATCACAGGTTGTATTCTCTGGGTAACAGATCCTGGAGTGGAGTTCAGTGGGTCCTAGGGAGTGCTGTGGAATCTACATCTGTTGGAGAGAGAGGCGGGACTGGGTAGAAGGAGAGACTCAACTGCTCTGCAGACCTCAACAGTAGTCTCGCTTGATTCCAAGGGGAGATATGAAATTAATATGTCTTTCAGCGTTATCTTGGTTTGGAACAAAACAGTCTGGCCTTTTTCCCCTTGTGTCAACTGTTGCATCTTGCCTCCTGGGAAGGGCAAGCTCTGATCTTGAGGTGGGAGGCAACTGCTTGCAGCCGAGACAGTGTCTGAAGGGGCTGAGCACTGAAGGTGTCCAATGACAGTGCTTGCAGCAGCTGGGCAAAAAACCCTTTCTTGAAGTGATATTTGGGTGGCTGAGCTTTTCGTCTATTATACCAGTTCAGAGACTTTCAAAGATTTTTTACTACGGTCCACAGTAAGAAAATTCCTGACGTTATTATCCAGGCATGTGTACACATGCATCACACACGAAGCAAACGAAAGTTTTGTAAAGTGATATTTTAACATTTACCCATTGTATGTGGTACTCTCTGACAATCTCTATTTCCATGTGTTTTCTTTCAATCCATCCCATGTTATTCTATTCTCCTTCACTTTAAAAAATGCTGTTTATAAAATACTAATTTGATTCAAGACCCTCTATTAGATTACAACATGCAATTTGAAAACTGTGGAATTAGATTGATTGTGGAAATCAGCCAATTACTGGTGAGTCAGTTCTCCAGCATAAGTAGAATGGGCTTGTGTTCCACGATGTGATTGGATTATTTCCATTTCCAGGAAACCAGAAAAGGAGAGGAGAGGTTTGCTGATCTGTGGGCTCCTGAGACAGGGTGTGGTTCATCACAAATCTCTAAATCCTTAAATGCCTGGTTCCAGTGGGGTGTCATTTGTGATTACTTGTTCTAACAGTATGAGCTCCAGGCAAGATTTTTCAAAGAAGGAGAGTTAATTACTGGGGATAAAATAGTAACTGTCAGTGAGAACCATCATTTCCATTTACTTGTAGAGTTTTAGAATGAGGTTAGCTATAAACATTTCAGTTTTTCTGGAGAGTGGATGCCTGTGATCAGTTTTGTGTTGTAACTTTCACGTGTGCGGAGTTACTGGAAGAAATGTTTGCTGTCATTGGTATAGCCAGTGACAATGGTGTCACTGGTATATGTTGTTTGGTATAGCCTGTTGTGTTCTGAAATATACACAGTAAATGTTTACATAATATAGTATGGCTATAATTAGACTTCATGTTTAGACAAAGATATGAAAAAGATCACAGACAGAGTGAGATAGATTTCAAGAAGATGATAAATCAAGGATTTTTTTTTTTCAGGACGACAACAACAGCAAACCAAAAATATACCCTTTATCCCTGAAACTCAAGCAATGAGTCTGTGACCCTTATTTGTATAAGATTTACACTGGAACAAAGTAGAAATTTCACTACCTCTATTTAAAATTTATGGTTATATAAATTGGAGAAATATGGTTCTACTTGGAGGAATACAGAAGCAATTGTGTAGTAAAGAAGGAAAATGGAAGATAGCTAGTATTTTTCATGTTTTGTTTTAGGAAATCTTCAATTTGTTATCATTTTATCTTTGGTGAACTTGATAGTTACCAACGAGAAGAGGCTAGGATGTAAGGGGCTTAGCCATGCTAACAGAGTCAGGTTTGGAATTTAGATCTGGCTCCATCCTTTATGTTACTTCAAAGCCACATATATGTTAACTTTTCTAACATTTAAAAAGCTACAGAGGGACTTCCCTGGTGGTCCAGTGGTAAAGACTCTGACTTCCCAAGCAGGGGGAAAGAGTTCAATCCCTGGATTCCTGGTCTAGGAACTAAGAAGGCAAATGCTGCGTGGGAGGCCAAAAAAAACAAACTTCACCAAAACAGATTCAGAGTAGGGAGTTCCCTGGCAGTCTAGGGGCTGGGGTTCTGCCCTTCCACTGCAGGAGGCACAGTTTCGATCCCTGGCTGGGGAGTTAAGAGCCCACGATGCACACTGTCTGATTAAATAAATACAAATAAAAAATAAAAAGCTGCAGAATAAATCTATGTCAAAGTCATAATATATTTATAGTATATCAAAATACAAGTTGAAAATTAGGTTATCAATGATATCATTTCCATATTTTTCATTGTTGCTGTTTATGAGATGAGTATATTATATAGTTTAAAAAATCATTTATTACTGTTGCAAGTCTTTGGAAATTCTCACATGATATATGTGTTATATATCAGTTATCTGTTAATAAATCCAGAAGTCAGGTTTAAGTAAGTCAAAGTAATAAGTGTGTATATACACTGAAGAAGAGTTGAGACTGAAGTCAAACAAAGATCTGGAAACCAGTGGAAAGAACATGTTTTATAGATATAATTCACATCAGTTACATCAATTAAATGTAATAGTTAAAATATAAATATATATATTTATATATAAAGCAATGTATGACTGTTTTCAAGCATTATCACATCTTAAAAATGTAGTATGTGTTCTAAAGATGATATCAGACTATCTTTGATTTGGCAAGATATATCCACTTACGAGCTTCAAATATTCACTTCAAATGTTACTGGTGTACTAACAACAATAGTTTTTTAAAAAGGAAAAAAGGTTTATAAAGGACAGACTTTAAAAGGTCATTATTATCCCAGTTACCTCAAAATAGTACAAGAAATTAAGTGACTGACCTCATTAAACAGTTCACCTCACACCATTTTATTCTCAGGAAATTAGCTCTGAAGTATGTTAGAGGACAAATTTAACTTCAGCATTAGAGATGAAAAATGAACCAGAAAATGTGTTAAGAAGCTGATGAAGACACTAGAAAGGGTAAAATACAATCACATTCAATTCAATTCCATTCAGTCGCTCAGTCATGTCCAACTCTTTGCAACCCCATGCACTGCAGCATGCCCGGCCTCCCTGTCCATTGCCAACTCCTGGAGTTTACTCAAACTCATGTCCAAAAAGTCAGTGATGCCATGCAACCATTTCATCCTCTGTCGTCCCCTTTCCCTCCTGCCTTCAATTTTTCCCAGCATCGGGGTCTTTTCAAATGAGTCAGTTCTTTGCATCAGGTGGCCAAAGTATTAGAGTTCCAATGAATATTCAGGACTGATCTCCCTAGGGATGGACTGGTTGGATCTCCTTGCAGTCCAAGGGACTCTCAAGAGTCTTCTCCAACACCACAGTTCAAAAGCATCAATTCTTTGGCGCTCAGCTTTCTTTATAGTCCAACTCTCATATCCATACATGACTACTGGAAANTTGATGCTTTTGAACTGTGGTGTTGGAGAAGACTCTTGAGGGTCCTTTGAACTGCAAGGAGATCCAACTAGTCAGTCCTAAAGAAAATCAGTCCTAAGTATTCATTGGAAGGACTGATGCTGAAGCTGAAACTCTAATACTTTGGCCACCTGATGTGAAGAGCTGACTCATTTGAAAAGACCCTGATGCTGGGAAAGATTGAAGGCGGGAGGAGAAGGGGGTGACAGAGGATGAGATGGTTGGATGGCATCACTGACTCAATGGACATGACTTTGAATAAGCTCTAGGAGTTAGTGAGGGACAGGGAAGCCTGGCGTGCTGCAGTCCATGGGGTCTCAAAGAGTCAGACACGACTGAGCGACCGAACTGAATTGAAATGATAAAACTGAGATTCTAATTGACATTCCTCATTTCTCAGTGGAATCAACTGGGAACAGACAGCCAGGAAGTATTTGAAGGGTATAATATATTGCAAAATTAGGTATTATTATTTTAACCATCTGTCATTACTACTGGCAAAGAGATTAATTGTTCTATTAGTGAGTCAATGAATTACCATTTTCATATATGAATACAATTTCAAGTTTTAGTTTATCTGAGACATTTGTTTAATAATGATATGGGGAGGAGTATTTATTTTAATGTCTTTTGAGATGTTTTTACTGATATTAGACAGAATGGAAATGAAGACTTTTTACATCTTCTGGAGGAAAGATGTAGTAGGTGTTTTGGAATGTATATATTCCAGAATAATTCTGGAAAGCAAAGGTGGATTAAAAATTTTATACCAACTTAAATGGTATTTATTGTCTTCTATTCTCTGATTATGTACTGATATACAAAATATATATTGTATTTTGATATTGATATTTTGAAGTGTTTACCATGCTCTTATGAATGCTTCATTCAGAATATGCACAGTTGATCTTCACCAATTTGTTCAGAAATGATGAAAGACGAATCAGATTTTAACATTTGACTGTATTTTCTATTGTAGTTGAAGTGTTGTGACTAAATGGGCTGCTAATGAGTGTAGAGAAAGAAAACACACGACCTGGGACTGTGTCTGAACATACAGTCTGTTGAAGACACTCTGCTTAAAAATAAAACCCATTAAACAAGTGACAAAGTGGTATTCAGAGACAAAGAAAAACAAAATAGGGCTGCACAGTTCTAAAGGAGAAGAGAATTTTCACACTTAAGGTTTGGATGATGGAAGACAGAAGATACTGGAAATGGCTGGCATCCAGGAGCCAGACATGTGAAGTCACAATGTGAATCTCGGAAGGTCTAAAAGAAATAAATGTGGGCCTGGCTATAGGTGCTTGGCTGTAGGTATCAGGGAGTAGTGTCTTTCTCAGACACCTGGCTCCAATTCCCTAGCTGCGCTGGGCCTAAGTAGGACTCAGCCCAGGAGGAACTGGACAGGGAGCCAAAGGAGAGACTCAGTTATGTTTGGGACAGTGTGGAAACTCAATAACTGGATGCAGGGTTGATGCTGGGGCTAGGTGAAAGGAAAGTGACTGAATACAAATTACTAGAAAGAGAATGTCATCACAGCAGAGTTAATGACAAAATGGATTTGATGCTCACTCCAGAGCTCTGGGGAGGTTATTTACATTTCCCGTGTTTAGGGTCCTGATTGATCCCTGAAGTTTGGATTAGACTTGAACAAGTGGAAATTAAGTGCTCAGCAAATAGTAGATGCTCAATAAATATTTGCTAAAGAAATGAATGAATTGTAAGATCTTAGATCTAGAGAATGGAAGTCCTCCATTCATAGCCAAATAACTCCAAAGTTATCAATTTACAATAGTGTATTTCATGAAAACCTGATTTCCTAGGATATGTCTTAAGATCAAAGAGTGTTTTGACCAAGTAAGTTAGGCAACTGCAGAGTTAAATAAAATCAATTCATTTCTATATTACAAGACTTTGTAAGGATTTCTGAAAGATAAGTGTTTTGTAGACATTATTAAGTTTACTTGACCACAGAACGCTCTCTCCAGCAACCTCCTTTCTTTTCCTAAGTATCTCCTGGACTACTGTTATGAAAAACAGGTATTTGGAGGTGTTGAAATCCACATGTAAAAATCAATAGATGGACAAATAGATCAATGGATTTGGTGATATTGAGGGAAAAGATATCCTTTCTTAGGATATGCTTTACAGGAGTTTCAAAGATTTCAATAGCAGAGATTGAGAGAAGTAGGTAAGTCTCACTGTATGCCTGAAGTTCATCTCCAGGGATTTCTAAGAGTCAGGACTCCTTTTTAACTTCTGATACACAGGTAGATGGTGGGCTGGAAAAACTTGGAGAACATGGACCTTTTTCAGAAAATATATATGGGGTGAGGAAGATTATGCATCAGAGACAGTTACTGCATTTTCAAGACACTATTAAATCTTTATGTAATATTTTTCTACTTGAATTCCTTTGGGATAAAAGAGTTGTTTGAGTGTGGGGAGCAGTGGTCATAGCCCTTTCCTCTTCCTTCAACATGTAACCTAAGGAGCCTTTGCTTTCTTTAGGATGACGTTTTGTTGATTGTTGCATGTTGTTTCAAGGTGTTTTGCACCATTGTTCACAAGAGTGGATACTGAAAAGTACTCTAAAAACAAAAGCCTGCTCTTTATTGTTTTTAGTAAGATATTAGGGGAGGCCACCTCTAAGGTTACAAACCTTACAGTCCCCGGAAAGGAGAAGGCAGGTGACGAAACAGGTAAACAAGAAATTATGAAGGTGTTTATTTGCAGGGAATTAGGAGTTTTAGGGATAATATCAGATGAATTCATAGTCTACCCCTTTCTCCAGCTTTTTATGCAGAAGGATACTTGACTCATTCCAAATCAGATCTCAGAATAATGTTATCACACAGTAGACAATAAGCTTCTTATAGTAATGAGACTCTGGGGAAGAGAATTCAAAATTATTTAATAATGTGAATTTTTAGTGTGAATTTTGAATTTGGATGGAATAACTATATATATATATAATGTATATTTTAAATTGAAGTATAGTTAATTTATAATATTGTGTTAGTTTCAAGTGTACCACAAGGTGGTTTAGTTATAAACATATATATATATGTTCTTGTTCAGTTGCTAAGTCCTGTCTGACTCTTTGTGACCCCATGCAATACAACACACCAGGCTTCCTTGTCCTCCACCATCTCCCAGAGTTTGCTGAAACTCATGTCCATTGAGTCGGTGATGCTATACAACTATCTTATCCTCTGTCGCCCTCCTCTCTTTTTGCCTTCAATCTTTCCCAGCATCAGGGTCTTTTCCAATGAGTCAGCTCTTCCCATCAAGTGGCCAAAGTATTGGAGCTTCAACTTTAGCATCAGTCCTTTCAATGAATATTGGGTTGATTTCCTTTAAGACTGACTGGTTTGATCTCCCTGCAGTCCAAGGGACTCTCATCTCCAGCACTACGGTTTGAAAGCTTTGGTGCTCAGCCTTCTTTATGGTGCAACTCTCACCTTACACGTGACCACTGGAAAAACCATATCTTTGACTATATTGAACTTTATTGGCAAAATGATGTCTTTGCTTTTTAATATCCTGTCTAAGTTTGTTATAGCTTTCCTTCCAAGAAGGAAGTGTCTTCTAATTTCATGGCTGCAGTCACCATCCACAGTGGTTTTAAAACCAAAGAAAAGAAAATCTGCCCCTGTTTCTACCTTTCCCCCTTCTATTTGGTATGAAGTGATGGGACTGGATGCCATGATCTCAGTTTTTTAAATAGAGTTTTAAGCCAACTGTTTTACTCTGCTTTTTCACCCTCATCAAGAGGCCCTTTAGGTCCTCTTCACTTATTGCCATTAGAGTGGTGTCATCTGCATATCTGAGGTTGTTGATATTTCTTCTGCAGATCTTGACTCCAGCCTGTGACTCATCCAGACTGGCATTTTGCATGATATGTACTCTGAGTATAAGTTAAATATGCAGGGTGATAATATACAGCCTTAATGTACTCTTTTCCAAATTTTGTTGTTTCTTGACCTGCATACAGGTTTTTTCCAGATTATTTATCATTATAGGTATTGAATAGAGTTTCTTGTGCTATATAGTAAATACTTTAATCTATTTTACATATAGTAGTGTGTTCCTGTTAACCTCATACTCCTAATTTATCCCTCCTCTGCCCCTTTCCCTGTTGGTAACCATAGGTTTGTTTTTCTGTCTGTGAGTCTGTTTTTGTTTTGTAAATAAATTCATTTGTATTATTTTTTTAGATTCCACATATAAGTGATGTCACGTGACACTTACCTTTCTTTGTTTGACTTACTTCACTTAGTATGGCCATCTATCTCTAGGCTCATGCATGCTACAAATGGCATTGTTTCATGATTTCTTATGGCTGAATAATATTCAATTATATATATATATATGTTTATATACTATCTTACTTATTCTTTCATCTGCTGATGGACGCCTAGGCTGCTTCCATGTCTTGGCTATTGTCAATAGTGCTGCTGTGAATATTGGGGTGCGTGTATCTTTTTGAAAAACGTTCATTTTATATTGGAGTATAGTTGATTAACAATGTTGTGCCGTGTATCTTTTTGGAAAAACTTTTCATCTTTTCTGGTTATATGTCCAGGAGTGAGATAGCTGGATCATATGGTATCTCTATTTTTATTTTCTAAAGAATCCTCCTAGGACTTCCTCGGCAGTCTAGTGGTTAAGACTCTACCTTTCTATGCACACAGTGCTAGTTTAATCCCTGGTCGGGGAACTGAGACCTCACATGCTGCAGGGTGGGGCCAAAAATTTAAAAAATTAAAAAATAACGATGATAAGAAATCTCCATACTGTTTTCCATAGTGGCTGCACCAATTTACATTTCCACCAATAGTGTAAGAGGGTTCCCTTTTATTCAGACCATTTCCAGCATTTATTATTTGTGGACTTTTTGATGATGGTCATTCTGACTGGTATGAGATGGTACATCATTGTAATTTTGTTTTGCATTTCTCTAGCACCTCAGTTCAGTTTAGTTCAGTTCAGTCGCTCAGGCATATCCGACTATTTGCAACCCCATGAACCACAGCACGCCAGGCCTTCCTGTCCATCACCAACTCCCGGAGTCTACCCAAACCCATGTTCATCGAGTCAGTGATGCCATCCAACCATCTCATCCTCTGTTGTCCCCTTCTCCTCCTGACCTCAATCTTTCCCAGCATCAGGGTCTTTTCCAATGAGTCAGCTCTTCGCATCAGGTGGCCAAAGTACTGGAGTTTCAGCTTCAACATCAATCCTTCCAATGAACACCCCAGACTGATCTCCTTTAGGATGGACTGGTTGGACCTCTTTGAAGTCCAAGGGACTCTCAAGAGTCTTTTCAAACACCACAGTTCTAAAGCATCAATTCTTTGGCGCTCAGCTTTCTTTCTAGTCCAACTCTCACATCCATACATGACCACTGGAAAAACCTTAGCTGACTAGATGGACCTTTGTTGACAAAGTAATGTCTCTGCTTTTTAATATGCTGTCTAGGTTGCTCATAACTTTTCTTCCAAGGAGTAACCGTCTTTTGATTTCGTGGCTGCAATCACCATCTGCAGTGATTTTGGAGCCCAGAAAAATAAAGTCAGCCATTGTTTTCACTGTTTCCCCATCTATTTGCCATGAAGTGATGGGACCAGATGCCATGATCTTAGTTTTCTGAATGTTGAACTTTAAGCCAACTTTTTCACTCTCCTCTTTCACTTTCATCAAGAGGCTCTTTAATTCTTCTTCACTTTCTGCCATAAGGGTGGTAGTACTTAGTGATGGTAAGCATCTTTTCCTATGCCTGTTGGCCATCTATATGTCTTCTTTGGAGAAATGTCTGTTTAGATCTCCTGCCCATTTTTTTGATTGGGTTTTTTAGAAATTAAGCCTTTGTTGGTTTCATTGTTTGCAAATATTTTCTTCTAGTGAGTAGGTTGCTTTTTCATTTTATTTATGGTTTCCTTTGCTTTGCAAAACCTTTTAAGTTTCATTAGGTCCCATTTGTTCATTTTTTGTTTTTATTTCTTTTGCCTTGAAAGATTGATGTAAGAAAGTATTACTGTGATTTATGTCAGAGGATGTTTTGCTATGTTTTCTTCTGAGAGTTTTATGGTGTCATGTTTTATATTCAGGGCTTTAAACCTGAGTTTGAGTTTATTTTTGTAATTGGTGTGAAGGAGTGTTCTAATTTCATTGATTTACATGAGAGAGTCCAAGTTTTCTCAACATCATTTGCTGAGGAGACTTTTTCCCATTATATATATGTTTGCCTCTTTCTGTTAAAGATTAATTGACCACAGGTGTTTGAGTTTATTTCTCGGCTCTGTATTCTGTTTCATTTATCTTTATGTCTGTTTTTGTATCAGTACCATGCTGTTTTAATCACTGTAGCTTTGTAGGATTGTCGGAAGTCTGGGAGGATTATGCCTCCAGCTTTGTTCTTTTTCCTCAGGATTTGAAGCAATAATATTTAATGAAAGTATTACTATTACATATTTGAAGAAGAGCATTTTAACTTGTTTATTTCACAATGAAGTATCTAGAGTGACATGCTTGTCACTCTGATACAAAGATAAGTGGGGCTTCCCAGATGGGGCTAGTGGCAAAGGACTTGCCCGCCAGTGCAGGAGGCACAAGAGAGGTAGGTTCGATCCCTGGGTCGGGTAGATCCTTTGAGAAGGGCACGGCAACCGTCTCCAGTATTATTGCCTGGAGAATCCCATGGACAGAGAAGCCTGGCAGGTTATAGTCCATAGGTCTCAAAGAGTTGATCATGACTGAAGTGACTTAGCATGTATGCACAAAGGTAAGTAAGATGTGTTTCTAATACATTCAGAACTGCTTATTGTTGAGTTAGAGTGACAGGCATGTACCAGGATAACAAAGTGCGAGAGAGGAGGCAATGGCAGATCAGGAAGATCTGAATGAGGGCTGAGAGATGAGTCCTGTAGATGCCAAACTTCAGGCTACTTCACTGTAGTGATGTCAGTTTGCTGACTTCGCAGCCCAGCTACTTGGCTGGTTTTAAGAATCCTAACTGGGAATATCTTAGATGGGCACATTCATAAGTATTTAAATGAGAGTCATCACGTCAGAATGACCAGTTTCAGACGATTCCTTTAAAGTGCTTACTGAGAAAATGATTCAGAGAGAGTTAGACCTGACACAGAATTTCTAGCAACTCTTGGCAGATATATTTCATATTTCTTGAATTCTTAATTCAGCAATTAGAATAGATTGAAACAGCTGCTCACAAAATCACGTAGCACATGAAAAAGACCATGAACCCCAACAGACCAACACTGATTCACAGGCTGGCTCCAACATTTAGTTCCTGATTGACCTTGGGGGAAATTCTTCCTTTCTCTGCGCCTCTGTTAGCTGCTGTGAAACAGGATGACAGCATCTAATTTAAGGGATTATCGTGAGGGCGGTAATATACAAGGTGCGGTTTCTTCCTTACATTCTCTCGGGGAACCCTGCGCTGCTCATTTGATGGCACATTTTGCAATTGATAATTCATTCCGATCAGCTCTTTTATGTCTGTCTCCTCTGCTGAGAGATACACGTCCTCAGGGGAAGAATCACATTTCTCCTCTCACGCCCAGCACATCCTTAGCTCAGTGCTGACTGGAGGAAACCCGAGCAGGACGTGGCATGTACCACATTATGAGCACGCACGGTTTCCCTTTGTTCTCATACCAAGAACCTGACTGTGTTCTTTCCCTGGCTCTGTTCCTCTGTGAATTTGGGGGAATTTCTGTGCTTCTCCTGAAAAAACCATGATATTATTGGCCAGGTATTACTTATCTGTAGCCTGGGCCTTCTTGTGAGCATCAGAGTCTTTCTGAACTAAAAATATAATCTCTACTACTTTTACCTGTCCTTAGTAGGATTTTTCCCAAGTTGTTTCTTAGAGATAAAAAAGTGATTTCTGGGTCAACATATTATTTTGAAAATTTTCTTTCATTTTGCTTAAGTGCATAGGATGAGTGAAAGATTAGGCTGATTACTGGCACTTTTGGATCAATCACTGCTACTGTAGTTTTTATTATTTCCTGTGCTGTATTAGAAACCTAAACCTTATATGTTGCTTTTGTTTAGTCACTCAGTTGTGTTCGACTCTTTGGTGACCCCATGGAGTGTAGCCTGCCAGGTTCCTCTGGCCATGGGATTTCCCAGACAAGAATACTGGAGTGAGTTGCCATTTCTATCTTCAGAGGATCTTCCTGACCCAGGGATGGAACCAGCATCTCCTGAATTGACAGGCAGATTCTTTACCACTGAGCTGCCAGGGAAGTCCAAAAACCGTATATAGACCTGCATTATATTTACTCAAAGGCAGAAGGAAGATTTAAGGTACCATCTAAAAACCTGGTGTTTGTTCATTAAACTCATTATACTCATTTTCATGTAGACTGATTTCTTTATGAATATAACAATTATCTCTTGATTTCATCGACTCATGGCAGCACTAAAATAGATGTAGCTAGCTTCAGGTCTGTCTTTTGCTTGCGTTCATGGTGAGGGCTCTGAAGAACTGCACATTTTCAGGAGAGAAGTTTCCATGGAAACCCCGGACAAAGGCAAAGCAAAATAATTCTTCAAGGCCCACAAGAAATAAAAAAATCCCCCCTTTGCTTTTTGTTTGCAGTTCAGTGTCCCCTGAGCAGTTCAGCAGCTGGCCCTNGCAGCCCACCAGGCTCCCCCGTCCCTGGGATTCTCCAGGCAAGAACACTGGAGTGGGTTGCCATTTCCTTCTCCAATGCATGAACGTGAAAAGTGAAAGTGAAGTCACTCAGTCATGTCCGGCTCTTGGCGACCCCATGGACTGCAGCCCACCAGGCTCCTCCATCCGTGGGATTTTTCAGGCAAGAGTATTGGAGTGAGATGCCATTGAAAGAGCCATATAATCTTTAAAATCAGAACAAAAAATTTTGAATTATGATTCTCTTTCTTGCTCACATGGCTGAAAATACTTAAGATTCAGTTTTGTGATGTGTAAAGCTGAAATATTAACACATACTTTGGAGATAAATAAAATAATGTACATGAATCACTTAAGACAATGCATGTATATAAAACAGCACCCTCTTCTTTTGCCTGAAATTTCCTAACTTTTCTCCACTCCCATCACCTTCTTGTACAGAGAGTGCAGTCATGTACTGAAAGGAATAAAAGGCTGGGGAGACCAGAAGGTTTGAGCAAAGGACAGAGGCTGGAATTTCTGCATGACATTTCCTAGGCTGTTGGTTTGAAGATACTGGCTCCCCAAATACTTAACAGAGTTTTAAGTTAAATATGTGTGAATATTAATCATTTAGGAATCCAGTGTATGATAGCTGTTTTTCTAACTATACTGAAGGAACAGTAAGATTATGTAGATGGAAATGTCTTCTGAATTTTATTCTCTAAGATGGGACAACATAAAGCAAAGGAGGTTATGTATACATGGCAATTGTTCTGTAGATGTGTTTTGAATTCTTAAACTTGATCCAATTTGAGAGACTATTACTGGAGCATACTAGGTGTCGGGCTGTGTGCACAGTACTTCGATCTCAAAGCAGATAAAATGTACTTTCTGGCCTCAAATAAGTCTCAGTGGAGTTAAGAATTGGGAGTAGTGGGATAGGGAGATGGAGGGTGGGAGATGGGGCAGGGGACCAACATACACAGGATTAGCTAAAAATTCAAAGATGTTAATGTACATACAGTCCCAGTACAGAGACACAGGTAAGTCAGCTCTTTAATTCTGCCTGGGAAAGGAGGAGAACTTTCTAGAGAGCTGACAAGGCCTGGGAGTGTAAAAAGAATTGCCTAGGCCTGGGTAGGAAATATATATGCTAGTTTGGGGCTGAGGGTAAAACCCAGTCTGAAGAGAGAGAAAGATATTTTCCTCCCAAATCAAGATACAGTGTTGAATTGTGGGTGACTGTATTCTAGCCATAATGGTCTTCTTATTTTTTCTCATCCTGCAGACTTTTACACACATGCACATTCATGTATTCCTCAACAGTCTGAAAATTGTTTCTCAGTCTTGCTTTTTACATCAGGAAAAGAAAAACAACAAAAACTCAGTGTTCTGTCATTCTATGACAGGGAAAGAAGGAAGTCACTTTGCAGGAAAACAAATTAAAGCTTTACTTGCCTGTTAAAGGGGCCTCACACTGGCAAAGGAATTAGAGGACACTTGCTAATGGGCATCCTAACCTTCCTAATTACAAGATACTCTGTAGATGGTGCTTCTCCCCATCTTCCTTTGAAGCATCTGTTTCCTGGAATTCTATAGGAAATACTCATTCACTCGTCTTGAATTTGAATGGATCACAACAAGCAAAGACCTTTAACATGAACAAATTGTTTAATTGCTTAATTTGGAGGAACAAGGCAATCAGTAAAGGCAAATCCAGTCGTGCATACTAAACCAACAAAGACTGCTATGAAATAACTGTTGGATAGCAGGATTTATTGTTTAATTTTAATTAGAAGCTACACTCAAGCTGTAGCCCTGTCCAGAGCAAGGGAGGTAAGGTCACCCGCAAAGGAAATCGCCCTGCTGTTGGACTGTGGGTGTTATGGTTTGTTTACCATCCATCCATGCACTTTCTCATTATAATGCCTAATGTTTCACTTCTTGAGGCAACATTTTGGTTAAGTCACTTCTTAAAAGTGACTCCACAGTCACTGCTGCTGTTAAGTCGCTTCAGTCGTGTCCGACTCTGTGCGACCCCATAGACAGCAGCCCACTAGGCTTTCCCGTCCCTGGGATTCTCCAGGCAAGATCACTGGAGTGGGTTGCCATTTCCTTCTCCAATGCATGAAAGTGAAAAGTGAAAGTGAAGTCGCTCAGTCGTGCCTGACTCTTCATGACCCATGGACTGCAGCCCACCAGGCTCCTCCGTCCATGGGATTCTCCAGGCAAGGGTACTGGAGTGGGGGGCCATTGCCTTCTCCGCCACAGTCACTACAGTCACTGGATAGTTTGGCTTCTGCTGCAGGGGCTTGGGTCGGGGAATGGGGGTGGGTGGGTGAGCAGAGAATTGAGCCTGCTGTGGCATTCTGCCATNTTAAGTCGCTTCAGTCGTGTCCGACTCTGTGCGACCCCATAGACAGCAGCCCACTAGGCTTTCCCGTCCCTGGGATTCTCCAGGCAAGATCACTGGAGTGGGTTGCCATTTCCTTCTCCAATGCATGAAAGTGAAAAGTGAAAGTGAAGTCGCTCAGTCGTGCCTGACTCTTCATGACCCATGGACTGCAGCCCACCAGGCTCCTCCGTCCATGGGATTCTCCAGGCAAGGGTACTGGAGTGGGGGGCCATTGCCTTCTCCGCCACAGTCACTACAGTCACTGGATAGTTTGGCTTCTGCTGCAGGGGCTTGGGTCGGGGAATGGGGGTGGGTGGGTGAGCAGAGAATTAAGCCTGCTGTGGCATTCTGCCATTCTGCTCCTTTCTACCTAAGTCCTCTTTTGCTGGAATCCCCAGGCTCTCCTCCCATTACCCCCCTCACCCATAGGTAGTTTGGCAAGGGCTAGAAACTGGAGAAGGAAATGGCAATCCAATCCAGTGTTCTTGCCTGGAGAATCCCAGGGACGGGGGAGCCTGGTGGGTTGCCGTGTATGGGGCCACACAGAGTTGGACACGACTGACGCGACTTAGCAGCAGCAGCAGCAACAGAAACTGGTAGAAGGTGTGATGGAATTGAAGACGGGCAGACAGACTTCAGTTTCTCTGTAAAATCTCCTAGGCTATTGATGGGAAGATCTCAATTGCCCAGAGATGCTCTATGTTTGGGGGTTAAACAGCTATACATTTTCATTTGAATTGCCAAAGTTACTTAAACTTCTATGTAAAACCTATTCTAAGGAATTAAAAAAAGAAGTAGCATTTCTGCTGCTAATGCATAAGTGCATACTGTCACTCAGCCACAGATGGCTATATTTTAATTAAAAAGTTGCTAGATTGTAACCAATTTTAGTCCATTAACTTCCTTATTAACCTGTGGTTTATTGCAGCATTTCTCTGTGTAGCTTAGTATATTAGTCCTTCAAAGGCCATGATTTTTAGGGAATGTTCATTTCATGGTGCTCCTTCCTTTACAAAATTAGTGTGTGTGTGTGTGTGTGTGTGTGTGTGTGTGTGTGAATGTATGCGTGAGTGAGTTTGTCACTCAGACATGTCTGACTCTTGTGACCCCATGGACTGTAGCCCTCCAGGCTCCTCTGTCCATGGGATTCTCCAGGCAAGAATTCTGGAGTGGGTTGCCATTTCCTTCTCTAGGGGATCTTCCTGACCCAGGGATTGAACCCCACTCTCCTGCATTGCAGGCAGTTTCTTTACTGTCTGAGCCACCAGGGAAGCCCCTTTACAGAACTAGATTGAGATTTAAATTGTGCTTCTAAAGAAACCTAAATTCTTACTTTTTTTTTTTTTAATGCAAGAATTAGCATTATCTTTTCTCTTTTGGTTATTCATGGACATAATTAACAAGCTGTTCTGTTTGTTAACTGGGGATATTCTGTAGCTTCCAGGCTCCACATTTTAAAATGCAATAGAGTTATCATAATGAAATATGAGCAAGGCAGTAAAGCAGGAAACACTGTAATATATTTTTGCAACCAAGGCTTTGAATCTAAAAAGTTCCCAGATCTCTTCATTACAGTGCCAGCTGTAGTGTATTTCTCAGCTTTCATTAAAAAAAAAAATCGAGGATCTGTGATTATGCCAAATAAAGCTGTATATAAATGAAGTATCTGCCACACAATCATAGGAAGCATATTTTTTTTTTGTTTCATCAGTACTTGCTTATGTTGCTCATGTGAATAATATGATTGATTTTTACTTTATCTCCAACTGGCAGTGTAGCCATAAATCTATCTGCAAGGTACCCAGCACAGGATAAAATGTTATTTTTCCTCAGTGTGGTCTCATTTGATTACAATTGCAGCCTTGCCTGGCTGCATTCCATCCATAATTAATTGTCGCTTTGGTTTCCAGTTGCAGCCAGGCCAGTGCTGAGGCTGTTCACATCTTTAGATAACACAGCCTACCATGCCAGCTGGCAAGTGCATGAAGACCTTTCACACTGAGTCTAATGGGCGCAGAAGCCTGAGACATCATCAGAGGCCGCTCTTGAAATGATACCGCGCCAGAGAAGGGCCCAATTTGCTTTGACTGAAGGTCTTTTTGGCTCCTCACCCTTCCTAGCAAACACCATACGCAGAGAGGTTTCCTTTTGCCAACTTACTTTAGTGCCTCTCAGGCTAAGATAGAAAGTATTCTCAGCAGGGACAGGAAAATAAATTCTTTTAAGGCTTTACCTCTGGGTCCAGATCATTCTTTTTTTCTATGTATTGAGCTGTAATCTCATTGGCATGAGTGACTGCCATTTTAACATAACGTAGATATTTGTTTTCTATGATATTATTTCTTTCCTGGATATTTGGTTTCACTTTACTCCCTGGGAAAGAATGGGAAGTATACAGGGCAGAAAAATTAGGTAATTATCCGTCCCTGTCCAATGCTGAGATTTATTTTTGAGTAAGAGGGCATGCTGCAATTGTTGCATAAAGACAGTTTAGATGTCATTTTAGATAGATGCATTTAATTACTTGATTTACTCCCTGCAATGCCACCTAAAAGCAAACCACATAGATTAATAGTATTTGTTAAAAATTATGAAAGAATCTCATAAAGTGTTTTAGTCCATTCATGATTACTCAAAGAAAATGTAAGCCATATTTTCAAACCAAAATATTTTGGGAGGCCCCAACTTACTGACTGCAGTGGATCCGTTGTGTGATTTTGAGAGACTGTGTGCAAACCACAGAGCAGATTGTTGGCATGTGGGTAACACGAATTGAGGGAAAGTCGATCTAGTCTGGCTAGATCTTTCTTCTGTCCAAGGAAGCCAGATATCTATATTTTTATTTGATATCTCTTGTTTTTTAATGTTGACAACCATAACTAGTTCATTTAAAAACAACAAAAACAAAAAGAGATTCCATTTGTGCAAAGGACTGGATCTATAGTCTGACTTTATATTGTACCAAAAGTCTTCTTCTAAATTTTATCTATTTTTAAATATTTATTTATGGTTTCGGCTGTGTCAGGTCGTAGCTGCGGCACATGGGATCTTTGTTGCATAATGTGGTGTCTTTCCTTGTGGCACAAAGACTCTCTAGTTGTGGCATGTGGGTGTCAGAGGGCGTTGGCCCAGTAGCTGCATCACGTGGGCCCGGCTGTTCCACAGCACACGGGATCCTAGTCACCCAAACAGGGATCAGACATGTGTCTCCTGCTCTGCAAGGTGGACCCTCAACAACTGGACCGTCAGGAAAGTCCCCAAAAGTCTTATCACAGATTTAATAAAATGGTTAAAATGTGCTCTTCTTCTTTTAATAAAACCACAGTCTAATACATTTCACATTTATGTGTAAATATTTAAAAAACCAAATTAATGGAAAGACTAGTGATCCAGTTAAACAAGTCAGTATGTTTTGAATATCTAGAAAGTCTTCTCAATACAGCTGGAGTCAGAAAATATATCTTGTCTCAGTTACAGTGCAGGGATGTTAGGCTGGTCCAAGGAGCAGATGGACTATGTCACTTTCATGAGCTGAGTTGTTTTCTTACACATGTCCTACCTACCCAATTTTCAGCCACTACCACATACCATAAAATAACTGATCAAAACCAAATTTTTCTTGTTACATTATTTTGAATTTATGTCTCTATGTAACCAACTTTGCATTTTATGATGCTAAAAATCATTAGAACGTAAAGATTAGCAGAAAATAGGATGCTGTTTATTCAACAGTGTATTCTGTGGTACAACCATGATAAAAGCTAGATATGGAATCCAACAAATACACTGCTTTGCTCATGATTTTAAGGCAAGTCCTAAGGATGAAAGAATTGTTCTCAGCAGATTTTGAGGGAGAGAGAAGGTACTGGTACATGAAAAATCAAGGAATGTAAGACTACAGAGTTTTGTTTCTTTTCTTTAAAGGGATGCTGCTGCTGCTGCTGCTGCTAAGTCACTTCAGTCGTGTCCGACTCTGTGTGACCCTGTAGACGGCAGCCCACCAGGCTCCCCCATCCCTGGGATTCTCCAGGCAAAAATACTGTAGTGGGTTGCCGTTTCCTTCCCCAATGCATGAAAGTGAAAAGTGAAAATGACGTCGCTCAGTCGTGTCTGACCCTCAGTGACGTCATGGACCGCAGCCTTCCAGGCTCCTCCATCCATGGGATTTTCCAGGCAAGAGTACTGCCGTGGAGTGCCATTACCTTCTGCCTTTAAAGGGATATAGAACATAAAAAAGAGAGTTCATAATGATATTCGAGAGAGAAAAGGATGGATATTTAGATAATAGGTGTGGTAAGTATCCCAACAATCTTGGATATATATAAAATGAAATGTTTGTTTCCTTCAAGTGAAATTTAACTTAATGCCAAGTTCTTATTCATTAAAACTGCTATGAAGTCACTGAGCTTGTCCCTTCCTTGGGGTTCCACAAAGATCCAAAGAATCTGACATAAAGTAGGATAACTTGGTGAACTTCCTCTGGTCTTTAGCAAAGATGGTTTGCTTCTAGCCCCTCACAAGCCCTTGAAATCAGCCACTTCCATGGCTGGCGGTTCATTCTTGGGCACAAGAGTGTTGCTCTAGAAGGGGAGGCCCAGGAATGGGAGGGTGCTTCTTGGGGTTACTATCCTCTCTCCCAGCACAGTACAGTCAATGAGCTCAGGCTTATTTAAAGGAAGAGAGGTTGTTTTCACCCACAGAACTTATCTGCTGGCCTCATTCTCTTCTTGGAATAGGTGAAGGAAAAAAGTATCTAGAACAAAACACAGGAAATTCTCTTCTTTTCTAATCTTCTACGACAATAAAAATTAAGGAGAAATTACTATCTTAGCTCCAAAATCACTGCAGATGGTGGCTGCAGCCATGAAAGTAAAAGATGCTTACTCCTTGGAAGGAAAGTTATGAGCAACCTAGATAGCATATTCAAAAGCAGAGATATTACTTTGCCGAATAAAGTCCGTCTAGTCAAGGCTATGGTTTTTCCTGTGGTCATGTATGGATGTGAGAGTTGGGCTATACATAAGACTGAGCGCCGAAGAAATGCTTTTGAACTGTGGTGTTGGAGAAGACTCTTGAGAGTCCCTTGGACTGCAAGGAGATCCAACCAGTCCATTCTGAAGGAGATCAGCCCTGGGATTTCTTTGGAAGGAATGATGCTGAAGCTGAAACTCCAGTACTTTGGCCACCTCATGGGAAGAGCTGACTCATTGGCAAAGACTCTGATGCTGGGAGGGATTGGAGGCAGCAAGAGAAGGTGACGACAGAGGATGGGATGGCTGGATGGCATCGCTGACTCGATGGACGCGAGTCTGAGTGAACTCCGGGAGTTGGTGATGGACAGGGAGGCCTGGCGTGCTGCGATTCATGGGGTCGCAAAGAGTCAGACACGACTGAGCAACTGAACTGAACTGAACTGAATATTATAAATTGCCTCATAAATCATTTTGAAGTATCTCAATTATAAGACCCCCAGAAATATCTAAGAGCATACAGAAAAGAAGTGACCTGGGGGAGGGAGGAGAAAGGAACAAAGGGGAAAAGTAGGTATCATTATTGGAAATACTAGAGAGAAGAGTGTATGTGTCTATCGGCTGTCACCTGTCTGTCTATCTTCCTGTCCTCTTGTAGTGCATGTTTATGTAGTTTTCCAAATGTAGCTATCAAAGGTGAAGATTTATAGAAGAATTTTTAAAAAATAGTTTAATACATTTCTTTTTGGCTGTGCTGAGTCTTCGTGGCTCCACGGTCTCTTCTCTATTTGCAGCGAGTGGCGGCCCCTCTTTGCTGTAGTGGGCAGGCTTCTCATTGCAGCGGCAGATCACAGGCTCTCGAGTACGTGGGCTTCAGTAGCTGCAGCTCCTGGGCTCCGGAGTTGCAGTCTCAGGCTCTAGAGCCCAGGCTCAAGTGTTGTGGCGCCTGGGCTTAGCTGCTCCACAGTGTGGGGAATCTTCCTGGGCCAGGGATTGAACCTGTGTCTCCTGCTTTGGCACACAGATTGTTTACCATGAAGCCTCCAGAGAAGCCCCTAGAAAAGAACTGATAGAAATTGACATTACATGAAATGTACTTAAGAGACTTAGTTTCTTTTTGAAACTAAGTATGTTGAAATATTTGAAGTGGTAACTTTTATTTATTTCAACTTTTTATTTTGCACGGAAGTATAGCCCATTAACAATGTTGTGAGAATATCAGGTGTGCAGCAAAGCTACCAGGTCATACAAGCACATGATTCCATTCTCCACACACTCCCCTCCCATCCAGGCTGCCACAGGACGTTGAACAGAATTCTTTGTGCTATACAGTAGGTCCTGCTGATTATCGATTTTAAATATAGCAATGGGTGCATGTTGACTCCAAACTTCCTAACTATACCTTTGAAGTGGGGAAAATTAAATTGAACTTTACAACGCAACATAGGGTTTTATCTTATCTATCTTAATAGCATTGGTTTTTCTCCTAAAAACATTATACTTTAGAAAAAAGAAAGATGCCTAGTTTTAAAGCTCTTAAAAATATTCTTATACAGCTTTTTGGGTTTCCCTGGAGGCTCAGATAGTAAAGAATCCACCTGCATTGCGGGAGACCTGAGTTGGATACCTGGGTTGGCAAGATCCCCTGGAGGAGGATATGGCAACCCACTCTATTTTTCTTTGCCTGGAGAATCCTCATGGACAGAGGAGCCTGGTGGGCTATAGTCCATGGGGTCGCAGAGTCAGACACGACTGAGCAACTAAGCACAGCGTACTTAGAGCTTCTACAAAATTATTTTAATTTGTATATCAAAATACAGAGTAGACATGCTCAACAAAAAACAATTCATTTCTCCACTCAAGAATCTGATGCGTTATACACATTTTTAAAATTAAAGATATTACCTCACTAATGCGGGTATTGATGCCTGTAAACAAGAATTAAGATCACTTTAAAAAGCAAGTGATTCTATTGTGGAGGCCACATATACATATTTTCAGGATGAAAATAGAGCTTAATGTTTTGGTTTGTAGTTTGGTTTATAGTTTCCATCATATATGGATTAAAAGTACTGTATTTTGAAAATTTACGCAGAAATGAAAAATAGATGCCATTGAAAACTGGTGGATGATTTAGCAAGAAGCTCTAGTGCTGAATGCAAGAGGCATGTAAATGATACAGAAGAGAAATGGGAAGAATTGAGTACAACTACTTCTTAAAATATAAGTGTGGACAAGAATAATATTTTATCATAGATGTATATTAAGCTGTCACATTAAACATTATAAGAGATCTCTGATTTTTGTAAAAGTTTATTTAATTTTTAAACTTATCCCTGAGAAAAATGAAGTAAGATTGCTTGGGGGCTGGGGTCTTCTTGCATTGAAACATGTAGAGTACTTGAAATTAGGGGTTCATCTGCAGCTGAGAATATAAATGCACCTATACCTTAGCAGTGGGCTTCCTCCATGGCTCCGTGGGTAAAGAATCCACTTGTGATGCAGGAGACACAAGAGTCATGGGTTCAATCCCTGGGTCGGAAAGATCCTTTGGAGGAGGAAATAGCAACCCTCTCCAGTATTCTTGCTTGGGAAATCCCATGCGGGGCTACAGTCCAAAGGGTCACAAAGAGCTGGAAATGATTGAGTGACTAAGCACACACACACAGACACACACTTTAGTAGGATTTCTTAAGCCTGGGAGGACATTAGGGAATTTGTTAACCCCCTTTAATATGAGGGTCTGTGCATGCATGAGTTTTTCTGGTGTGAAGACACCATGTAGATCTTTTTCAAATGCATCTCAACCCTTCACTGGATAAAAACTAGTGTTTCAAGGCATGATAATTTGAGGTCTGTGGATCCCAGATCCTGGTTTCTCCTAAAGGGAGGAAGAAAAAACAAAAAGAATAAAATATTCTTAGATTCTGGAATCCAATGTGGGTAGAGACTATCTCCACCAGTGATAAAGGGTCCAAAAACATATTCAAAGAGCTTGATTTAGGTAGACATTGCAATCCATGGCAGAGGCGGGCACTGTAGTAACAGGAATTTCTAGGAAGTGGTGACCACTGAAGAGAGGTGAGCATTCCTGGTGTTTGGTTCAGAGCAGGAAGCCTGTAGAGTCGAATCACATAAAGTCGTGGAGGCAGGAACCAGGAGGCTTTTCTGGCAATGTGTCACACAAATGGTCTGAATGTTCAGCCAGGGCTCAGCCCCAAGACGACCTTGCAGGAAACCCAGGCTAGTCAGGTAGACGGGGAAAACTGGCAGGAGGCCCCATGGACACGTCCTGGGCTCAGGTTGGTATATTTTGCTTATTTTTTATCATAATTAGCTCAAAAGTTAGACAAGACAGAGCCTGTGGCTAAACAAATCTGGAGAAAGACCTAGTTCCTTTGTGGCTCTGCAGAATGAAGACTTGAACTTCAGTCAAGGTAGTGATCAGGTGTTTCTTCCAGGTTACACGTTTGTAAAAAGCTGTGATTTTCTTATCGCTCTACGTGTATTTTGCTTGTTGACACCTGGGTTTACTATTTTCTCATGGTAAAAAAAAAAATGAAAGACATATTCTTATTCTTGGATATCTTTGGTATGTACATTTTTTTTATTATTTAAGAAAGTAATTTTAAATCAAGAGAACAGATGATGAATCTGAGTGCCAGTGAATTGAATCCCTGGGCTGCCATTTTATCCCACACTGTGTGACTATCAACTTTATTTGAAAGAAAGAAGTAAACATTACAGATTAACTTCACAGATACTAACCAGCTATTTACCCACCAAATCCTTATAATCACTGAGTGTTTGAGTTCCAAAGTAAAGATGAAAGGATAAGCTTTACTAAGATACAAAGATGCAAAACACTTTTTATAGTTAATGGGAGCAGGATGCCAAATTCTCTGACCATCCCACTGTAAATTTCCCCTGAGAATTGTCTTAATAGTCATAAAATTATTCCTGTTAGGCCCTAAATTACTTCACTTACCTAATTAAAAATGCATGTATGAACCAAAGAATATCACAGTTTATAGCTCTATCTAGCCACCAGTTTCTCAGAAGTATCTTCAAGACAACCATTTTTTATGCCTTAAAAATTTTATTTTCTATTGGAAAAATAGATTACTAAAATCTGATTTCTGAAATCAGATTTTATTATTAGTTATATTAGATTAAGTCTCTAAAAATGCACTGAGAGTTACATCACCACTGACTTTCATATTTTATAGGTGAAGGAAAGAAGGAAAACAACATCTTTTATCATAAATTTTATTTAAAGAATCAGTTGCAAGTTAATTCATTATAATGTCATCTATGATGTATATTTTATTTACAGGGTAAGGTAATATCATTTTCCTATGCTTAAAGTTAGAAACACTATTATTTCATGTTATTATGCTATATTTAAAAAATGATTTCAGTTTGTCAATGCTGCATGCATGTGATTCTGTTTCTTTTCTTACCTGCCTTTGAGTCGAGGTTACTGAACAAAAAAATTATCCCGGGTTCCATTTAAATGATTAGATCACTGACATTTTCAGAAATATTAACTTGAAATAAAAATCAAATACACTTTAGATACCGAAAGAGAATTTTTATTTAAAACGTAATGTGGTAAATGACTCATCCATAGATAGAGTGTAAGCACGTGTCCATTTGCCTGTTTGTGTATGAAATCTAAGCATGCCTCTAATTTTTTCATACAAAGAAAACACTTTGCCTGCACGTGCACAGAGGTGGTCTTGATGTCTGAGGAGAAATGGTAACAAGACTGTGGTTCAGAATATTTGCAAGTAATCTGGTGTGAAGAGTGACCTGGCGAAGTTTAAAGCAAGTTTAGAGAAAAATGAGGATCCTAAAAAAAGTGCAATTTGATAGGGCAAAGGAGCAACTGTGAGCATCTAGGAGGAAAATGGTTGGAAAAATTTATTTTTAAAGAAAAGGAAAAAAAGAAAGAAAAGCAATAGGAAATTTTAGGATGGAGAATGGTAAGTTGCCACTAGTTTTTCTTCCTGGAAACTGAAGCAGACATACAGAGGAAGATATTAGAAAGGATACAGACTAGACCCTTCAAAGGATTATGTGTCATAAAGAGCAGAAGCAGCTGGTAGAATGTTCCTAGCTGGCGGTTCTAAAGAGATGTAACAACCATTCGCATTACATAAAAGTTGGTTGAAGATATTTCTGTGAACACTGGAAAGATTTGATGATCTGGAAGAAGAGATAATGTATTTGAATTAATGATTATTTCTGAGGTGGTGGTGTGGTTACATGGGAAAATGTTTTCATTTTGGAAAGACACATTCTGAGGTATTTAAAATGTCAAGATGTATGTCACCAATTTGCAAATGGTTTAGCAAAAGAAAAATATATGTTCATGTATAGAAGGAGATGAGGCAGTTATGACAGTTTGCACACCCTTGAATGGAAGTGGTTTGTTATATTCTTTAAACCTTTACTGAATTTGAACGTTAACAAATCCAAATAAAATAACACCACCTTCTACAAACAAGCCAACAAACAACAAAGGACAGGTATCAGAGAAAATATTATAATGAATTCACATGTTTATAATTTTTCCCTCTTGTGACTACGTTATAATGAGAAGGAAGAAACACACAGAGGGGTAAACTCAAAAAGGAATATGAGAAATGCATCTACATAGTACTTTCCCCCATAGATTTCTGGAATCAGAAAATATATGAAAAAAGGGGCAGTTGAAGTGTAGGTCACACCTAGAATATGCATTAAGGGTACAAGTCATGTGATCTGTCAATAAGTTCCATTGTATATCCAGAGCTCACTACTACTAATTCTAATGTTGCAATAATTAAACATAAGAAGAAAATCATAAATTATTACATACTTGACAAGTACTTGCAAAATAAAAGAAAGTTCANAAGGGGCAGTTGAAGTGTAGGTCACACCTAGAATATGCATTAAGGGTACAAGTCATGTGATCTGTCAATAAGTTCCATTGTATATCCAGAGCTCACTACTACTAATTCTAATGTTGCAATAATTAAACATAAGAAGAAAATCATAAATTATTACATACTTGACAAGTACTTGCAAAATAAAAGAAAGTTCAAGGTAAACAAATTTTAAAATTTATTTTGGAATACAAGAAAATTTATAAAATGAAAGAAGGTAAAAAAAAAAAGCAATGAAAAAAAAAGCAAACAGATCTCCTGACTCTAACATATATTCCTGTGGTGTGGTTCAGTTACTAAGTCATGTCTGACTCTTGTGACCCCATGAACTATAGCCCACCAGGCTCCTCTCCATGGGATTTTCCAGGCAAGAATAGTGGAGTGGGTTGCAGTTTCCTTCTTCAGAATATACATTCCTAGAGAGAGTCAAGTAGAATTGCATTCATAAAACAAGAACAGAATGTAATGAAAAAGAACAGTCTGACAAACAAAAGCTCATAAAAATTAAAAGCATATATATTGATGTTAGCATTGAAAGAAAAACTCAATGAAATTATCCAGAAAGTGTAACAAAAACACAGAACATATAAGAGAAAAAATTTTACAGAAATAGGGAATCGTCCCAAGCAATGCAGCATGTCAATAATTGGTATTCCAAAAAGAGAAAAACCCATCAATGAGATACTAATGTCACTACTAATAGTAATAATTTAGTGCCTTGCTATTCTGCTTAACTAACTAAACCCTCAGGTTAAGTAGTAAACTGTTCCTAGTGGTCTGAAGCTAGTATGGTGGTAGTGTGGTACCAGAGACTATACTTGTAACCATTAGTAAGGAACATATGTCTTCAAGTTGATAGGACTCACCAAGGACTTAGATCAGTTATTGAAAAAAAAGCACGTGAAAAATTAGTAAAACTTTATACCATGAAGGAAAAATAACAAACCAAAGAGCTTCTAAAGAGGGAAAAGAAAATCAACAATAGTCATGTATCTAAAAAGGGGAAAATAATCAGAGAGGGAGGCCTTATTTTTCTCAACACTAATCCTAATGATGGAAGACACTGTTCAAGTTCCAAAGATAAATATGGTGTGCAAATTAGTATTCCATACTCAGTCAAAATGTTAAATATTAGGCATACGAGAACTGAAGTATTTATCCCTTCTTAGGAAGTTATCATTAGAATGTATTCCCACGTTAGGGCATAATATGTATGGGAAAGAACTGTATCCGAAAGACTTGAAGCATTTTTACAACTCAATAGTAAGCCTATTTAAAATGAGCAAAAATGTGTTTAAACAGGTACTTCACAAAAATAAATCTTTGAGCAATGAGCACACGAAAAGACTTTAAATCATTAGTCATCAGGGAAATGCAAAAGAAATTCACAATGATTTATCACTACACACCCCTTAGAATGGCTAAAATTAAAAGGGTGATAATACCAAGTTTTTGCAAGGTGGTGGAATAATTAGAACTCTCATATTTACTAACTAGATTATAAAGTGGTGCAATAACTTTGGAAAAAAGTTTGTCAACTTTGTAATAAAAAAAAAGGTATATAATACAAGTCTAGTTTCGAGTTTCTAGTCAGGATAAATGAAAACCTAAAATCATACAAAGATTTGCATGAGTGTTCATTGCAACATTATTTAGAATACTTTTGAAGTAAAAACATTAATAAGGTAAACGAATAAACAAATTGTGATGTAGCCACATAATGGAGCAAACTCCTGATATAGTAAGAAAACAGTTGAATCTTAAAAATATTATACCAGGGGGAAAAAGCCAGACACTAAAGAATACAATTAGTATAATTCCATTTATATTAAATTTTAGAAAGGGAAGTCCTAATCTGTAGTGAAAGGAAGTAGTGTTCTCTGGGTGGGAGGGATTGAGTGAAAATATGCACAAGGGAATTTTTCTGTGATAGAGATCTTAATATTGGTGGTGGTATACATTTTCCAGCTGTATGTATTTGCAGACACTGGAGTGATGTGATTGGAAGAAGGATATTTTTCCTTAGAGCCTTCAGTGTCCTGACAACACCTTGATTTCATACTTCTAACCTTCAAAACTAGGAGGAAAGAATCTCTATCTAGCCACCTAGTTTGTGGGCTTTGTTACAACAGACCTACGAAAACTAATACAGTCATCATATTTTAAAAAATCGATATGGCAGTACACCCAAGAAAAACCAAAATCAGTTAAAAGTTTTTGCCTTTGAGCAGACTTGTGAAAGGGTAGAGACAAGAGAAGGCAATGGCACCCCACTCCAGTACTCTTGCCTGGAAAACACCATGGACGGATGAGCCTGGTGGGCTGCAGTCCATGGGGTTGGGAAGAGGCAGACACGACTGAGCCACTTCACTTTCACTTTTCACTTTCATGCATTGGAGAAGGAAATGGCAACCCACTCCACTGTTCTTGCCTGGAGAATCCCAGAGACGGGGGGAGCCTGGTGGGCTGCCGTCTATGGGGTCGCACAGAGTTGGACACGACTGAAGTGACTTAGCAGCAGCAGCAGAGACAAGAGATTTGGTTTGTTGTTATTTTTTAATAAAACCATCTAATTTTGGTTTAACACTTACATATATTACTGAGTCAAATCCTTTTAAAAGAGTAGATAAGTTAAAGAGTTTCCAGGGTCAAATAACAAATGAGCAGATAATTAGGGAGTTGAGATGGCTGGAAATGGGGCAAATTCAGTCTGAACATAAAGATTTGAACTTCTAAGAGGACTGACTGTCCCAAAGAGCCCAGTAGTATGAGCTGATTGGTCTAGTAAATGATTCAATAAGTAAGCTGAATTACTCTAATTTATCTAAAGACTCTCTCATTTTGCAATCATGAAAAGAACTTTGACCTCACAGTAAGTGACTAAGTGTATGATGTGCTAATGTCTTCCTTCTAAGGGATAAATGAGAGAGAGGCCAAAGGTTCTGAGAGGATTTTCCTTCTTCTTAATTCAGGCCATCTGGGGAGGGAAAAAGAAAGAATTGGAAATAAGAACAGAAAAGGGTGCCTTGGGTTTGAGGATACGCAGGGGAGTCATGCTAGTTAATACTCTGCTGAGTCCAAACAGAGTCTGCAGAGACTGTAGCCTCCTTTTTATGTTTCCTCATCTTGGTTTGCTCTGCTTCAGTGTGTTTCTAGTGGTTTCAAAAATATCACAGACTCAGAGCCACTTCACATTGCTTTACTTTAAACAGGAAATGCTTGACTGATGAATATATCAATATCTATATCATAACTATAACTTTGTATATACCTCTATACATGTATATGTATCAGTAGATAAATGTATCAATATATATACTTAAATAGATGTATATTGATGTATGCATCAGTTATTCATTTTCTGTTTATAAGTATATCTATATCTATGTCCTTGGTTACCACCAGTGATTCGGATTCAATAGTATGGGATGTGGTCAGATTCCATATTTTTTAAAAAATCATTCCTATCTTGATCTCAAATAAAGGAAAGGCTGAATCCTTGGCTCTAGTCCTAAACCAAACACAGATTTTAGTTTTAAAAATCTATGTATTTTGCTTTTGGCTGTGCTGGGTCTTGCTCTGAGAGGGCTTTCTCTAGCTGTGGCCAAGTGCGCGCGGCTCTTTACTGCGGTGCACGCCTTCTCACCGGGGCGCTTCTCTTGCTGCAGACCGTGAGCTCTAGGTGCGCGGGCTTTAGTAATCGCCACGCACAGGCTCAGTAGTTGTGGCTCATGGGCTTAGTTTGCTGCCGAGGCATGTGGGGTCGTCCTGGATCAGGGATCAAACTCATGTCCCCTGTACTGGCAGGCGGATTCTGATCCACTGCACCACCAGGAAGTCCCCCACACAGATGTTAGCTCAGCCCTAGTGCTCCAGTCCTGAAGATCCATGGGACAGCATTGCTTCAGTGCCTTTCCTTTGGAAGATCAGCCAGTCCCCAAACTGCCGGCTTCTCCTAAATGTGACATAGATGGGGCTCTTAGCTTTGTTCAGAGAGATTGTATTTTGCCAGCAGTTTCTCCTTAACTACAAGAAAAAGAAATCAACCTTGTATTAGATATACTGGAAGGTTGGTCTCTGTGTTTTGACACTTGCGAAGTGATTTTGAAGGTTTTACTTATATAAAGTCATTTTTCCCATTTTTTTTTTTCAAAACTGAAATACAACTTAGAGCCACTTTGGCAAAAGAGTAATCCAAGCCAAGTCAGTTTTTGTTTTCTGATCTTAATTCAGTGAATTTTATACTTCGGTGTGGTGGCTGTCTGTGGCAGGTCTCAGCACCTGCCCCTCTAAATGGTAAAGCTTTTATTGGTCATCTAGATATGAAAGAAATAGGGACAATATTCATAAATGAGTTTGGGTTGATTAAAGTAAATAAAAACTATCCCTGGAATGTGTAGTGTATGAGGTTATCCTCTGGAATAATTCTATGAAACCATAACACTTAAGTATTTATAAAGTTAAACATTGCAATACAAAATGAAAAATATTTATTGAAGGAAAATGTCCCACACTTAAAGCATAACTAACAATGGTAATAAACAGAAAAAAGTACTCTCAAAAACCTATTACAAAGTTTGAACGTCACAAAAATTAAAACTTTTGCTATGCAGAAGCCTCTGTTAAGAGAATGAAAAGATAAATCACAGATAGGGAGAAAATATGTATCTGACAAATAATTTATGTCTAAAATATATAAATTACTTTCAAAAATCTATGAAATTTTAAAAACTTTAATTGTAATAAAAATATATTAAAATACATGAAATTCAATATAAAAAACCCAGCAATTCATTTATAAAAGGGGCAAAAGATAGGAACAAATGTTTCAACCAAAGAAGATACAAAGATGACAGTTAAGCACATAAAAGGGCTTCCCTGGCGACTCAGCTGGTAAAGAATCTGCCTGCAATGCAGGAGACCTCTGTTTGATTTCTGGATCGGGAAGATCTGCTGGAGAAGGGATAGATCACCCACTTCGGTATCCTTGGACTTCCCTGGTGGCTCAGCTGGTAAAGAATATGCCTGCAATGTGGGAGACCTGGGTTTGATCCTTGCGTGGGGAAGATTCCCTTTAGAAGGGAATGGCTACCCACTCTAGTATTCTGGCCTGGAGAATTCCATAGGCTGTATAGTCCACGGGGTTGCAAAGAGTTGGACATGACTGAGTGACTTTCACTTCACAAGCACGTGAAAAGATGTTCATCTTAAGTCATTAGAGAAATGTATATTAAAACCACAATGAGATACCACCATACACCTATCAGAATAACATGTCAGGATAACTCCAAGTGCTGGTGAGACTGAAGAGTAACTGGATCATTGTACATTGTTGATGGGAGAGTATCAGTGACACAGATATTCTGGAAAATTGTTTGGCAATTACTTTAAACTAAAAACAGAAATACAATACAGTCTGGCCCTTGTGCTCTTGTGTATATACCTCAGAGAAATGAAAACTTATCTTCACATAGAAATTTGTATATGAATGTTTATGGCAGTTATAATATCCAAACACTGGAAATTACCCAAATGTCCTTCAATAGATGAATTGTTCAACATCCACATCATGGAATACTAATCAGCAATAAACAGAAATGAAGTATTGATACACAAAAAACTTATATCAACCTCAAGAAAATTGTCCTAAGTGAAAAAAGCCTATCTCAGAAGTTTGCATATGGCATGGTTCTACTTATATAACGTTTGCTAGATTATTTACTTATATTTATTTACTTACTTCTTTATTTTTTTCTTTTCAACTTTTGTCTTTATTTTATTTCAGGTGTGTTTGTTAATCAAGAAGTCATTTATACTTCCTGGAGGTTAATTAAATCATATTTAAAATATGCTTGCTTTGAAAAATTTGATGATTCAGTAGTTTTAAAAGTAATTGATTACCTCTGCCAAATAATACAATTCAAAAGAAGCATAAGTAGAAATCAACAGAGATCTTATGATATGGGGCACATATTTTAGAAATTAATTTGTAAAAAGATACAGTTGAATGTAACCGTATAAAATAAGGTGTTATTATTATCATTTTTTTTGTCTCATCCAAACTTTAAAAAAACTTTTGATTTAGACAAGTTGTTTACCAAATATTGATATCTTCTGGAGAAGTATTGTTCTTTATTGTGGGATTATATCTTTGCAAATTAGATTTAATATATTCTGTTTTTATTTGATTTTGATTCCAATTTAGGTTTTAAAAATTTGTTTATTTTTAAATGCTGGAGATGATGTGGAAAAAAGGGAGCCTTCTACACTGTTGGTAGGAATGTAAACTAGTATAACCAGTATGGAAAACAGTGTAGAGATTCTTTAAAAAAAAAATTGGAAATAGAACTGCCATACAACCCAGCAATCCCCCTGCTGGACATACAGAGGAAACCAGAATTGAAAGAGACACATGTAACCCAGTTTCATTGCAGCACTGTTTACAATAAGTAGGAAGCAACCTAGATGTCTATTGGCAGAGGAATGGGTAAAGAAATTGTGGTACATATACAGATTGGAATATTACTCAGCTATATAAAAAAGCACATTTGAGTCAGTTATAATGAGGTCTATAATGAGGTCTATAATGAGGAAAGTGGAGTCTATTATACAGAGTGAAGTATGTCAGAAAAGAAACACCAATACAGTATATTAATGCACATATATGGAATGGACAAACAGGAGATGGCAAGAGTGAATATCGACATTTTAGGAATCAGAACTAAAATGGACTGGAATGGGTGAATTTAACTCAGATGACCATTATATCTACTATTGTGGGCAAGAATCCTTTAGAACAAATGGAGCAGCCATCATAGTCAACAAAAGAGTCTGAAATGCAGGACTTGGATGCAATCTCAAAACAGCAGAGTGATCTCTGTCTGTTTCCAAGCCAAACCATTCGAATATTACCATAATCCCAATTTATGCCCCGACTAGTAGTGCTGAAGAAGCTGATATTGAACAGTTCTATGAAGATCTACAAGACTTTCTAGAAATAACATCCCCAAAAGATGTCCTTTTCATTATAGGAGACTGAAATGCAAAAATAGGAAGTCAAGAAATTCCTAGAGTAACAGGCAAATTTGGCCTTGGAATACAAAATGAAGCAAGGCAAAGGCTAACAGAGTTTTGCCAAGAGAACACACTGGTCATAGCAAGCACCCTCTTCCAACAACACAAGAGAAGACTCTACACATGGAAATTACCAGATGATCAATACTGAAATCAGATTGATTATATTCCTTGCAGCCAAAGATGGAGAAGCTCTATACAGTCAGAAAAAACAAGACCGGGAACTGACTGTGGCTCAGATTATGAATGCCTATTGCCAAATTCAGACTTAAATTGAAGAAAGTAGGGAAAACCACTAGCCCATTCAGGTATGACCTAAATCAAATCCCTTACAGTTATTCAGTGAAAGTGAGAAACAGATTCAAGGGATTGGATGTGATAGACTGCTGATGAACTATGGATGGAGGTCCATGACATTGTACAGGAGGCAGTGAAAAAGACCATCCCCAAGAAAAAAAAATGCAAAAAGGCAAAATGTTTGTCTGAGGAGGCCTTACAAATAGCTGAGAAAAGAAGACAAGCGAAAGGCAAAGGAGAAAAAGAAAGATATACCTATTTGAATGCAGAGTTCCAAAGAATGGCAAGAAGAGATAAGAAAGCCTTCCTCAGTGATCACTGCAAAGAAATAGAGGAAAACAATAGAATGAGAAAGACTAGAGATCTTTTCAAGAAAATTAGAGATACCAAGGGAAATTTTCATGTGATGATGGGCTCAATAAAGGACAGAAATTGCGTGAACCTAACAGAAGCAGAAAATATTAAGAGGAGGTGGCAAGAATACACAGAAGAACTATATAAAAAAGACCTTCATGACCGAGATGATCATGATGGTGTGATCATTCACCTAGAGCCAAACATCCTGGAATGCGAAGTCAAGTGTGGGCATTAGGAAGCATCACTATGAACAAAGCTAGTGGAGGTGATGGAATTCCAGTTGAGCTGTTTCAAATCCTAAAAGATGATGCTGTGAAAGTGCTGCTCTCAATATGCCAGCAAATTTGGAAAACTCAGCGGTGGCCACAAGACTGGAAAAGGTCAGTTTTCATTNCGCAAAGAGTCGGACACAACTGAGCGACTGAACTGAAATGAACTGAATCCCTTTTGAGTTTATCTTTGTGTATGATGTTAGGAAATATTCTAATTTCATTCTTTTACAGGTAGCTGTCTAGTTTTCCTAGCACTACTTATTGAAGAGACCATCTTTTCTCCATTGTTTGTTCTTGCCTCCTTTGTCAAAGATAAGGTGCCCATATCCAAATTTAGCTTTTAAGAAATAGTTTTAAAATAGAATTGTCATTAAAACCTAAAAATGGGAATCACTACCCTAGTGTATGTAAAATATCATTCTCTATTAAAATACTTTAGTAATATCTTCTGAAAAACATATCTGTTATGATGAACGCTGTACAGCTGCATTTAAGTTTTATTTTGATGAACATGAAATTCTGTTGAAAGGAAAGATAATAGTGTTGGCTCCTGACACAGAGAGTGTGTGTTTCCTACTTTTCCTCATGTTTTTGATTAGAATTTCTAAATGTTTGACTCTTCTTTGGCCAAATCAGAATTGGCTTGAAAAAGTTGACGCTGGAAGGCTTTCCACCATTGTCTTGAATTTCACTATGGCAAATAGAGTTAATTTCTCTTCCACAACTGAAATGTCCCAGTTCAGAAATTGGTTGGAAAAGGAGCACAGCTATGTCCCAAGAAATTCCTTGAGTTTAATTTTTATGGTTTTTATGCTCTGTTTTTTTCCAAAATGAGACTGATTTTAGATCTAAACATGAAATTGTTTCCTTTTTATGAAAAATTTTAATTATTTTAATATTAAAGTATCATACATTAATTTTGAACTATTAACCTATTTTCCAAAGGGATTTTGTAGTTGGTCTCAGTGTTCTGCAGACTTTAGTAGATCTGATCATAGTCCTCACATCTTATCTGAAAGCACCTGAATGACAGCTTCTAGCTTAATCTACTTACCAGCAGCTGCAACCTGGCCTCTGGTTCTTTTTCAAGAATGCTGAATACCAAAGGTTAGCAAGCCCATTGATAAATACATGTTTTCTATTTTCCTTCTTATTTAAAAGATTTTCTCCTGATTGTTTTGTCTGTGCTAAATTTATGTACCATATCTTGTAACTCAATTTAAAATATGCATAGTTATTTTGACCAGGTCATTCAGGTATGACCTGAATAAAACCCTATATTATTATACTGTGGAGGTGATAAATAGATTAAAGGGTTAGATCTGATAGAGTGCTTAAAGAACTATGGAGGGAGGTTCATAACCTTGTACAGGAGGCAGTGACTAAAGCTATCCCAAAGGAAAAGAAATGCAAGAAGGTAAGGTGGTTGTCTAAGGAGGTTTTGCAAATAGCTAATGAAAGAACACAAGTAAAAGGCAAGGGTGAAAGGAAAAGATATACCCAACTGAATGCAGAGTTCCACAGAGTAGCAAGGAGAAACAAAAAGGCCTTCTTAAATGAACAATGTAAAGAAATGGAAAAAATAGAACGGGAAAGACTAGTGATCTCTTCAAGAAAATTAGAGCTATCAATGGAACATTTCATTCAAGGATGGGTATAATAAAGGATAGAAATGACAGGACCTAAGAGAACCAGAAGAGATTATAAAGAGGTAGCAAGAATACACAGAAGAACTATAGAAAAAAAAAAAAAGTCTTAATGACCTGGATAACCACGATGATATGGTCACTCACTTAGAGCCAGACATCCTGGAGTGTGAAGTCAAGTGGGCCTTAGGAGGTATTACTATGAACAAAGCTAGTGGAGGTGATGGAATTCCAACTAAGCTATTTAAAATCCTAAAAGAGGATGCTGTGAAAGTGCTGTACCCAATATGTCAGCAAATTTGGAAAACTTAGCAGTGGCCACAGGATTAGAAAAGATCAGTTTTCATTCTAATCTAAAAGACAGTCAGTGGCAAAGAATGTTCAAGCTACTATACAGTTGTACTCATTTCACATGCTAGCAGAGTTATGCTCAAAATCCTTCAAGCTAGGCTTCAGCAGTATATGAACTGAGAACATCCAGATGTACAGTCTGGGTATGAAGAGCAGATGAGCCAGAGATTGCCAGCATTCATTGGATTATGGAGAGAGCAGAGGAATTCCAGAAAAGCATCTGCTTCTGCTTCATTGACTATGCTAAAGCCTTTGACTGTGTGGATCACAACAAACTGGAAAATTCTTAAAGAGATGGGAATACCAGACTACCTTACCTGTCTCCTGGGAAACCTGAATGCGAATCAAGAAGTAACAGTTAGAACTGGATGTAGAAAAAAGGACTGGTTGAAAACTGGAAAAGGAATATGACAAGGCTGTATATTGTCATCCTGCTTATTTAACTTGTATGCAGACTACATCATACAAAATGCAAGGCTGGATGAATCACAACATGGAGTCATTTTGCTGGGAGAAATGGCAACAACCTCACATATGCAGATGGTACCACTCTAATACAAAAAGGAAGAGGAAATAAAGAGCCTCTTGATGAGGGTGAAATAGGAGAATGAAAAAGTTGGCTTACAACTCAACATTCAAAAAACTAAGATATGGCATCTGCTCTCATCACTTTATGGCAAATAGATGGAGAAAAAGTGGAAACAGTGACAGACTTTATTTTCTTGGGCTCCAAAATCACTGCAGATGGTGACTGCAGCCATGAAATTAAAAGACGCTTGCTCCTTGGAAGAAAAGCTATGACAAATCTAGGCAGCATATTAAAAAGCAGAGATATCATTTTGCCAACAAAGGTCCATATAGTCAAAGCTATGATTTTTCCAGTAGTCATGTACAGATGTGAGAGCTGGACCATAAGAAAGGCTGAGCCCTGAAGAAATGATTCTTTCAAAATGTGATGGTGGAGAAGACTCTTGAGAATCCCTTGGACTGTATGGAGATCAAACCAGTCAGTCCTAAAGGAAATCAACCCGATATTATTCGAAGCACTGATGCTGAAGCTAAAGCTCCAATACTTTGGCCACCTGATGTGAAGAGCTCACTCATTGGAATAAACTCTGATTCTGGGAAAGATTGAAGGTGAAATATGAAGGAGTCAGCAGTGGATGAAATGGTAGAGAGCATCACTGACTCAATGGACATGAATTTAAGCAAACTGTGGGAGCAGGGGAGGACAAAGGAACCTGGTGTGCTACAGTCCATGGGGTCTTATAGAGTCAGACAGTACCCAGTGACTGAACAATAACAGTCATCTTAAACATAGAGTAAATTGTTTGTGTAATGGACTCAAATTGCTAAATTTATCTTTCGTCTTAATGTGCCACCCAACATATAGATTGATATATTTCAGTCACTCTTGCCTAGAAAACAAGTTCAAGTGTAAAACTTAGAAAGAAGTCTCATAAATTTTAATTGTTCTTTCTACTGACATGTAATTATCTTTCTTAATATTTCGTACTCTGGCACTGAAGGGGTGCATGACTATAGATTTGCTATAAGGAGATGTGTATTTTCACACAGATAAACTAAGTAGCCAAGATGCCTCTCTATATATTGTTCAATGTTATGTTAGAGACAGGTGCATTTAATTGGAAAGTGCAATTATCTAGAAGCTTTGTGGATTTCTTGGAATTTATTTAATAGCTTAACTCTGGACCTTGAAAGTTGTTTGGTGGGCCATGGTAAATGTATGTGGTGGAATCAGCAACCTCTATTCCTGGCTTATGAGGACAGGCCACGAGCGGAAGGAACGTCATCTGTCTCACTGACAAATCAAGAGACGATCCCTTTTAGCCAGTTTTGGCTGAAGTATGGTTCTTTTACTCCAATGGCAGAGAACTGGACTTCAGGTGTTATATTGATACATTTGTTAATAGTTGTAATTTAATATCTCTAAATTTTAAACCCCTATTTCTCACTTACTACTGCTTTAGGTAAGTGAAGTAAATAATGTAAAAAGAAAGTATGCGAAACAAAGTATAATTTTACTTTGACATTATGTGGAGATGACAAAAATCTTGAAGGATTTTTTTTGTGAGTGAATACATTTTGTGATATAGTGTTTAGAGGATGGAGAACAATGTTAGGGTTGGTACACTAAAAGAGGTGGGAAAAAATCCAGAAAATTTACTAACACTTATTATTATAGCCAGATGTTTATTTATTATTTATTATTATTGTTATAGCCAGATGTTAATTATTATCCCATTTAAACATCTTCAAACCTATGAGGTTTGTGTATGCTTAGTCATGTCCAACTCTTTGCGAACCCATGGACTGTAGCCCGCCAGGCTCTTCTGTCCATGGAATTCTCCAGGCAGCAATACTGAAGTGGGTTGCCATTTCCTCCTCCAGGGGATCTTCCCAACCCAGGTATTGAACTCACATCTCTTGCATCTCCAGTGTTGGCAGGCGGGTTCCTTACCAGTAGCACTGTGTAGGCCATTGGCCTTGATATTTTTATCCATATTACAGTTGATAAAATTTCAAGCAGTTGAGCAAATATTCAAATACAAGTCTCTCATCTTCAAAAGTCTTCAAAATTTTCTCCTCAAAGTGAGAGAATATAGAGTGTAAGCCCAAGTAGATGTTCAGGCAGCTATGTCTGATTTCTGGCTCTGCCATTGACTGAAATGGGATGTTAATAAATTGTTGCCTAATTATTTCTCATCTTTAATGGATAGGAAGGTTGACCATTTGTGGTTTTTATTTTTGCAACTGCCACAAACTATACCTTTAATACGAATAGAGCTTTTCAAGTGAAAGATAAAGGCAGATTACTATATTATTATCATTTTAAAATTTTAATTTAGCTCAGCACTTCATCAGATCAAACTGTATCTCCAAAAAATACTATGGTTGTGCATGGGCAGTGTCATTCCAACATGAATCTACTATTTAAAGCGCATAATTTTCTTTGAATCTACAATATTTTTCTTTGAACTTAATTATTTGATTCATTGGGGAAGGCTCAACTTAGTAACAACTAATCACAGAAACTTGGTAATAAGTAGAAATCTAGGAAGAGGAAAGGCAATGTCAACTTAAAAGATAACTCTTTTAAGAATGGTTAGTTGAAAACTAATCTTTACTTCTCTCTTAGAAAGAGTCATACATTTCTAGAAGGGATGAGAGGCTTGATTTTCAAGGCACCCACTGTAGGCAATACTGGGCTGTGTAGGTGAGGTGTTGTCCATCAGGTCTCCACACACTCATACACCACCCCACACAACACTTATACACCCACCACACACATACTGCTCCCACCACACACATACTGCTCCCACCACACAAATGCACACACCATACATTCTCACACCCACCACACAGATACACACTCATGTCACCACCACTCATACACACTCGCCCACACAGTCATGCCTTAGAAATTTAGAAGATGAGGGGAATAAGATTGCCTATTGAGAGTTAAAATATTTAACCTGTGCTTAAAATGTGAGAAATGCTATTACATGGCCTTAAANCACACCATACATTCTCACACCCACCACACAGATACACACTCATGTCACCACCACTCATACACACTCGCCCACACAGTCATGCCTTAGAAATTTAGAAGATGAGGGGAATAAGATTGCCTATTGAGAGTTAAAATATTTAACCTGTGCTTAAAATGTGAGAAATGCTATTACATGGCCTTAAAGCTCTGTGTCTGAAATGTACCACAGCATAAAGGTCACCTGAGGCAGTTATTACAAATACAGTCTGGGCCCTGCCTCAAATTCTGAACAGAATTCACAGACAGGGAGGAGCCTGAAATCTGCGTGTTTAATAGCCTTCCCTTTGAGAGAGGTAGATTCTGTACTAAAACTTGTCTAACTGGAGTGAGGTAGGGCGCTATGTCCTAGTAATGATGAAGGGTAAGCTTCAGGACCCTCATAGCCTTTCTCCAGGCTCTAGGTGTCTGGTCCTCTCTCTGGAGGCAGAAGGAGGCAGTAAGCTGTGGCCCATCTTGGGGAGGGAGGGGTCCATTCTGAGCTGGATGGGGGCGGGCCTGTGAGCAGGGGCGTGGCCTCGGCAGCCGGCAGCACTGCCGCCCGTACACAGTCAATGGACCACCGGTGGCAACAGCTCATGTGGATCTGGAACTTCGTCAGAAATTCGCCATAAAGATCAAAGAGCTGGGGGTCTCAAGGAAGCCGCTCCCCATTGCCCACCTCCCTCCTTTTGTTCCCCACCACCTAAGCAAGAAACAAGGGGGGAAGATGCAGATATGACATGATAGTAAAAAATTGAGAAACAAAAATGAACTTTTCTAAATCTCTGTAATAAAAAAGAAATTTTGACATGCTGTGCTAGAGGAAAGGCTGAAATATCTTTCTATTATCTCTATGGAAAATATTACAAAACTGTGGTCACATGAAGAAGGGGTCACATATGTAGGAATGTATTAAATATGAAATTAGACAGTTTTAGACAGTTAACAGAAATACAAATACATAATTTTTATAAATTTTGTGATCTTGTTGATATTTACTCTTTATATATATTTGTGATTTTTTTGGTCATTCTATAAATAAATAATTGCGTTTATACCTAGTTTTATGTATATAAACCCCAGGGATCAGCAAATTATATAAACTACAATACAAACCAAATGTGGATCTATCCATGAAACTATAGAAAAATAATCATCACATAATCATTGCCATTCTATCAAAGAATTCTCTATTTAGGGGAGATACTGTCTGACCCAGCTTAGATAAGTTTCCTGGTTACTTCTTAGAAATATTTATTGTGTACAGTGAAGTCTGTGTTTATTGATTATAATGAGAGTTCATGAAATAACCGAATCATAATCTTGTTCATCCAGCCACTGCCTGATGGTTTGGCTTTCCACATAGTTTTTCTAAAATGTGAGGATGTGCTGGTCAATTCGATTGGGTAACTAGACTCATTAGCTAACACTTGCACTACCTGTTTTATTATAATCTGATTTATCAGTCCCTATGACTTTGTTACTATGAACCTGTGTTCTTGAGAATAAGCTACTCTGGGACATAAAATCAAATATCTAAACTGGCAAAGCTACTGAAGAGTAGATCTTATACTGTGGTGTATGTATCAGGGTAAATAACTTTAAGGAGAACCTGTTTGTATTTGACAGAATCTGCAGGATGTCATTCCAGTAAAATCTTTTCCTAGACACAGATGCAATGTTCCTTATACAATGCACTAATTTTCCTCTAAATCCTAGTGTTTTGTGAAAGTGCTTTTTTTGTCAAGGAAATTATTTCAAGACTCAATTTGTAACTTGAAAGTCAATTATTGTTTTTTTTTCTCTTTTGTTCTTTTCCACGACTTTGAAAGGTTTAATTTTTTACAATTTGTTTTTCTATGATTTTTAGGAAGTATCCCATTGAGATATGTTGCTTTAGCCATGGGTTACAGCAAAATAACATTTTTTTCTCAGCTTAGGAAAATGTTCCAAGAAAATTTGAATGCCATCTTGAAATATGCACATTTCTTTTTTAAAAGCAAGTCACAAACTCCTACTATGGTTTTCAGAAAGCAGCCTATATTTATTCTTATCTTTTCTTAAAGTTCATTTATTGGGTTGAGTTGTTCTAGAGCCTAGAAGATAAAGGACATCTCTGGAATATCTTTTAACTGGAAATGCACACAGCATTAGGAGAGAAAGGACTCATAGAAGCTTGTAAGTTGATAGAAGTGTTATTCCATTTCAAGTTGGCAAAAAAGGAAAACAGAAAAAGATTCTTTATTATCTTGAGATATTTGGTCTTCTCTGCTAAATTGCAATATGTACACAGTATTCATCTTGACCCCTCTACCTCCCATGCCATTTGTCTACTTTGGGCTCTTAAACATGAAGAGCCAAATCACATTCCAAAAGAAGATTGGGACATCAGGTTGAAAATGTACAACTATTAAGAAGCAAGTGTTACTTTTTCATTGTTCTTCTCATTAGGTGACTAAAAGATAAGTCCCTAAGAATGGTCTTACAGTTCAGAGGTCCAGGGATTTAGCTGTTTGGAACTTAGCTCCAAAGACTGTTAGTTGTTTGATTATGATTATTTTTTTTTAAAGCTACTGATGTGGTCTGTCAGTTCTTTCTCTGAATTATATTTCATGTCAATCTATGAGAGAGACATTAATGGTGGCTATTTTAGAGATGCTAAAGTTTAAACAATTTAGTTTACCAAACTAAATAGAATTGCTGCTTCATGTGGAATGATAGTCTGAAGATCCTAGGTTTCTATAAAAAAAATTCATCACTGTAGTGGATGCTGTGGTGTGCTACATACGTACATATGCCTCCTTTATGGTACTCATATTACCAGTTACTGAAGGCTCACATCTGAGTACCTCTCAGAACATTGCCTTCTGCNTAGGTTTCTATAAAAAAAATTCATCACTGTAGTGGATGCTGTGGTGTGCTACATACGTACATATGCCTCCTTTATGGTACTCATATTACCAGTTACTGAAGGCTCACATCTGAGTACCTCTCAGAACATTGCCTTCTGCTGAAGGGAACCATTTCACCCCAGTTAACAAACTCTCACCAGTGGTAGACCATGTCAAAGGACTGTCAGGGGAATATAGTGGAGACTGGGCCTTATTGCCTCATCAAGTGCAATGCTGAAAGACTATTCTATTTCCATATCAGCAGCCCATAAAGCTTCTATTATACTGAAGTTCAGTTCTGCCCCATCCTGGTTCTCTCACAGCCTAAAAGGGGATTCATCCCCAAAGCATCCCCCAATGACATTACTGCACACACATTTCTGTTTCTTAGTCTTTTTCTTGAGGACCCTTACTTAAAACAATCTTAGTGAAACTGAAAGTGATAATCACTCAGTTGTATCCAACTCTTTGTGACCCTGCCAGGCTCCTCTGTCCATGGAATTCTCTAGGCAAGAATATTGNCACACACATTTCTGTTTCTTAGTCTTTTTCTTGAGGACCCTTACTTAAAACAATCTTAGTGAAACTGAAAGTGATAATCACTCAGTTGTATCCAACTCTTTGTGACCCTGCCAGGCTCCTCTGTCCATGGAATTCTCTAGGCAAGAATATTGAAGTGGGTAGCCATTCCCTTGTCAAGGGCATCTTCCTGATACAGAGATCAAACCCAGGTCTCCTGTATTGCAGGTGGATTCTTTACCATCTGAGCCACCAAGGAAACCCAAGACAATCATATATGCTCTTTATTTTTACTTTGAAATATGAGTTGTCAATTTAATAGATTTGCATTTCTGGTTTTAAATCTTGTTTTTAATAGTGGTGCTAACAAAGTAATATCCCATTCATGATCAACAACCATAAAAGTGGTAATCCAAAATCATTTACATAATTCTTTAGGCTTAAAAATGTGTACTTCAAGCACAATGCATTCATGACTAGTAAGATCATCAGTGACTCTTAAAATGCTACAAGTTACATGTTACCAAGACTCTTGATGGTTTGTTTAGTTTCTTTCGTAGTCCATTTAGAAATTCTAGTTTAGGCCTTGAGATACTAGGAGAAATGTAACTCAAAGGGCATTACATTTCGGTGCTCCCATCCTCCAAAACCAATAGGAGTACCTCTGTGAAAACATAGCGATGATCTAGGTGTCGCTCACTTTGGCATTGTCAGATGTCTGATATCTTTGTGAGGAGTTATATTATTTTAGAAAATCTNGAGAAGAAAACATGTACAAACAAAGCATTCAGCTATCTCCACTCATGACATAGATCACTCAGTTGCTAGCCAATTTCCTGTTACCTCACTTATGTCAAAGTGATTTATGGCTTTTTTTTCCCCAAAGACTCTGTTGTTACTAAAAGTGAGACTAATGATACTTCCCTTTAGGCAAATTGTATATACTGTCAAAACTTACTTATTTTAATTTGTGAAAATCCTAACTGGTCCTCTGTATATGTGACAATAGAGAAATATGCTACATATGATCTGTTTTTTATGTATGAGGTTATTAAAGGCCAGAAAGAAAGGCTTATGAAAACCAATTCTCAGGCCAAAAATTCCTCTCAAATGCTTTTTAAAAAAAATTATTTATTTACTTTTGACTGTGCCGCATCTTTGTTGCTTTATGGGTTTTTCTCTAGTGGCGAGTGAGGGCTGCGCTCTAGTTGCTGTGTGTGAGCTTCTTATTTTGGTGGCTTCTCTCATTGTGGAGCATGGGCACTGTAGCATGTAAGCTTCAGTAGTTGCAGCCTGGGGCCTCAGTAGTTGTGATTCCCGGGCTCCAGAGTACAGGCTCAGTAGCTGTGGTACATGGTCTTAGTAGCTCTGAGGCATACAGGATCTTCCTGGGTAGGGATCAAACCCATGTCTCCTGCATTGGCAGGCGGATTCTTTACCACTGAGCCAGCCTGGAATCCTTCAAACGCATTTTGAGAGGGCCTTTAAATTTAAGGGCCACTCACTTACAAATTTTGGCTGAAATCAAAATTTTCTTATTTCAAAGTATATTCTTACAGAAGTAGTAGTAGACCTCTTTAGTTCTGATTTGGTTTTATAAAAACTGGCAGTTATTTCATCAACAATATGTTGGTAGAGTTTTTCTGGAATATTTAAGTAGGTAAGAAAAAGTCAAACAATATCAAATACATTTATTTTATTGAAAATAGTGTACATGATGGGAGATAGAATTATAATGAGACTAAATGCCTATAGGGTACTATAAAAATTCATTTTTCCTTAGTTTTGTGTGAATGAAGACATTTCCTGTTATCCAAAAAAAGTCATGAAATTAATAAAAATACAGTCATTATTAAATCCAAAGTACTAACATGTCAAAGTAATTGAAATCAGTGTTCTGAGGGGAAAAAATGAGTTTGGAGTTTAACACAGATTTTTACATTATAGGAAATCATCTCCCCCANTAAAAATTCATTTTTCCTTAGTTTTGTGTGAATGAAGACATTTCCTGTTATCCAAAAAAAGTCATGAAATTAATAAAAATACAGTCATTATTAAATCCAAAGTACTAACATGTCAAAGTAATTGAAATCAGTGTTCTGAGGGGAAAAAATGAGTTTGGAGTTTAACACAGATTTTTACATTATAGGAAATCATCTCCCCCAGCCCGTCTCTCTCACATACATGTAAGATTAAACCTTATATGGTGTACGGTGATTCCCTGGAGGAGGGCACTGTAACCCACTCCAATATTCTAGTCTGGATATTCCTTGGACAGAACCTGGTTGGCTACTGTCCAAAGGGTCACAAAGAGACATGACTGAAGTCACTAAGCACCCACACGCCTGGTGTATGGTGCACTTTAAGGATAGGTTCTGGTCCATCAGAAACATGGCACATCCTGAAAATTAGGTCACATGAAATGACCTTTGTTTAGGAAATTCATTCTCTAACAGTCTTCCCCTCTTTTGTGCTTTGGTTCCAAGCCCACTCTGCCCCTCAAGCCTTTGTCTGCAATTTACTCATGGCTTTGTTTCTAGTCTGAGGATTGGCCTCCTAGGTTCTCTTGGCATTGGGCCCTCCTAATTCAGCAGTTTTTGGGCTCATAGCATTAGCTTGCCTCTTTCGGGGTCTTCTCCAGGGATTTAGCCTTCTCTTCCTTCTCTGTGCTCCATTTCTCCACATTCCCCAAACATATCTGTGTACTGGCCTCCAAGGCAGCTTTAAATGAGTGAGGTCCAGACCTCTTCTGTTTTTGTTCCAAACTCAGAGAATGAATGAGAAAAATCATGCTTCCTTTATTTTCACCACCCTGCTTTGTTTTTCTTAATCATTGATGAAATTTGGTTGTCTAAGTGCAGATATATTTCTAACAAAATGTTTGTATATGCGTGTGCATGGTGTGTTTGTGTGTTTTGAAGAACTCAATTACAAAAATTGACTGTTTCAAAGAGAGATATCATTCTTCAGTCATCAGTTAGTTCCTTATCAACTCTGAAAACCTACTTGTGTTGTACTTTGTCGCTCAGTCATGTCTGACTCTTCGTGACCCCATTGACTGTACCCGCCAAGCTCCTCTGTCTATGGGGATTCTCCAGGCAACAAAACTGGAGTGGGTTGCCATGCCTTCTTCCAGGGGATCTCTCCAAACCAGGGATCAAACTCACATCTCCTGCATTGCAGGCAAATTCTTTACTGTCTAAGCCACCAGGAAAGCCCATGACTACTGGAGTGGGTAGCCTATCCCGTCTCCAGGAGATCTTCCTGACCCTGGAATCAAACCGGGGTCTTGTACATTGCAGGTGGATTCTATACTATCAAACTGTTCAAACGTAAGTAGTAAAGCATTAACTCAAGGGAAATTGTAGAAATCTATCCAAACCAAAGTGTTTGCCCATTTTCAAAGAAATAAGATTATCATATTCCTATATATATCTTGTGAAGCATATTGATTTTTGTATACTTGTTAAATACATCAGGGGAAATGGTATTTGCTTTGCAAAAGGGAACACCTATGTGTCAATGCAAATGAAAATTCAAAATCATACAATAAACCACAGAGATACTGTAATGAAAGCTTTTCAACATTTTGAAAACAGTCTTCAACCAAAATCTATGCCCAAATGGAAAATGTGGAGCTGCTCGGATGGTGGTGGTGTGGTTGAATGGTGACCCAGTTTCTGCCTCCAACAGGCCACTGAGTCACCCCTTCAGATTGCTGAATGCTCTTCTGATTTTGATTTGCAAACTATTCATTTTGTAGAGAAGTACTTTTCATTTTACAGAGAAGCACTCTGAAGCATAGGGTTTTAAGTGATACTGTCAAAATCTTCCAGATAATTTGTGATAGACAATTGACTCAAATCCTGTATTCTTGACTCTTGCAGTGGATCCTCTTCCATCAAGACTCACGGACACGTACATGTCTACATATGGGTCATAAGATAAAATATTGCATAGTTTTTGGTTGCATATGAATTCAATGGAGAGTATTTTCAAGTTGTCCCTTAATTTCCAAGCAATTTGCCAACTCTTAATTTTTAAATCATTTGAATAAATTCAAAGAGGTCTTGCTAATCGGATATTTGATCAAAAAATAGTCCATGAGTTAAACAGTCTCTTTTATTTAAATTAGTTCTGAATTAAATTATTCCATGAATGGCAAAGAAAATATAAATAGCTCAGAAGCATTTCTACATTTTATCCAATGCCCAAATTGGCTACTGGCTGGCAATTTTAAGCTGTAAAGAATAAAGGCCACCCTATTTTAAGCTCTTTATCCATTTAGCTGTCTGAAATGATTTCACAGCTCAGGCAGGAAGGCTGGCTGGGTAAACAGAACATTCACAAATAAGTTATGTAGAATCCAGTGTGGAAATTGAAGAAGCTAGGAGAATGGCCTTATAACAACTGTGGAATTTGAGTCAAAAATAAAAGTACTGCTGGTGATTCCCCATTGACTCAGGGAGTGGCCACCCAGCCCTGCAAGTTATTTCTTTGTGTTCTCTTTTTAGACATTTCTAGCTCTATTCTAAACAAGAAAATGTTGAATGCCTGCATCAGGGCACTGAGTCTATCTTTTTAAAAGAGACGATTGAGCAGCTTCAGCTACATACAACAAATCCTGTAAATTCTCTCTTCATTTTTATATGATTACAAATATTTTCGAATTTTCCTTGTTATGGCTTCTTAGATACAGTCATCATTTAAAAGTGGACATTTAATTTCCAAATACATGGGATTTTTAAAAGTATCTTTGATATTAATTTCTCATTTAAATGGTTTCTTCTCTGCAATTACCCTCTGTGTTTTTTCAGTGTTCTAACGTTATTGAGGCTTTCAGTGGCTAACTTAATGACTTCTCTTTGTAGATGTCACTTTATACTTGAAAATACATGAGTTAGTTTCAAATATCCTTTGATACTGATTTCTAACATAATTCCACAGTGATAAGAGACTGGAATGCAAAAGTAGGAAGTCAAGAAACAACTGGAGTAACAGGCAAATTTGGCCTTGGAATGTGGNGTTGCCTCATGTGGGCTCAGGAGTTGTTGTGCATGGGCTTAGTTGCTCTGCGGCATGTGGAATCTTCCCGGACCAGGAACCGAACCCATGTCCCCTGGGTTGGCAGGTGGATTCTTATCTACTGAGCCACCAGGGAAGTCCTCCTGTTCCTTTAGATTTAGTTGTGGAGAGATTTGGTGAAGCAACATGAGATAAAAGAAGCAGCATCATGAATGTCCAGGAGCCTGTGATGATGCTGGCCTTGACGTGAGGTCACACCTGGCCCAGACTTGGGGTTGGTCAGTGATGGGCTGATTGGAGTGTCTTATTAGGCCCGGACTTAAAAAACCCAGCCTCCCAGATAGAATTTATTTTTTATGTGAAGACAGACTCCAAAGAAAGAAACACTTATTGTGTCAAAGAAAAATTCTTACTTTTAACTCTAAGCATTTTTCCCTTTATCAAAAGGCTGATGACTACGGCAAGGCAGTGTTGAAAATACCAACTTATGCTTTTTTCAGGGTTCGAAAACTTTATTAATTTGAACTTTAAGTAACTTTTTTACCTCATATTATTCATTTGACAGCAATTGTTTCAGGAGATGGATTGCAGTTCCCAGGCAATCTTCTCATCTATTAATATAATAATAAACTGAAATCAGTGCATAGTTCACAGAGAGCTGGCAGTGTTTCACATTTTTGCCTTTTGACTGGCGTTGCACTAACCTAGAGTATAAGAAGTCAAGTGACGGATGGACAAGGGTTTCAGCCCACTAAACCTTGCATTTGCAGAGCAAGGAAATTCAGTCATAGCACATTTGTTAACATAGGATAGGATTAGCAGTCCTACTGCGTGACAAGTTATACAAAATAATCCCAACAGAAAATACTAGTTTCTAGCTGGCCCTTCAGAAGTGTTTGTTTTACAAGACACCATGCTGCTGCTGCTGCTGAGTCACTTCAGTCATGTCCGACTCTGTGCGACCCCAGAGACAGCAGCCCACCAGGCTCCCCTGTCCCTGGATTCTCCAGGCAAGAACACCAGAGTGGGTTGCCATTTCCTTCAATGCATGAAAGTGAAAAGTGAAAGTGAAGTCGCTCAGCTGTATCCAACCCTCAGCGACCCCATGGATTGCAGCCTTCCTGGCTCCTCTATCCATGGGATTTTCCAGGCAAGAGTACTGGAGTAGGGTGCCATTGCCTTCTCCTCAAGACACCATAATACTTGTTAATACAAGATGTTAGCCACCACTTCTTTTATTGAATATATATTTCCCCAAACTATTTGCTTACCTTCCTACACAGAAAAAGTCTCCATTATTACATTTAGTGGGAAGAAATAAATATCTCCCTTACTTACTTTTTTTTTCAAGGTCAATCTGCTTTTATGTAGACTTATTTGTGATTGATATTTATTATATCTAGATGTCTGAAAGTCCATTAATAAGATCTTTAACAAGAATTAGATTTTTTTAACTTGAGATGAACATTTTGTGAATCACAGGGAATTGATTTCAATAAATGGTTTTAATCTGGGCTTTACTGAGACCAAAGTGGTCCATGGGAAGACTTGATATTATCCTATGAATGCCCTGATAAACACAGAATTGTGGGTAAATAAATGTATTCACCCCTTTCCACCTTATCCTACCCCACAGAGTAGGTTTAAAGCTCTCAGCAGATTCTCAAAGGGATATTATATTTGATTTGAGAAACAATAACTTCTGCTCACTTAAAAACTATAGGCATATAGTAAGTATACTATTCTTTCTTAATAATGATAATGGTAGTGGTGGTAAATTCTTTTTGATAATAGTCCTTTTACAGATAACTGTTTGCTGAAGGGTTCCTCAGGAATCAATTTTGGGATTACTCAATCATTAATTTATCTGCCATACAAATGTGTATTGGGAACCTCGTGTGTGTGAAGGAATGTAACTGTGTCCCTCCTATGTACTGTGTGAGTAAGTGTAAAACAAGGTGAGATATGAGCATTTCTTTTTTCTTAAACTTTCTATTTTGCATGGGGTACAGTCGATTAACAATGTTGTGGTAATTTCAGGTGAACAGGGAAAGGACTCAGCTATTCATATACATGGATGCATTCTCCCCCAACACCCCTCCCCTCCAGGCTGCCACATAGCGTTGAGCAGAGTTCCATGTGCTATTCAGTAGGTCCTTGTTGGTTATCCATTTTAAATACAGCATTTCTAAGTTGATTCTGTTGGAAGTTACCACAGCTCACAACTAAATAATACAGGAATGGAACCACCAAGAAATGAAGAGGCATGTAGAAGAAATAGAAGCACAAAAATCAGTCTGATGCTTTTTGGCATAACATTCCACAGTGCTTAATTGTCCTAATGTTTGAAAACCCCACTCTTGCCATTGTTTCTGAAAATTAATATATATACATATCAAAGTACTTAAAGTAAGTAACTGTGGTAACTTCAGTGGGAGGGAAACCCAAAAGGGAGGGGGTATATGTATATGTATGGCTGATTAATTTTTCTATTCAACAGAAGCTAACACAACATCGTAAGGCAATTATCCTTCAGTAAATATTAAATAATAAAAAAAGTAATAGGTATAAGCATAGGTATACCATGAAAATTAATTCTCCTGCTATCCAAACTCAGGTATTCTAGTTTACTTTCTCAAAGATAGAAATTCTGCTTTTTATTTTCTATGATAAACATACTGTTTTAATCAGGATACCTTCCTCCCAGACTTTCTTGGTATTATACTGAACAGAAGTTAAATATCAGAAGGCTTCTCCTCAGCAATTTAAAAAACTGCTTGCTTACTCTAGAAATTCTAAGGAGGGAAGATAAAATACATTGTGTCTCTAGAAAGGGTGCTTCTAATGTTTTCACTCTTACAAAATGGCCCTTGAAAAACATCGAAGATCTTTGCCTCTCTGGACATGCACTTGGACTTTGAACTTGGATTTGGGACCAGAACTATGCCATCACCTAAACTTAGATCTGAAAGATTTATCATGGTTCACATGCCCTGTTCTGAAGGCAGTGTAACGCTCTAGGTCCACACGATTGCAGGGCATTGTGTATGTTATGTCCTTTTAATTTGCAGCTAAATATGCATAATGATAGTAAGTACAAGTCTTAAATTATTCACATCAGCTCAATTGCTAAGTGGACTCTCCTTGGATAACAACTTATTAAACAATCAGAAGTGTAGTGGAATATGATGGTCAGTGTCTTTCAGTTAGCTGCTCCATGCTAAGCTTAGTTGCATCATCTTTCAGTCTGACCTTTGAGGTGATAGAAACTGGCAGTAAAAGATCAGATCTGTTTCCTGGTTACCAGCACCTTTAAATCACCTTAGATAAAAGCAGATCACTTGTCAGAAATTACAGCAGATGGCAAGTTGTGGGCTGCCAGTAACTATCTCTAGGTTACAGTTTCTGTAGGGAAGGGCTTATTTAGTTGTTTATTTTTTTGTCAAATATTATGGATGTCATTGCATTTTCCAATAATGAAGAATTTATCTTTGAATATTTTAACTAAACATACACATGCTTGGTAAAAATTTTCAAATTGTGCAAATATGTACAATGAAAAGAAATTCTCCCATACATCCTAAACCATCAGCTTCCAACCCCATCCAAGTCATGGAAGCAGCTGTTGCTAATGGTGTCTTGTGCATTTCCCCAGAAATTTCTATACATGTAAAATATATAAATAGTATAGTTGTAAGAATATACTAAAATATTTTTATAGAATAAATATACAAACTGTATAGTGTATATATACAAATGCCTTGAAGGACAGATTTGGTCCTGTGTCTTCCCTGGTGGCTCAGATGATAAAGAATCTGCCTGCAGTGTGGGAGACCTGGGTTTGATCCCTGGGTTGGGAAGATACCCTGGAAGAGGGCATGGCAATCCACACCAGTATTCTTGCCTGGAGAATCCCCATAGACAGAGGAGCCTGGCAGGCTATAGTCCATGGGGTCGCACATGGGGTCACACTGAGCAACTAAGCACAATAAAACATCCATGGGCTTCCCAGGTGGCGCTAGTGATAAAGAATCTGCCTGCCAATGCAGGAGACTTAAGAGACTCAGGTTTGATCCTTGGATCAGGAAGATCCCCTGGAGAAGGGCATGGCCATCCATTCCAGTATTCTTGCCTGGAGAATCCCATGGACAGAGGAGACTGGTGGATCACAGTCCATAGGGTCACCACGTCAGACCCAAGTGAAATGACTTAACACACTCACAAAACATCATAAAACATTCGGCACATTCAGAAATGTCCTTGATATTTGGTTCTGTCAAAACCACTTGATATGTGTCATGGTTATGGAGGTTTTGGATAGAACCAAATTTCAAGGACCTTTGGTCATGGACCAAGAGTATTATGGATGTTTTAGACAGGACCAAGTCTCTACTAACCAAAAGAAGAAAAATGTATATATGTAATGCTATTTCAACCTAACATCTAATTTTGGAGAAGCTTTTCCAATAGTTTTAGATACATTTCACTATATTTAGCAGTTGTATAATATTCATTTACTTAATAAGTTTTATATCAATGGACATCCAAATTTTATATTTGCTTCAAAAGATACTGAAATTAATGCCCTCTACTTCCATTTTTGCATATATATATATGTATGTTTCTCTGCAAAGTTTTTGAATGAGATTTTGCATTTAGAAATTTGATAAATAGTGTAGACATTGCCAACTTACCCTCCAAAGAGGCTGTACCATTTTCACTCAAACCAGCAATAATGGTAGGCCCTAACTGAACACTTTTGTCAATACTATGATTATCAATAGTTTTTATCCTTGTCAAATTTGCTGTTGTTGTTCAGTTACTCAGTTTTGTCCAACTCTTTGTGACCCCATGGACTGCAACATCCAGGCTTCCCTGTCCTTCACCATCTCCCAGAGCTTGCTCAAACTCATGTCCATTGAGTCGGTGATGCCATCCAACCATCTCGTCCTCTGTTGTCCACTTCTCCTGCCTTCAATCTTTCCCAGCATCAGGGTCTTCTCCAGTGAGTTGGCTCATCCCATCAGGTGGCAAAAGTATTGGAGGTTCAGCTCCAGCATCAGTCCCTCCAGTGAATATTCAGGATTGATTCCTTTAGGATTGACTGCTTTGATCTCCTTGCATATTATTACGATCTTTTGTCATATTAAGAGATTAAAAAAGTACTTCAGTTCTATATATAATCTATTTGTCTTTCTTTATTCTGCTTTGAGTTAGTGTTTCTCTCTACTTGTTTTTCTAGTGGATTGTTGGACTGTTGTATATTAAGGCAATTAAAACATATTTACATGCATTGTAAATAAACTCGCTCAGGGTTTTAGTTATCCTTTGACTTGTTAATTAAACTTCTTGCCATGTGGGAATTTGTACTCTTTATGAAAGTGTTTAATCACTTCTTTTATAGAGCTATGGATTTTGCATCTTCTTTAGAGAGGTCTTTCCCACTCTGAGTTTTTTCCTTAAGTGGCCGTAGTTTTCCTAGGATAGTTGGGGATGCATATTTTATTTTGAAATATTTCATAATTTGGAATTTATTTTTCNGGTTGTTGGACTGTTGTATATTAAGGCAATTAAAACATATTTACATGCATTGTAAATAAACTCTCTCAGGGTTTTAGTCATCCTTTGACTTGTTAATTAAACTTCTTGCCATGTGGGAATTTGTACTCTTTATGAAAGCGTTAATCACTTCTTTTATAGAACTATGGATTTTGCATCTTCTTTAGAAAGGTCTTTCCCACTCTGAGTTTTTTCCTTAAGTGGCCATAGTTTTCCTAGGATAGTTGGGGATGCATATTTTATTTTGAAATATTTCATAATTTGGAATTTATTTTTCTATAAAAGACTTAGATTTTTTTCCCACTCATTTTCTCATTTTGATTGTTGATTTATCCCACCTTTCCCAGCTGATTTGTAAAGCCACCTTTATCATATACAGATTTTCACATACATTTGGCTCTATTTGCAAATTATATGCTGATGATCAGCTGGTTTCTGAAGCACTGTCACACTTTAATGTATGACATTAAAGGGCTAGTTCTCCATTATTACTCTTCCTTTTTCCATGTCTATTGTAGCCACCCTAACATGCTTATATTTACTTATCTTTATTTTCCATTTTCCCCACAGAATTCTTAGCAGGTTTCAAAATATAAAATTTTCTTTGTACTTTTGTCGGTAATCACATGGCATTTATAAATTAATTCAGGGATATCTGCCATCTTTAAAATATTGTTTTTATAATCAAAGAATAAGATATATTTCTATTTATTGAATTTTATTAGAATTTTCAAGTTTTCTTTACCTAGATCCTGTTTTAGAACATTTTATTTTGATTATTTTAAAGATGTGTTGCTTTTTCAGAGTCAAATTCTTCTTTTGCATATTATATACATATAACAGAGATATTAATATAGGAAAATTGTTGGCTCTTGTGAATTAAATTTTTAGGTAGCCACATTAGTAAGTTCTTAGATGGATTCCAGTATCCATATAAGTTGATATTGATTATTGTGTATTTTCAGGTAAATAGAATTGTTCCAAGGGAGGTATAGGTCTGTATCTCTTTCTAATGTGCGTGCATATATATGTATATGTGTGTGTTTGCACATACATAGCACCTTTTAATTTCTCACTTTTTTAAAGCTTATTTTTAAAGTGATAATATATTGATATGGTTCAAAATCTAGAAGTACAAAAGATATACCAAAAAAGTTACAAAAAATCTCCCTCTATACCTATTCCCAGACCCCAAAATTTCCTCATACGAGTTAGTGTCTATTATAACTTCTTGTTAATTCTTTCAGAGTTATGTATATATAGTAAAATAGTATATAAATAAATGTACTTTGGGGCTTCCCAGGTGGCGTTAGTGATAAAGAACCTGCGTGCAATGCAGGAGGCCCAGGTTGGATTCCTGGGTCTGGAAAATCCCCTGGAGGAGGGTATGGCTACCCACTCCAGTATTCTTGCCTGGAAAATCACGTGGACAGAGGAGCCTGTGGGCTACAGTTCATAGGTTTGCAAAGAGTCAGATAAGACTAAAGCAACTTAGCGTGCATGTAAATATACTTTTTATACAAATGATAGTGTACTGTGCACACTTTTCTATCTTTGAGAGTAGACATACGTGAACGAGGAAAGTAACAACATGAGATCAGAGTGTGTGTGTTTCTTTTCCTGGTAAAAAAAATCTGTTTTCTTCAGTTTTTAGTGACTGTCTACTCGGACTCCCTGGTGGCTCAGAGGTTAGAGCGTCTGCCTGCAATGCAGGAGGCCTGGGTTCGATCCCTGGGTTGGGAAGACCCCTGGAGAAGGAACTGGCAGCCCACTCCAGTTATTCTTGCCTGGAGAATCCCATGGACAGGAAGCCTGGTAGGCTACAGTCCACGGGATCGCGAAGAGTCGGACACAACTGAGTGACTTCACTTTCACTCTGTGTTATGGGTGTCAGACATAGATTCTTGGGAGCTAATACTGGAAGGCATATCACAGTAACAGAGACCACAGAGTCCTTTGTTCTGCCATCCTGATCTGTGCTTGGTTATCAGGTTTATCTGGTGTGCCTAATGCTCTCCTCCCTTTGGATTTCCTCCACAGATCTCCTCACTTCTCTGTGGGGCCAAGGCCATGATCTATCCATCCAGACATATGTGGATCCAGTAGTGGGCTCCGCCNATGTCTCTGCATTTTAGTATGCTGTCATAGCTTTTCTTCCAAGGAGCAAATGTCTTTAATTTCATGGCTGCAGTCACCATCTGCAGTGATTTTGGAGCCCAAGAAAATAAAGTCTGTCATTGTTTCCATTGTTTCCCCATCTATTTGCCATGAAGTGATGGGACCAAATTTTACTTTAATAATTTACTTCTATTTAAATTATTAGACATCTCAAAAGCCATAGTATATAAAAGCAGCCTATTACAGACACCAAAGTCAAAATTTTCATCCAAATAATCTGTGAATCTTTTTTTCTGTCTCCTTATTGCTATTAAAAAATCAAGTGGTAATAATGAACACCAGATAAATCATGCAGAAATTCCTGAATTTTCATTTAAGATTAGTGTCTACAAATCTCTTCTGTATTTTCTTTTAAAGTAAAGGATATTTGTATAAAAATATAAAGAAAATAGTAAGAAAATAGAAATATAATCTATGCTTTCCAAACATTAGGGGTAGGGGATGGGAGGCTGAAGGGAAGGCTAAAATAAAAACAATATATGAGTTCCCAGGGACCCATAAGCTCCATGAAACTGACNAATTTTCATTTAAGATTAGTGTCTACAAATCTCTTCTGTATTTTCTTTTAAAGTAAAGGATATTTGTATAAAAATATAAAGAAAATAGTAAGAAAATAGAAATATAATCTATGCTTTCCAAACATTAGGGGTAGGGGATGGGAGGCTGAAGGGAAGGCTAAAATAAAAACAATATATGAGTTCCCAGGGACCCATAAGCTCCATGAAACTGACTTAATTTGAATATGTGTGCAGAGGCAAATAAAGGTAGTTTGGAAGGAAGAGACTCATTTTTTGTTTTTTAATTCTTAAAGCCACTATAATAAAAAAGATGCTTCTTGGAAGAAAAGCTATGACAAACCTAGATAGCATATTTAAAAGCAGAGACATAACTTTGCCAACAAATGTCCATATAGTTAAAACTATGGTTTCTTCAGTAGTCATATATGAGTGTGAAAGCTGGACCATAAAGAAGGCTGAGTGCTGAAGAACTGACGATTTGAACTGTGATGCTGGAGAAGACTCTTGAGAGTCCTTTGGACAGCAAAGATATCAAACCAGTCAATCCTAAAGGAAATCAATGCTGAGTATTCATTGAAAGGACTGATGCTGAAGCTGAAGCTCGAATACTTAAGAGCTGACTGATGTGAAGAGCTGACTCATTGGAAAAGACCTTGATGCTGGGAAAGATTGAGGGCAAGAGAAGAAGGGGGCAACAGAGGATGAGATGGTTGGATGGCATTACTGACTCAATGGACATGAGTTTGAGCAAACTCTGGAGAGAGAGTGAAGGACAGTGAAGCCTGGTGTGCTGAAGTCCCTGGGGTTGCGAAGAGTGAGGCACAACTTAGCAGCTGAAAAACAACCAACCTGCAGATCGCTATGCAAATTATTATTTGATTCTGAAATGATAAACAGTATTTAATTATTCTATTGCTTTTAAAATTATTAATTGAGATATAATTGCTTGGCAGTGCTCTGTGGTGACCTAAGTCGGAAGGAAATCTAAAAAAGAGGGAATATGTGTGTACATAGAGTTGACCCTGCTGTATAAGAGAAACCATCCCAACATTGTAAAGCAACTGTACTCCAACAAAAATTAATTTAAAAAAGAAATAACTGTTTGGATTTTCTTCATTTTCTGTATTATTATTTTTATTCACAGTCAGTGGAGGCTGTGAGGAAAACTGATGTGGGGGAGGGGAAAGGGGAAGAGGGATGGGAGGCCAGATTGGTGTCCACCAGCCTCTCCTGAGCCATCCTAAATAAACAAATGAAACAAAATGATTTGCTTGCTATCAAAATTAAGCTTGAAAACAAGTTGGCTTACCTTTCTTTAACCAAATTTCTCCCCTAGACTCAATATCTAGGAAGCTCTGAACCTCTAAGGTAGTAATTAGTGCCAGCAAGAATTGAATGAGGGCTTCTTAGGTGGTTCAGTGGTGAAGAATCTGCCTGCCAGTGCAGGAGAGGCAAAAGACTCAGCTTTGGTCCCTGGGTCAGGAAGATCCCTTAGAGTAGGAAACGGCAACCCACTCCAGTACTCTTGTCTGGAAAATTCCATGGACAGTGGAGCTTGGGGGACTACAGTCCATGAGGCCACAAAGAATCAGACATGACTGAATGACTGAATACAGTTGAATGTACTTAGCCTCATTAAAAACAAACAAAATTATTTGTTTTTTCCTACACTTACTTTTCCACACAACATTTTATGTTCAGCACGGTTCTACACGCCCATCTTTGGAGACCATCTTGGACTCTACCTTCACCATGACTCTGAGACCAGATTTTTAAATGACCTTCACTGACTTAAAACACCCTTATTTCCCATGGAATAGTAAAGTCGAATTGTTCCAGATATGATGTGTTTCGGATATCCTTAGCCTCATTTACTTCCTTAATTGTATTCATGGTTTTCTGTTGGTCTTAAATATCCCCACCACCCTTTTGCTTTCCACAGGATTTTAAGCAATTTGAAGTCAACCTTTCATAGAATGTGTTTTATTTTCCTTTAATTGTCTTTTTTCTCCTGGATCTATCACAGTGGCTTGCATACAGTACAAGTATATTGAATGTTTATTTAGTAAAACCACAAGTTGGACTAATGCCCAGAAAGTTGAACATTTTCCTTTCAACTTACAGCATACCTTCTGCTTTTCCAATATAAAACTCCAAACCAACAGAAGCAGAGGGCTGTGAAAGGCAGGGGTTTAAGAGGATGATAGAGGTGAGTGGTCGTGCTGAAAGCAAGCAGCCCTTCCTACAAGGGGAGATTCGTAAAGCTTGCTCTCTGATGGAGCCCAGATTTCTCTAAAAGACAGGACTCAAGTTATCTGCTTCCCCGTGGAACAGGGTTTCTGTGCCCTTTCTAGAAATATTCCATCCCCCCTTTTTTTCCTCCTAGGCCCCACTGAGGTAACATCATATATCCTAAAAACATTTGACATCCAATTCTGTAATGGACTGTTTCTCCTCCTTCCTTTGTCTGATTAATTTCTTTCCCATTTATTGCAAAACAATTCTCAAGGAAGAGATTAGACTTTCTTCTGTCTCTCTTTACTCTGCGGGGACACACACATGCACACACTCTCTCTCTCTCTCTTTTTGTGGTTTATTTTTAAAGTATTGTGTGTTTTAAGTAGTTGGTTTTCTCTATTTTTCTTTAATTTTTATCTTGTTAACAATGAAAAAATAAGGTTACTTTTATTTTCATACTCCTCTCTAAGGGGGCTAGAGGCGATTAGGATAGTGTTTTTTTCCAATGAAAATCACATGAATGGTTTTGAGTAAGGAAAGTATTGAATGCACTTGGATACGTAGGCAGCTGTGTAGTTTTCATAGAAGGGAAATCCACAGCAGGATGAACGTTTACTTTTCTCCCAAAATATTTGCCTAGGGGAATTAGTGACTAGAAATTTTACTTCCTGGAGTTCATGATACTTGGGTATATACTATTAGAATGCGTTTTTTTTTTTTTTTTCCTAAATAACTGCTTTCTTTAGTAAATTCTCCCCCTTTTTTTTCAAGAGAGTTATGTGGTAAAAGTCATTTTAGTTCAAATTGGCTAATAGAATTCCACAATTAAAAGGTAGTCCATCTCAGATAAATCCATTTGTTGACCCCGGTCANTTTTTTTTTTTTTTTCCCTAAATAACTGCTTTCTTTAGTAAATTCTCCCCCTTTTTTTTCAAGAGAGTTATGTGGTAAAAGTCATTTTAGTTCAAATTGGCTAATAGAATTCCACAATTAAAAGGTAGTCCATCTCAGATAAATCCATTTGTTGACCCCGGTCATCCTAACTTACCTTCATAGTGGATAGTAACTGCTAGTTAAAATACACTTATTTTTCACAAATTCTTTTACCAGTGAGAAACTCTGCAACTCATTTTAATAAATGCCTATATTAAATAAACAGAAGGACTTTTAGAAGTACTAACTATATTTTCTTACTATCAAGATATAAAATTATGGAGCAGTTTTTCTTCTCAAACACAATAATTAATTCAAATTAAGCTCTTGACAATTCTTTCCAAACTGACTTTATTACATACGATATTATTTTGGTATATTCTAAAGAGACTGAGATGGAAAAAGAAGGTGAATTATATTTTAGAATATAAAATAGTGAAACTACAGGCTTCCCTGGTGGCTCAGTGGTAAAGAATCTGCCTGCAAAGCAGGAGACATAAAAGACGGGAGTTCGATCCCTGGGTTGGAAAGATACCCTGGGCAGGGCAACCCACAATAGTATCCAGCCTGGAGAACCCCATGGACAGAGGAACCTGGTGGGCTACAATCCATAGGGTCACAAAGAGTTGGACACGCTGAAGCGACTTGGCAGCAGCAGCATAATAAAAGTACAAGTCTCTACTGATAGCATTTTTTCTGTGCACAGTTCTTTAATACACAAATTAAGTGTTTTATAAATGTAAATGCCTAGGTAACCACCTTATAGATCTAGATACAAAATATCTCCAGCATTCCAGGAGGTTCCCTCATGCCCCCTGTCAACATACAAATGCAATCATTAGTATAACTTATCATCGTGAGTTTAGTTTTCCTGTTTTTGAACTTCACGTAAATGGGATTGTATAGTATTTCCTCTTTTGTGTCGTCTTTTGATGAATATTATGTCTGGGAGATTCATTTAAGTTGTTTCTTATAGCAATGGTTTGTTCTTTCTCATACTTGAGAGCAAGAATACTACACAATTTATTTCTTTGGCTAGTGAGGGACATTTGAATCAAACTCAGTTTTGGACAATTATGAATAAAGGTTCTATTAACATTTTTGTTCATGTCAAAGTAAGAACTCGTTATTGAGTATATTCCCAGGTTAACTTGTTAGGTCATAGGTATTTTTAATTTTATTATATAGTCAAATAAATTTTCAACGTGGTTGTCCTGTCACTCCCACCAGCAATATATAAGCATTCTAGTCACTCCATGTGTTCATTGTCGCTTTGTTTTGACAGTTATTTTCTTCTTCAACAATCTGCTGTATGTATTGATATATTATTGTAGTTTTAATTTGCATTTTCCTGATAATGTGTTGAGCACATTTCCATATGCTTTTGGCTGTAATATTGTTTTTTTTTTTAATTGTTATTTGTAATTACTCAACAATTCCTTTTGGTCTTTAGTATTTAACTAACTCTTAACAGCCTTGTCACTGTTTCTTTTTTGTTAGCTGTTTGCAAGCTATACCTAGAGTGGCTAAACCTAAGAATCACTGCAGGATGGACCCGCTAATATCTCAAGTTCAAGAGTCAAAGTTAGTGAACAGAAAATGATAATCTTTATGTTAATGGTCTGAGTTTTGCTAATTTTGTTTTAAATTGAAAGTTTAAACCTCAGTTCAGTTCAGTCACTCAGTCGTGTCTGACTCTTTGCCACCCCATGAACTGCGCAGCCTGCCAGGCCTCCCTGTCCATCACCAACGCCAGGAGTTTAATCAAACTCATGTCCATTGAATCGGTGATGCCATCCAGCCATCTCATCCTCTGTCATTCCCTTCTTCTCCCGCCTTCTATCTTTCCCAACGTCAGGGTCTTTTCAAGTAAGTCAGTTCTTTGCATCAGGGGGCCAAAATATTGGAGTTTCAGCTTCAACGTCAGTCCTTTCAATGAATAATTGGGACTGTATTCCTTTAGGATTGACTGGTTGGAGCTCCTTGCAGTCCAAAAGCCTCGCAAGAGTAGTCTCCAATACCACAGTTCAAAAGCATCAATTCTCTGGTGGTCAGCTTTCTTTATAGTCCCACTGTCACATCCATACATGACTACTGAAAAAACCACAGCCTTGACTAGACAGACCTTTGTTGGCAAAGTACTGTCTCTGCTTTTTAATATGCTGTCTAGNAAAACTCAACTTTTCCCCAAGAAACTTTTGTCCTGTATGTATATACTGAAAACCAGATGAAAAGCCCTGTCTATTTTTTATTGTCTGCAGCGTAGCTGGTGCTTTATCGCTTGCCAAGTCAGGGCCACCTGTGGCTCTGACTTGGCAGCTCTGTGCTTAATAGGCCAGACGTTCTGTTCACAGGAAGGGCCTCCCAAAGCCTAAGTGGAAAGCAAGTGATCACATGACCAGGGTTCTGATTATGAGGACTTGCTGAATACATAATTTGATGTGTTTTGCTTTGAGCCGACACACTAGCCGGTGCTTTTGTTGGCTTCACTGCCAAAGACTTTTGCACACAAACAATTCGCAGCAAGTCGTTTGATTTCCCACACAGGAAACACGGCATGGAACAATCAGTCCTCTAACTATATATCGTCTCTTTTCCTATTGTTTTCATTCTGTTAAACTCCCAGCCATTAACACATTAGTGGGCCAGTTACTGAGACACGGGACCTCACATGGGTATAACATTCATAACCCCAAGATTCTATCCCAGTTTAGTTCAAAGGCTTTTCAGAATCATTTAAAGTGCAAGATGAGCTTTGATGAGTCACTAGATAATCTGACCAAGGAGTTTAGAAGCAATAAATTGATGGACTCCTCAATCCATGGGATTTTCCAGTCAAGAATACTGGAGTGGTTACCNACCCCAAGATTCTATCCCAGTTTAGTTCAAAGGCTTTTCAGAATCATTTAAAGTGCAAGATGAGCTTTGATGAGTCACTAGATAATCTGACCAAGGAGTTTAGAAGCAATAAATTGATGGACTCCTCAATCCATGGGATTTTCCAGTCAAGAATACTGGAGTGGTTACCATTTCCTTCTCCAGGGGATCTTAGAGACCCAGGGATTGAACCCTGGTCTCCCACCTTGCAGGCAGATTCTTTATGGTCTGAGCCACCAGGGAACCCCAAATAAATAGACAAGACATTATAATTAGCTGGGCTTCCCAGGTAGTGCTACTGGTAAAGAAAACCCCTGTCAATGCAGGAGATGCAAGAGATGTGGGTTCGATCCCTGGGTCAGGAAGAGCCCCTGGAGAAGGAAATGGCAACCTACTCCAGTATTCTTGCCTGGAGAATCCCATGAACAGAGAAGCCTGGTGGGCTACAGTCCATATGGTCGCAGAGTTGGACACGACTGAGCACCTAAATAGAATAGATGAGTTCTCCTAGAGGATTCTAAATGATGTCATATTTTCATCTATTTTTGGTGGTTTGAAAAATGTTTTTATTTTTTTAATGATTTATTCTGTGCTTTGAATCTCTATGCTAAATGTGGCCTGACTTCTAATACAAAATCTATAGGAATTAGGTCTTTAACCATGAGGGAAGACTGCTGGGCACTCAAGGTCTCAGTTATCCTCAGTTATGCTTGTAAAACAAATAGTTTGGATAATTATCCCGAGGACCATTTCAGTGGTTTTCAGTTTGGTCTGCAGCAGTTATTCTCCTGTGGGTCTCTAGAAAGTGCTGTTGCCCACACCCTACCCTTGGAGAGTCTGATTTAATGGTCTAGTCCAGTACAAAGCCTGAGTAGTAAAATATAAAACCTTGACTGCATAGCAGAGTCAGCTGGGCAGCTTATAAAATCAGTGCCTAGTCTACGTGATTTCCTAAAACTTGCCAGGTGACTACAAACCTGCTGCCAAGGTGGTGAGAGTCACCGTTCCAAAACGATATAATCTGTCTTTTGACAAAAAATATGAAGGAGCTGTGTGGATATGTTGGTGCTGCAGTGTGCGCACGTAGGCATGCCCTCTGTGCAGGTGTGCCCAGCCGCTTCAGTCACGTCCAATGCTTTGTGACACCATGGACCACAGTCTACTAGGCTCCTCTGTCCATGGGATTTCAAGGCAAGAATACTGACTGGAGTGGGTTTGCTATTTCCTCCTCCAGGGGATCTTTCCACCCAGGGATCGAACCTGCATCTCCCGTGGCTTCTGCATTGGTAGGTGTATTCTTACCACTGAGCCACCTGCCCTAAGCAAAAATTCATCCATTCACTGACTACTCACTGTACACTGTATGTTCTTTACTGAGTACTTATAATTATATTTATAATGCTGCCATTTGCATGAAAAATTTTCTTGAAATCACAAAATTAGAAGCATTGGAATACTTTATATTATAGAGAAAAATTAAACATGACTTCCAGACTAAGGAGTTCATGAATCCACCTTTTATAAATGACCATGTAGTGTGCATAAACAAAGACTACTAAAAAATGAGTATAGTCTTTGATTTACTTTTACTCCTAATAATTAAGGACAGAGAACACAGAGATATTCACATGAGTATCTTTTATGCGATAAAAGATATTTACCACTTCTTCTGAAAGTAGCCCCTACTGCAGACAATATGCACTGTAAATTTTAACAAAATATTTTTTAGTCATCAATTGAAAGCCTTTAATTCTTGACATAAAAATATTTCTGTGATAATATGATATGAATGAATGTATATAAAAAGGATAAGTGTCTAGCATTGTAGTGGGTTTAGAAATAATTTTAACTTTATAATTTTCTTTTATTTGTAATTGCAACTCTATTATGTATTGCTTAAAGCTTTTAAAAACACTTATGATGACAATTTGAAATTTATAATTTTCTTTTATTTGTAATTGTAACTCTATTATGTATTACTTATACTAAAACTTTAAAAAATGCTTATGACAACAAAAATCAGTTAAATTGTAAAGCTAGTTTGACTCCATTAAGCATTATTTGACATTCTGTTTTTTCTTTTTGCTGTTTTGTTTTACCAATGTATGAAAAGCCTACTAATTATTCTGTAAAGTGTTTTTTGTAATTTTTGTTTTGAGAGAGAGTGCCACTTTGCTAGGATTTTAAGAGGAATTGAGAGACGATACTATCTAACTTTTTAGTTAGAACTGTCTAATTTTTAAATTATTCTGATTTATAGTTGAAAGAAAAGAAAAACACCTCACACTCCAAAACAAGCACTATAGGAGGCAAAATAATCTCTTGTCCAAAGATGTCCACTTTCTAATTCCCAGAAACTGTGAATGTGCTGTGTTACAAGGCAAAGGGACATTCATGTTGCAGATGGAATTAATGTCACTGACCAGCTGACCTTGCGACGCTGGGTGTATGCTGGATGATCCAGTTGCGCCCAAAGTAATCACAAGCGTCCTTCTAAGAGAAGGAGGGAGGAGTTTCAGAGAAAGGAAGTGCAAGAAAGACTTGGCTTGCGGTTACTGGCTTTACAAATGGCGGAAGGGCCCACAAACCAAGGAGTAGGGGTAGCCTCTAGAAGCTGGAGAAAGNGTGAAGCTAAGTAGGTGCGTAAGGTTTAGGTCAACATAGGTATTTCAGGAACTTGAGAAGGATCGGACTGATAGAAATACAATGAACATATCTGTTAAGAGGGAAAGAATACAAGGTCTGTAGAGTTCAGTGGATGACATCTTGTGAGCATCCTTTAGCTGTGTGTCATGGATGGGATTGGCACAGACGGTGAAGTTGGGGGATTTACAAAATTCTCAGTACACACATTCTGTATGCCTTTTCCGTACGGTTGCAGAGAAGGTATATGTCAATGATGAATACTTAAGACATAAGAAGAAATGGGGAAAAATAAAAGAACATAGCTACTTATTATTCAGCTCCAATGCTGTCTTTTGCACAGACTTTTAAATCAGTGACTTTCAATAAAAACTTTCCAAGCCTTAAGTAGGAGCTTGGTAATATATTAGGGAAATACACTGGGCATTATGTTTAATCATAAAACTCAACTTTTCCCCAAGAAACTTTTGTCCTGTATGTATATACTGAAAACCAGATGAAAAGCCCTGTCTATTTTTTATTGTCTGCAGCGTAGCTGGTGCTTTATCGCTTGCCAAGTCAGGGCCACCTGTGGCTCTGACTTGGCAGCTCTGTGCTTAATAGGCCAGACGTTCTGTTCACAGGAAGGGCCTCCCAAAGCCTAAGTGGAAAGCAAGTGATCACATGACCAGGGTTCTGATTATGAGGACTTGCTGAATACATAATTTGATGTGTTTTGCTTTGAGCCGACACACTAGCCGGTGCTTTTGTTGGCTTCACTGCCAAAGACTTTTGCACACAAACAATTCGCAGCAAGTCGTTTGATTTCCCACACAGGAAACACGGCATGGAACAATCAGTCCTCTAACTATATATCGTCTCTTTTCCTATTGTTTTCATTCTGTTAAACTCCCAGCCATTAACACATTAGTGGGCCAGTTACTGAGACATGGGACCTCACATGGGTATAACATTCATAACCCCAAGATTCTATCCCAGTTTAGTTCAAAGGCTTTTCAGAATCATTTAAAGTGCAAGATGAGCTTTGATGAGTCAGTAGATAATCTGACCAAGGAGTTTAGAAGCAATAAATTGATGGACTCCTCAATCCATGGGATTTTCCAGTCAAGAATACTGGAGTGGTTACCGTTTCCTTCTCCAGGGGATCTTCGAGACCCAGGGGTTGAACCCTGGTCTCCCACCTTGCGCAGATTCTTTATGGTCTGAGCCACCAGGGAAGCTCAAATAAATAGACAAGACATACAATTAGCTGCGCTTCCCAGGTGGTGCTACTGGTAAAGAACCCCCCTGCCAATGCAGGAGACGCAAGAGATGTGGATTTGATCCCTGGGTTGGAAAGAGCCCCTGGAGAAGGAAATGGCAACCCACTCCAGTATTCTTGCCTGGAGAATCCCATGAACGGAGAAGCCTGGTGGGCTACAGTCCATATGGTCGCAGAGTTGGACACGACTGAGCACCTTAATAAAATAGATGAGGATTTAGAGGATTCTAAATGATGTCATATTTTCATCTATTTTTGGTGGTTTGAAAAATGTTTTTTTTTTTTTAATGATTTATTCTGTGCTTTGAATCTCTATGCAAAATGTGGCCTGACTTCTAATAGAAAATCTATAGGAATTAGGTCTTTAACCTTGAGGGAGGACTGCTGGGCACTCAGGGTCTCAGTTATCCTCAGTTATGCTTGTAAAACAAATAGTTTGGATAATTGTCCCGAGGACCATTTCAGTGGTTTTCAGTTTGGTCTGCAGCAGTTATTCTCCTGGGGATCTCTAGAAAGTGCTGTTGCCCACACCGTACCTTTGGAGAGTCTGATTTAATGGTCTAGTCCAGTACAAAGCCTGAGTAGTAAAATATAAAACCTTGACTGCATAGCAGAGTCAGCTGGGCAGCTTATAAAATCAGTGCCTAGTCTACGTGATTTCCTAAAACTTGCCAGGTGACTACAAACCTGCTGCCAAGGTGGTGAGAGTCACCGTTCCAAAACGATATAATCTGTCTTTTGACAAAAAATATGAAGGAGCTGTGTGGATATGTTGGTGCTGCAGTGTGCGCACGTAGGCATGCCCTCTGTGCAGGTGTGCCCAGCTGCTTCAGTCACGTCCGATGCTTTGTGACACCATGGACCACAGTCTACTAGGCTCCTCTGTCCATGGGATTTCAAGGCAAGAATACTGACTGGAGTGGGTTTGCTATTTCCTCCTCCAGGGGATCTTTCCACCCAGGGATCGAACCTGCATCTCCCGTGGCTTCTGCATTGGTAGGTGTATTCTTACCACTGAGCCACCTGCCCTAAGCAAAAATTCATCCATTCACTGACTACTCACTGTACACTGTATGTTCTTTACTGAGTACTTATAATTATATTTATAATGCTGCCATTTGCATGAAAAATTTTCTTGAAATCACAAAATTAGAAGCATTGGAATACTTTATATTATAGAGAAAAATTAAACATGACTTCCAGACTAAGGAGTTCATGAATCCACCTTTTATAAATGACCATGTAGTGTGCATAAACAAAGACTACTAAAAAATGAGTATAGTCTTTGATTTACTTTTACTCCTAATAATTAAGGACAGAGAACACAGAGATATTCACATGAGTATCTTTTATGCGATAAAAGATATTTACCACTTCTTCTGAAAGTAGCCCCTACTGCAGACAATATGCACTGTAAATTTTAACAAAATATTTTTTAGTCATCAATTGAAAGCCTTTAATTCTTGACATAAAAATATTTCTGTGATAATATGATATGAATGAATGTATATAAAAAGGATAAGTGTCTAGCATTGTAGTGGGTTTAGAAATAATTTTAACTTTATAATTTTCTTTTATTTGTAATTGCAACTCTATTATGTATTGCTTAAAGCTTTTAAAAACACTTATGATGACAATTTGAAATTTATAATTTTCTTTTATTTGTAATTGTAACTCTATTATGTATTACTTATACTAAAACTTTAAAAAATGCTTATGACAACAAAAATCAGTTAAATTGTAAAGCTAGTTTGACTCCATTAAGCATTATTTGACATTCTGTTTTTTCTTTTTGCTGTTTTGTTTTACCAATGTATGAAAAGCCTACTAATTATTCTGTAAAGTGTTTTTTGTAATTTTTGTTTTGAGAGAGAGTGCCACTTTGCTAGGATTTTAAGAGGAATTGAGAGACGATACTATCTAACTTTTTAGTTAGAACTGTCTAATTTTTAAATTATTCTGATTTATAGTTGAAAGAAAAGAAAAACACCTCACACCCAAAACAAGCACTATAGGAGGCAAAATAATCTCTTGTCCAAAGATGTCCACTTTCTAATTCCCAGAAACTGTGAATGTGCTGTGTTACAAGGCAAAGGGACATTCATGTTGCAGATGGAATTAATGTCACTGACCAGCTGACCTTGCGACGCTGGGTGTATGCTGGATGATCCAGTTGCGACCAAAGTAATCACAAGCGTCCTTCTAAGAGAAGGAGGGAGGAGTTTCAGAGAAAGGAAGTGCAAGAAAGACTTGGCTTGCGGTTACTGGCTTTACAAATGGCGGAAGGGCCCACAAACCAAGGAGTAGGGGTAGCCTCTAGAAGCTGGAGAAAGTAAGCAAATAGATTCTCCCTTGCAGCCATCAGAGAGGAGCCCTGGCTTCCCAGCACCCTGCTTTGAGCTCAGTGAGACCATTTGAACTTCTGACCTCCAGAAGTGTAAATTNGACTTGGCTTGCGGTTACTGGCTTTACAAATGGCGGAAGGGCCCACAAACCAAGGAGTAGGGGTAGCCTCTAGAAGCTGGAGAAAGCAAGCAAATAGATTCTCCCCTGCAGCCATCAGAGAGGAGCCCTGGCTTCCCAGCACCCTGCTTTGAGCTCAGTGAGACCATTTGAACTTCTGACCTCCAGAAGTGTAAATTAACAAATTGGTGCTGTTTTTGCTCATTAAGTTTGCAGTAGTTTGTCACAGCAGTAATGGAAGCTAATACAAGTGCTTGTATGATATGTAATGTGAAAAAATATTGCCTGAAATGCTCATACTTGGGCTTGTGAGGAAGTGCCTTTCTTATCCTTTTCTCCATTTTGCTTCTCTACTCCTACTTATATGAAAGTTCTTATTGCTGTTTCTCATATTTGCTGCTAATAATGGTGAAATTAGAGCAGTTGTGGAGCAAGAATTTGATTTTTCATATAAACTCAGGAGAGTTGTGGAATAGAATGCCCACTATCAAGTGATGAATTGGGAAAGACTAGAAATTAGTGCAAAAGACTTAATTTTTAAAAACTTAAAACTTTTTTATAGTAGCCAAGAATGAGTTACCTTGTGATTTTAAAAATGGAGTCAAAGAAAGGGAAGAATTACAACGGTAATAGAAGTGTGAAAATTCAAAGTAGTCTAGACTAAGGAAATTATCTTCATTATGGCTAAGGACAGGAAAAAAAATGGCATGATTTTGTATGAAGTCCTGAAAATTATGCTTTGTTGTGGTTCGTTTGTTTAGTTCCTTTTTCAATTGTTCAACGATCAGAAGAGTTAGAAGCGGCAATACTGTTATTATTAGGAAATACCAAAATTATAAAGTTAAACTCAATTCAGCTGTTGTAACCAAAATAGAGGGATTTGGGGCGCAACCACTCAGGGATATCTGGATGCAGAAGGCAGTGATGACTCTGAATCATAAAATAAAAGCTGTGTTTGTTAACAAATTGTAATATCAAGGTTGACTCTGAGGCAGAAGATGAGAAAACTAGTAAGTATGGAAAAAACATACACATATTGATAAAGGTAAGTTAGGTAAATGTGCGTGGTCTTAATTGCTCTGTTTATCATTGAACTGATACATGCCTAGTAATTTGAGATCAGTGATTTAGTGCTTTTTATTTTTTCTTACTGAATGTATGAAGAAATTGAGAGTAGGATATGGGGGTGGGGGCAGGGAGCTGGGAGGTGGAGAGGGTCTGGAGAACCTGTAGAGCTGGAGGAAGAAGCAGTTGGCAAAAAGTTGAGCGAATATTCCTGTCTTCAGACAACTTGGAGGACTGTGCATGAACTGTAATGAACTATAGCCCACATTTTTTTAATCATCAGCATTATTATTTAAACTTTGTTAAAATGTTGAGTTATTTGGTAAATATCCCCAAGTGCATCCAAAACATGTTTTGAAGACAAAATAATCAAGTTCTAAAGTCTGAATTACTAAGGGAGAAAACACAACTAAATAGGGTCTTTTTTATCTTTGTTTCTATGTCTTTCCCCTCTTCTCCAAATGGATTTTTAAAGACAAAGGGGGAAATTACCATTTTCTTTTGTCGAATTACTTGCTGTATTCATTTACTGCTCTTCACATGTTCTAATATTAAAATATAATCAAATATGCACTGCAAACTTCATCATAAAGCAGGCTTTCTCAGGTTGGGCACTATTGAAACTTTGGACCAGATGATTCTCTGTGTTGGGAGACTGTGCTGTGCATTGTGGGATGGTGAGCAGCAACCCTGGCCTCTTATTCTTCACCCACTAGAGGCCCAGAGCAATTAGGATAACCCAAAATGTCCCTAGATATTTCCACGTGCCCTTGGGGACCAAAATCAACCATGATTAAGAGTCCCTGCTCTAAAAGCAAGAAAAATCCAGTGTATCTGTTGTGGAGTTTGATTATGTTAGAATGCTACTTGTTGCATGCAAGCTTGGTTTTAAAGATTAGTTTTTCATTCACCTGCTTTTACCCTTGCTGTGTTCTACAAGTAGCAATTTTCATATCTTTTACTACTGTGATGAGGAAAGATATGGAGAAAGTAACTTTCATTGTTAAATATAGCAGAATTTGGGGAAACTAGAATAATCAAGTATATTATATGCTATTAGATTAGCAGCCCCATTTTTGCATTTGCACTTGGAAGATGTGATTTCCTTGTATATGACAATGGCCAACAAAATGAATTAGGCATTGGGAGTAGCAACTCTGTCAGCTAGCTACCTCATACTATTTGAGTTGGATGAGGTGGGCGTATTAGTGATATGATATACTTTGATGTAGTGTATAGCCACTGAGTTAAGAAAGTAAGGATCTGATTATTGCAGAGTATTTTTTTTTTAGAGACTCTATTCCCATTTTCACTAGAAAAAAATGTGCCCCCACCACCTGTAGTTACAATTTTCCTATCTTTCACCACAGTGCCTGGGGTACAGAATGAAGGGGATCTAAGCACGTGATCCCAGAGGCTTTCTTCATGGCTTCGGATGTGAGGTTTGGGCAGTGTGTTTGTGTACACAAGTGGTTGGTTGACGTCCTTTTTCTTTTTAAAGTACTTGGTAAAAAAGGATTTCTTTTCTCCCTTTCAATGAATGAAGACTGATACTTCACCAGTCAGCTCTGTGTTTAAAATAATTACAAGCTTATTATAACTGTAATGTAGGAGTTGAGAGACAAAGGGAATCTACATGGCAGGTAAGTCTGTTCAACTTTATGGAATAACGATGTAAAACAAACATAGGTGTGAAGTGATTGATGGAGAAACATATGAAAAGAAAAAATACAGAAAATTCCGTCTGTCTTTACATCTTTAGATTTATCTATACATTCATATGTGAGGTATCAATCATCTATGTTGCCATTTATCTATTATAAAAAATAAACATCCATCTCATGTTAGAGGAGAGCTTGATACAGATTAAGATAGTATATATCTGTTATCTTTATTAGCTATCACTTCAGACTGCTTATGATAAGGATTTTGAAATGGTTAAGCTGATAAGTCTGCAAAACTGAAGGTGAATCAGTTCAGTTCAGTTCAATCGCTCAGTTGTGTCCAACTTTTTGAGACCCCATGAATCGCAGCACGCCAGGCCTCCCTGTCCATCACCAACTCCTAGAGTTCACTCAAACTCATNAATTTCTTTTCAGACAGTTTTCCCTGGACTTACCAGTTGGTTTTGTTGTTGTTTCAGTCACTAAGTCATGTCTGACTCTTTGTGAGCCCATGTGCTGTAGCCCTCCAGGCTTCTCTGTCCATGGGATTTCCCAGGCAAGAATACTGGAGTGGGTTGCCATTTCCTTCTCTAGTGTGGTTTGGTTCATGGATTAAATTATAAAAGATTTTATTATTAAAATTATAAACGATGAAGAAAATATACTGGTTAATTCAATATCTTGATCAAGTGAAAGGTTCAGCTTGTATACTGGAGGACTGGTTGGTTCATTCCATCACCAGCATCTATGGGGTACTGCCTGGTGGGCCTGTCAGGAGGCTTGTGAGCCATTATCGTGTGATTAGACTCTTATGCCAGCTTCCTGGACAGCCACAGAGGTCCTCCTGCCTCTTGCCAATCTGGGGCTCTTTCAAATGCACTTATTCAGTGCACAGGATTTGGATCCAGACAACCAGGTTACCTAGCTCACTGACTGACCTTAGCTAAGTTACTTAGCTGTCTGGTTTTAAGTTAATTCAGGTACAGAATGAGAGTAAGGGTAGCTTCTCCACCTTAAGCAAATTTAGCACTTAAAGCTACTCGGAGCATTTACTATGTAGAAGCTATCATGCTACATTTTGATTAAAAACTCTAAAGTGAGATGTAAAGATATGAGAGAATGAAAGCCTGCTTGGAAATTTGGGAAACTTTGCAAACAGTAAGGATAATAGGGCTTCCCAGGTGGTGCTGGTAGTAAGGGATCTCCCTGCCAGTGCAGGAGACATAAGAGACACAGGTTCAATCCCTGAGTGGGGGATCTTTCCCACCCAGGAGAAGGGAGTGGCAACCCACTGCAGTATTCTTGACTGGAAACTTCCATGCACAGAGGAGCCTGGCGGGCTACAGTCCATGGAGTCGCAAAGAGTTGGACATGACTGAGCACACACCATAGGGATAACTAAGCTGATTCTGCCATGTTAGATCCAGAATTCTGCTTGTAAGGAGCAATCCAGGAGGCTGATAAAAACATACCAGAACTGAAGGTAGAAATAAAAAACGGTTGAAATGAAAGATAAAATTTTATTATCTGAATTACTATATTACTAAGCTCAGCGTCCTGGTTCCAAATATTTCTTAGCTTGCTAGTTAGATGAGTTGCTTCAGTCATGTCTGACTCTTTGCAACCCTATGGACTATAGCCTGCTAGACTCCTCTGTCCATGGGATTCTCCAGGCAGGAATACTGGAGTGGGTTGCCATGTACTCCTGCAGGGGATCTTNTACTAAGCTCAGCGTCCTGGTTCCAAATATTTCTTAGCTTGCTAGTTAGATGAGTTGCTTCAGTCATGTCTGACTCTTTGCAACCCTATGGACTATAGCCTGCTAGACTCCTCTGTCCATGGGATTCTCCAGGCAGGAATACTGGAGTGGGTTGCCATGTACTCCTGCAGGGGATCTTGCCCACCCAGGGATGGAACCCACATCTCTTATGTTTCCTGCATTGGCAGGCAGGTTCTTTATCACTAGCATCACAATATTAGTTCCGTTCTTTCCCATCCCCACTCTTCTCTGACTAGCATATGTGTTGAAAGAGGGTTAGGAGCAAGTCAAAGGTGATGGCCCTTGAAAGAGGAACATGATTTCAGCGTGATGGAGGAAGAACAGCCCTGATGGTGAAAAGCAAGTTCTCTTTAAATCTGGCAAGAAAGAAATAACATGAAGGGAAATCATTAGAAAAGTTTGACTTTGCCTTCTAGTATCACAGGTTTGTATGTGTGAGAAAATGTTACTAAATAAAAGATCTTACTTAGTCTATGTGCTTGGGCATTAGATGTTTACCCATATTTAGTCATGTACAGCTAATACCTTGCATTGTCTGTGTGGAATTCAACAGAGGAGTGTGGTTATTAATATATATGAGTGGGCTAGGATAGTAGATCATGCTAGAATGTATGCTGGGATAATGAGTAGAATTGTTAAATGTCTTGGAACACATAACTCATGTGCCTCTTCATTTCTTTATATTCATGTCCAACATTCATGTTAATGCAGGTAATTGTTATCAAATCACAAATTTAATTGAAATATAATTGTATATTGGTAAGTTTAAAATATACAAGGTGTAGATTTGATACATTTATATATTGCAGTATGATTAAGACTGTAGTTTTAGGTAACACTTGTATCCTGTTACATAATTGTGTCTTTTTGTGGTGAGAACAAATAAGATCTAGTCTCTAAGCAACTTTGAACTTTCTAATACATCATTGTTATCTGTAATCACTAGGTCTTTAAGACTTACTTTTCTATCATGTCTCTGGTTTAAATGAGGTGAAATTTTCTGGGTTTACATTTTATTTGTGTATATTTATATTTTTCATTTTGCGTGAAAGTGAAGTTGCTCAGTCGTGTCCGACTCTTAGCAACCCCATGGACCGCAGCCTACCAGGCTCCTCTGTCCATGGGATTTTCCAGGCAAGAGTACTGGAGTGGGTTGACATTGCCTTCTCTGTAGCTTTTAATAAGAAAAATCAAAATTGTATGTGCAAATGTCTATTCATTCAATTACTATTACTGCTTTAAATGATGTTTATATAGATACTTTTGTTATAGTCTATTTATGTTGCAATTATAATGTCCTCCTATTTTATCTGTAAGAACTTAAAGGCAAATAAAACTGTTAATGAACTCAGGCATATTTGTGTATAACATAATTACTTAAGTCTTTAAACTTTAGAGATTTACATCATTTCATGTATTTTATGCTTCTAAAGACTTTTAAATAAAGCATATTCACCTAACTGCCAGTTAATAAAACTAAATTTCAGAACAGATACTTTAGTTTTTGTTGATAGTTGAAGCATTATTAAATATTCGGGGAAACAAGTAATCTTTGTTACAATACTATATCATTCACTTTTCTGATGCTTAAATATTTGGTTTATTTCTATTTCCCACTTCTATACTTTCTATGTTATCAACCCTAGCATTCTCTCTCACTTTTTACCGTATTCAAGCAGCAAGTTGAAAGATATGGAAAGTATTTCTTTGAGTGCTACAAACTTCTAAAATATAAAAAAATTGTGAAATGAAGATGTTGTGTTCTTCAGTGAATTTGTAAGCAGTAAATCTACATCATTTAAGACAGGTTCTTCATGTATCTGACCTAAGACCCTCTGCTTTTCACCATGCTAGACAAAACTGGTACCCATTTAGGGCACTCATTATGATGGTGCCTTGATGCAGTCCCCAGTCTTCTCAGCCTGGGTGTCTGGGCAACCACTACCTATTAGGTAGAGCAGGCAAGGGACAGGAAGCCCATATGCCATCCTAGGTACCAGATGTGAATGCGAAGAGCTGACTCACTGGAAAAGACTCTGGTGCTGGGAGGGATTGGGGGCAGGAGGAGAAGGGGACGACAGAGGATGAGATGGCTGGATGGCATCACTGACTCGATGGATGCAAGTCTGAGTGAACTCTGGGAGTTGGTGATGGACAGGGAGGCCTGGTGTGGTGTGACTCATGGGATCTCAAAGAGTTGGACACGACTGAGCGACTAAACTGAACTGAATATTTTTTTCTTTCCCAAATGAGTTAAAAGAATGAGTTACTGCATGGCCAACAGGAACTAGGTAACTACTACTTTATCACCAATAGAATTAAAGAATCCACCAACACTGAAGTGACTTCTATGAATTTATGAATAGGGCATTACTGCCCTCATTATCAAGGGGGAAATAATCTTCAGATATATACAGTTGAACTACAAGTTTCAGATGAAGAGAATAAAGCCATTGTTTCCTGGAACTTAGAGCTCCTCTGGGTATGCACATGCTTGCCCAGTCACTTGGACGGTTCTGCCTCTTTGCGACCCCATGGGCTGTAGTCCTCCAGGCTCATCTGTCCACAGAATGGCAAGAACACTGGAGTGCTTTGCCATTTCCTTCTTCAGGGGATCTTCTGACCCAGGGATCGAACCCATGTCTCCTGGATTGGCAGGCAGATTCTTTACCACTGTGCCACCTGGGAAGTCTAGAGCTCTTCTGCAAGTACCTAAATATCAGGACATTTACTATAAATAGAATGTAATTGATAAAGTCTCTGTTCTTGGGAGCCAAATAGCCAATCACACATGGAGAGGAATTCTCTTTAGCCTTCCCTAATGACAAGGATATTGCTTCACTTTCCTGGGTGGCTAAAAACTTCTTGTACATAAACGAATGTATAGTAATGGATCCCCCTTCCCAATTTGAATGCCACGTATTAAAAAGTTTTGGAAGTTGTATTTTTCAAACTTGTGTTTTTAAACACAAATTGGCTTCTGTTCCTCTTCTTGGCTATGATATTTTGTTTCCATCCCAATATATTCTTTATTTTTATTTTTTTAAATTTATTTATTGGCTGCATGACTTTATTACAATTTCCAGGGACTTTAAATCATGTTTTTCTAAATAATTTTAAGCTATTATGGTTGTTTCACTGAGGAAGTGGCCCTTGAAACTCCTCAAGCCACTATTGTTGACATCGTATTTTTGATTGTGTGTGTGTGTGTGTGTGTGTGTGTGTGTGTTCCAAGTGTATTGTTGGGACTCCTTTTTATTTTTAGAACTTTCTTTTACATATGGTAAATGAAGCTGGCAGTGATTTAGGTACTGATAGTTTCCTTTTAAAAAATATGTTTAATGAAATAAATCAGATGAAGACAAACTTTGTATGTTATTGCTCCTATGTGTAATCTAAAAAATAAACAATAAATAAATATAACAAAACAAAAGCAGACTTACAGATGCAGAGAACAAACTAATGATTACCACTGGGGGGGGTGCAGATTGGGAAGGAGTGAGCACCCCAGTATATTCTTATATCTCTTGCAATATGGAAGAGAATTCTGTGCTATCTGTGAATGGAGATGGGTGTTTCCCTTGTTTTAATAAATGGTAATTGGCAGCGACATACAATTTACTTAATGAACATTACAGAAGAAATGGTTAATTTACTTTGAGACTTACTCTTAAAACTAAGTGTACCTACTGGGAATCTTTTGATCATGATTAAATTAGGAAACCCAGCAGATTTCTTAAGAAGCAGGCTGTAATTTGTCAAAGGCTCGAATTTTACATGGTTACTAAAATGGCTTTTTAGCAGATTATAGTTCCATTTAGAACTTGTGAAGGAAATTACAAGGATTTCTAAATGAAAGTGTTTACAAGAGTGAGATGTCATACAGGGTCATTTCCTAGTGCATTAAATTGAACCAAAGGATGATTTCAATTTTCCAAATTATGCTCCTTTAGTGATTTACTAACTTTAGTCTTTGAATTGAATGTGAATGTCCTGTGACAAACTACTGGCTGCTAATTTTGTTGATAGGGAACTTAATTACATGGTTCACATCTTTTAAGTTTCAGTTTCCATAATCATCTCAGTGAACACTTTCCTCAGTGTATTTTGCATGTAAAAAGTGTGTAAGAATTCTATTTTTCATCATGTTTAGATGCTTTTGTATATACCTAAGCTGGTGGTTCAGAGGTTAAAGCGTCTGCCTGCAATGCAGGATACCAAGTTCGATCCCTAGGTTGGGAAGATCCCCTGGAGAAGGAAATGGCAGCCCACTCCAGTGCTCTTACCTGGAGAATCCCATGGACAGAGAAGCCTGGTAGGCTACAGTTCAAGGGATCGCAAAGAGTCGGACACGACTGAGCGACTTCACTTCACTTCCTTCAAAACTTAGATGCTTTTGACAACAAATCGTTATGTGCAAGGGGAATTAGAAATATTGCTACTTTATTAAAATTATTGATTTGAGAACAAGTTTGGCAGAGTTATTTTGGTCCTTCAACTGTGTAGCTATCAATACTTCACTTCTGGGGACTTCCCTCATGGTCCACTGGTTAAGACTCTGAGCTTCCATTACCAGGGGTACAAGTTTGATCCCTGGTCAGGAAATTAAGATCCCACAAGCCACTCGGTGTGACCAAAAAATATAAACAACAAACAAAGCTCAATACTTCATTTCTGTAGGGTGAGGGGCATTGTTGAGAGAAAAAAACAGTCAACTGGAAATTACTGAAAGTTTACTTAAGTGGAAGTTTACTGAAGGTCAAGATGGCTTATCTCCTTGATTCATTCTTACAACAGGTCTAATCCAATGGTATAACTACAGCAAGTTGTTAATACACTTTTTAATGATGAAGTCATAGTAATCTGTAACTTGCTTCTAACAAACTGGTACTTGCTTATCTTTACTTGCTACACATCTCAATAGGCACCATGATTTGCTGTTCTGGCTCACTAAGTCTTTTGAATCCAGGCTGAAATAATTAAAAACTCTTAGCAATATAAGAGCTAGTTGTACTGGAAAAGTGGAATTCAGGTGTTATTTGCATCATTTTTAGATGATAGATAGGATTGAAAGAGCAGAAGCTTTATTCATATTATCCCATTTTCTCTTTCAAGAGATTGAAGTTTGAATAGCCATTTCTCATTTTCCAGTTTGAAATACTCAAAGTGTCAACTTGTAACAGTACAGTGACTCATTAAACTCCTTTTTTTCTTTTAATTAAAAAAACTTAGTATTTATAAATTAAATCACATGTGGGCCTAAGTTATTACAGCCATGCAAGATAAAACAGAGTTCTAGAACTCCTCATGATGCAATTTGGGTTGTATAGCTCTTTCTATCCTTGAAACAGATGCAAACTGATATTTTTATTACCTAAAGCCACTCATTTTTTATTTCTGTACATGAAGAAGAGAGGAGAGGAGGCAAAAGCAACAGAGGGGAAAAAAATTATGCTTGTTACCTTTCTACTCCATTATTTCATTTTTATTGTCCTCTCTCATCTACTATGGGAAAATTCTGAATTAATTCCTTTACTTACTATATTCTGAGGAGCAGGGTTAACCATGAGAAAGTCACTTGATAGTGAAGAGAGAATAGTATGCTTTCGTGTTTCTAATATTTAAGGTACTGGGCCTTGAGCAATTGCTCCCATTCAAACTCAGTGTAGTCTCATGTTCTGAATCAAACCAAAAAAGTTTTAAAATTCTTCCAATTTTAAAGAAAAGACTAAGTTTAGAGTAACGGACCAGTGAAGAAGGGATGATACATAACTTTGATTTCCTTGACCCTGGAAACACTTTATAAAAATATTTTATATTCTGTCTTACACTCATACTGAGCTGTAACACAGGAGACCTAGGTTGGATCCCTGGCTGGGGAAGAGCCCCTGGAGAAGGAAATGGTAACCCACTCCAGTATTCTTGCCTGGAGAGTTCCACGGACAGAGGAGCCTGGCGGGCTATAGTCCATGGGGTCACAAAAAGTCAGACATCACTGAATGACTCACACTTTTATTGCTTTCAACTTTCATAAGCATGTAACTTTTCCAGTTTTTTTTTTTTTTTAAACTACCTAGATGTTTGAGTTTTTTTTCAACTTGATCAGTGTAAAATTTAAGTTTCTAAAGCACCAGTGTAAATAACAACCTAGGTCATTTTGCTTTACAAATGATTACAGCAGTTTGGTGTAGACTCTGAACATACTCTGGGGGTATGGAAAGATACTTGGAGCACTCCAAGAAAGATTAACTACAGAAGATATTAGTATCACCTTCTTGTTTCTTCATTAAGAACCATTTTTTAGTGTGTCTACAATGTAATATTTTGAAGGTGAGTGCAGAAAAAAGCTAAAGCATTAGTGAAAATTCACATTTAGAAGCAAAGTTTTAAGAAAAACTTTTAGAATCATGATTGATACACATGGTTTCTAGTGAACTCTAGTATAAGTAAAATTGGTTTCCTCAGGCTTTACATGAGGAAATAAATCCCCATGATCATGCATGTCTTGCCCTAGTCTATTCTCAGAGCCATGTCTTTTGATAATTGGTGTATCTGGACTCCCTCATAGAAAAGGAGCCCCTTCTTCAGGTATACTGTATGGGAAGCCAAATGCTATTTATCATTTATCAGTTGTTGAAACTCGGATTTGACCCAGCAAATACCTTGTTAAATCCTTAATATGTGTCGGGCTCAATGTTAGTTGCTGTGGATAGAGTAGTGAACAGACAGATATGATCACTGCCTTCATGGTACTTACTGGGGTCCCAGTTGCAGCTAAACTCATCCATGAGATAACTCGGACCTTCTGCAGGGGTAGGAACTCTCATCCTCCTTTCCTGGAGGCCATCATGCCTGGTCATAACCACCCATGTTTGCAGTGGGTACATAGCCTTAGTTCTCACTGTAGTCTCTTATTCCAAAATTTGTTGAGCTTATAAATTACACAGCTTGTTGAACTAATAAATTATATATTTTCAGTGAAGAATATTTGAAAACTAGCTTCTGATCTAGCAGAGTAATGGTAAACTCAGGTTTTCACTAAATTTCTCACAGGTTTGAGAAATCAGACCTAAAAATCTTTCTATGGTAGAGCAGACAGTAACTAAATTATGTGTGAATATGTATATATAATTGAGTTATTGAAGTGTACTTTAAATTTCTCATAGTTTCTAGTGGGGCATTATTCTAAATATTGGCTTGCATTGCCTGATAGATACCCATTGATATCTCAAAAATAAATAACAGATTAATTTATCTATTTATCTATAAATTCTAAATGTTAATAGCTATTCAAGGCCTGGTGGCTCAGATGGTAAAGAATCCACCTGCAATGCAGGAGACCTGGGTTTGATCCCTGGCTTGGGAAGATCCCCTGGAAAAGGGCATGGCAACCCACTCCAGTATTCTTGCCTGGAGAATCCCCATGGACAGAGGAGCCTGGTGGGCTACAGTCCACAGGGTCGCAAAGGGACATGACTGAGCAGCTAAGCACATTCAAGGCCTAAAATAGAGTTGGCCTGCTATAGATCAGACTAGATGTCTAACCAGTTGATAAAACACTGATGCTGTAACATGCTTATAAGGAAGCTTTGGAGCTGTGTTTCGCAGTGTCTTCAGATGGTCAGTCACCTCTACAGCAGAATGCATGCATCGGAATCACTAACATGTAACTTTTTATAAGTGCAGAGTCTTTGGCCTTGCCGACACTATTGAATCAGGAACCCTAGGAGTGAGTAATCAGCCACCTCCACCTTTAAACACATCTTCTGGACAATTCTTGGATACACCAAAACTTAAGAATTAGTATTCTAAACCTAGTTGATGCATGTTTGCCACTCCAACTTACAGTAAGGTAAAAATCTCCAAAGCCCTTGATCTTGTTTCTTGTAGACAGTAATGAAGTGGAAATCTGTTTTCCATTAGTGTTGGGAATTGTCCCTTTCTGTAGATCCTCTCAACCAATCCATCGATCCGTGGGAGCTCCAAGTCTCTTCACTTTGAAGCTGTAGGATGGTGTTCCTCACAGCACGTCCTGCATTATTTGTTGTTGTTCAGTTGCTAAGTCATGTCTGACTCTCGTGACCTCCATGGACTATAGGCCACCAGGCTCCTCTGTCCATGTGATTTTCCAGGCAAGAATTCTAGAGGGGGTTCCATTCCTTTCTCCAGGCGATCTTCCTGACTCAGGGATGGAACCAGCATTTCCTGCATTGGCAGGCGGATTCTTTACTGTTGAACCATCAGGGAAGCCTGTGTCCTGCATTTACCCAGCATCAAATTCACCCTGTGGACTGACTGAAAGTAGGTTCATGACCTTTGGGTCAGGATGTCAGATGATAAGGTGAGAATCTGTTTTTGCGTGTCTCCAGGGCTGCCCAGACCTGTTGACTCTTCCTAGGATCTGGATAATGACTTCATGGGGGTGAAATGTTTCACCTTTTCCTCACCTTCATCTCCCAGTTCCCTCCTCATTGCTCATTTAAGCAATCACTGCCTGATGACATCCTGGTCTTTCAATTGGATACCTTTCCATTTTGCTGTTTCATTTCCTCATTTATCTCTTTTTGGTGTGACTTACTCCATTGCACTCTGTGTAACATGTTTCAGTTGTGAAGCTTTTCCCCATATCTACAGGCATATTTTCATTTTACTATCGTACTCTCCCTAATGCTTTTAACAGCTCACAATGACACGTATCAATTTGTACTATAATTATGAGAATAGTTCAAGTTTCTTCTTTTTTTCCATAAAGAATTTCCCCAGGACATGAGCTGGATCTTATTTCTCTTTTATATGCCCTGTGTCCAGCATGCTGGATGGCATGAATGACTTCCATTCCACGTGTATAGAGTCAATTCCTCTTGATTTTTTTTTTT
>SJYA01000643.1:0-13911 GCA_006410615.1 Neotragus moschatus | reverse complement strand
GTCCCAGTTGCAGCTAAACTCATCCATGAGATAACTGGGACCTTCTGCAGGGGTAGGAACTCTCATCCTCCTTTCCTGGAGGCCATCATGCCTGGTCATAACCACCCATGTTTGCAGTGGGTACATAGCCTTAGTTCTCACTGTAGTCTCTTATTCCAAAATTTGTTGAGCTTATAAATTACACAGCTTGTTGAACTAATAAATTATATATTTTCAGTGAAGAATATTTGAAAACTAGCTTCTGATCTAGCAGAGTAATGGTAAACTCAGGTTTTCACTAAATTTCTCACAGGTTTGAGAAATCAGACCTAAAAATCTTTCTATGGTAGAGCAGACAGTAACTAAATTATGTGTGAATATGTATATATAATTGAGTTATTGAAGTGTACTTTAAATTTCTCATAGTTTCTAGTGGGGCATTATTCTAAATATTGGCTTGCATTGCCTGATAGATACCCATTGATATCTCAAAAATAAATAACAGATTAATTTATCTATTTATCTATAAATTCTAAATGTTAATAGCTATTCAAGGCCTGGTGGCTCAGATGGTAAAGAATCCACCTGCAATGCAGGAGACCTGGGTTTGATCCCTGGCTTGGGAAGATCCCCTGGAAAAGGGCATGGCAACCCACTCCAGTATTCTTGCCTGGAGAATCCCCATGGACAGAGGAGCCTGGTGGGCTACAGTCCACAGGGTCGCAAAGGGACATGACTGAGCAGCTAAGCACATTCAAGGCCTAAAATAGAGTTGGCCTGCTATAGATCAGACTAGATGTCTAACCAGTTGATAAAACACTGATGCTGTAACATGCTTATAAGGAAGCTTTGGAGCTGTGTTTCGCAGTGTCTTCAGATGGTCAGTCACCTCTACAGCAGAATGCATGCATCGGAATCACTAACATGTAACTTTTTATAAGTGCAGAGTCTTTGGCCTTGCCGACACTATTGAATCAGGAACCCTAGGAGTGAGTAATCAGCCACCTCCACCTTTAAACACATCTTCTGGACAATTCTTGGATACACCAAAACTTAAGAATTAGTATTCTAAACCTAGTTGATGCATGTTTGCCACTCCAACTTACAGTAAGGTAAAAATCTCCAAAGCCCTTGATCTTGTTTCTTGTAGACAGTAATGAAGTGGAAATCTGTTTTCCATTAGTGTTGGGAATTGTCCCTTTCTGTAGATCCTCTCAACCAATCCATCGATCTGCGGGAGCTCCAAGTCTCTTCACTTTGAAGCTGTAGGATGGTGTTCCTCACAGCATGTCCTGCATTATTTGTTGTTGTTTAGTTGCTAAGTCATGTCTGACTCTCGTGACCTCCATGGACTATAGGCCACCAGGCTCCTCTGTCCATGTGATTTTCCAGGCAAGAATTCTAGAGTGGGTTCCATTCCTTTCTCCAGGCGATCTTCCTGACTCAGGGATGGAACCAGCATTTCCTGCATTGGCAGGCGGATTCTTTACTGTTGAACCATCAGGGAAGCCTGTGTCCTGCATTTACCCAGCATCAAATTCACCCTGTGGACTGACTGAAAGTAGGTTCATGACCTTTGGGTCAGGATGTCAGATGATAAGGTGAGAAATCTGTTTTTGCATGTCTCCAGGGCTGCCCAGACCTGTTGACTCTTCCTAGGATCTGGATAATGACTTCATGGGGGTGAAATGTTTCACCTTTTCCTCACCTTCATCTCCCAGATCCCTCCTCATTGCTCATTTAAGCAATCACTGCCTGATGACATCCTGGTCTTTCAATTGGATACCTTTCCATTTTGCTGTTTCATTTCCTCATTTATCTCTTTTTGGTGTGACTTACTCCATTGCACTCTGTGTAACATGTTTCAGTTGTGAAGCTTTTCCCCATATCTACAGGCATATTTTCATTTTACTATCGTACTCTCCCTAATGCTTTTAACAGCTCACAATGACACGTATCAATTTGTACTATAATTATGAGAATAGTTCAAGTTTCTTCTTTTTTTCCATAAAGAATTTCCCCAGGACATGAGCTGGATCTTATTTCTCTTTTATATGCCCTGTGTCCAGCATGCTGGATGGCATGAATGACTTCCATTCCACGTGTATAGAGTCAATTCCTCTTGATTTTTTTTTTTCGGAAGAATATATGCCAGACATGTGAGTTAAAATTTTGAAACAATTTCTTCATTCTGTTACTAATGGCTTGCTTATTTTCATGGACTAACGGAAAATTCTTTTGCCACGTGAATGAATCTTAGGAGTCCTTGTAGAACAAATGAAGTGAAAGCCACTTCTTACATATTTTCTTCTACTCTGGTTTCTATTTCAAGTCTCTGCTTGTACACGATGGAGGCTTTGTGCTGAGAACACGTTGTCCTTAGTTTAGGAGACGCTAGGTGAGGCAAATCACATTGGCGATCTTTCAAAACACAGAAAAGAACAAGAAACCTCCAAACTTCCAATGAATGACACTCTATTACTGTTTATAGGTACTAAACTTAAAGTAACAGGTTTATGTTGCTTATGTGTACCTATGATCAACCAGTTTAATAAGAATATGAGGAAAACTAAGAAGAAAAAATTGCAGATGAAACATTGCAGTCCACACACTTGAGGCATGTCTGGCCCTGTGACATAAAATGACTCAACATGTAACTTTTCCTATTATTTACCTGCATGTGATGAATTGTTTCAGATTCTTCCTAATGAGTAATCTTAGAGACATCTTCTCCAAGTTCTGCAAGTTTAGATTAGGGATGTGGGGCATGAGAGAAATTCTAGATAGCCTGTTGGAAGGTACACAGGATTTTCAGCTGGTGACTTGTTTGTTTAGTTTTCATTCTGAGTGAAGTAAACTTAACCAAGGCTCAGTTTTCTGAGCTATAAATGTGGGACAAATCGTAAAGCTCTCCTCAGAGGGGTGTTATGTACATTATATAAGGGGACACATGTGAAGCCTTCAGAATCCTTCACCTGCTTGAATTTTATGAGGCAGACTTCAGACTGGCTGATCTTCAGCTTTCTGTAGGAAGAAGTCACCCTTTTGGACCCATGTCTGGGGAAGGGCTGGAATCTGATGGTCTTGAGTATTTTACCTGAGGAGTTTCATGACTCTGCTGAGTTTTCTTACAATGTGATTATTATCTGGCATGCTTTTACTTCNCCTTCAGAATCCTTCACCTGCTTGAATTTTATGAGGCAGACTTCAGACTGGCTGATCTTCAGCTTTCTGTAGGAAGAAGTCACCCTTTTGGACCCATGTCTGGGGAAGGGCTGGAATCTGATGGTCTTGAGTATTTTACCTGAGGAGTTTCATGACTCTGCTGAGTTTTCTTACAATGTGATTATTATCTGGCATGCTTTTACTTCGCAAGGAGAAAATTGTCCAAAAGTCTGAAATTCTTCTAGTTAACCATTAGGCTTCCCAACTGACGCAGTGGTGAAGAATTTGCCTGCCAGGGCAGGAGACGAAAAAGACACAGGTTTGATCTCGGGGTCAGGAAGATCCCCCGGAGGAGGAATTGGCAACCCACACCAGTATTCTTGCCTGGAAAATTTCATGGACAGAAGAGCCTGGCCGGCTACAGTTCAAGAGGTTGCAGAGTCAGACGTGACTGAGCACAGCACAGCAAGCATTCTCTGGGAATCATGTGCAAGAAAAACTTCAAGTTGAACCAGTGTTTTGTGGATACTGAAATTGACAATCGGAAGAAATCATGAATTTTTACTGTAAGAGTTTGTTTCATAACTATCACACTCAAGGAGAATCAAGTGTGTCCCTTAAAATAACTTTAAAAATTAAAAAGCTAGATTCGTATGCCAGCTAAATTCAAATACCAGCTGTGTCCTTTTAATACTTTATAAACGGTTGCACTTTCCAATCATTTACCATTTTTCTGTGGCTTAATTTAACTTATGCCTTAGGTTATATATATTCAGTTTAATATAATCTGTAANCAAGGAGAATCAAGTGTGTCCCTTAAAATAACTTTAAAAATTAAAAAGCTAGATTCGTATGCCAGCTAAATTCAAATACCAGCTGTGTCCTTTTAATACTTTATAAACGGTTGCACTTTCCAATCATTTACCATTTTTCTGTGGCTTAATTTAACTTATGGCTTAGGTTATATATGTTCAGTTTAATATAATCTGTAAAAACCTTCTTGAAAGAATACTGAATTAGAGTAAGTGCTAGTACATGTTTCACTTGTCTATTTCTTAATCCTTCGATGAATTTAATCCTTGTGAATCTCATGTGTTTTAGCATGGTTTCACAGAGACCCTTGTGTTTTTATATTTCCTGACCATTTTCTAAGTACTAAAGTATTTTTGTACCATAGTAGCAATTTCTAACTGCCTGATCTTCAGTCTCTTTCCCACTGAAAGGCTCACCTCATGATGCATTTTAAATGGTTTTCTTACATTCATCAATAATTCCCTCTAATAGTGGTAATCACCTTATTTTCTTTATTTCTCATTAGGATTAGCATTTTCTCCTTTGCCATATATGACATTTTCTCCATTTTTTGGAATGGTTCAGTTAATTACATTTTAAATGCTTAAGCAACGTCTCCATAACTTAAAGAGGCAAGATGTCTTTAACTTTTATTTCTACCACTGATGCTCTTGTTGAAAATATTTTTTCTAGTTTAAATGATTTCTGTGTGTTTGATGAAACTTAACACAGACAGCATCAGAAAAACATCATTCCGCCTTCGCTCTAACAAAGCATTATATAACTCCTTTGACTTCTCTCAGAGGGAACTGAAGGACTATTCTGTGTATTTGGAAAACCATAATACTATATTTTCAAAATATAAATGGTGTGTTCAGTAGGAGAAGAGCTGAAATGTCAGATCTGTAGGAGCAATTTTCAATCTGTGAACAATTAATCAGAGTATTGAGCAATTCAAATAAGCTTTTTTTTTTTCCGTATGACAAAAATAGTCACTGGAGTTGAATGAGATGTAGATCAAAATTTAATGCACAAGAGACTCAGCAGGAAATAGAACTGGCTAACAAGAGAGGGAGAGGAGCTATTCAGGCCAGGGACAAGGCATGACTCAGCCAAGTCATTATCCTAGCATAGGAGGGACTGATAGTTAGACAAGGCTACATACACTGCGTTGGATATTTTAATTTTACATTGATAGTGCAGTTAAATTTGTATATATGTGGCAATATACTTTTCAATATGTGTTCTTAAGTAGAATTGAGTCTTGGCTGAAGAACCTGGCCGGAGGAGCAAAAGGATGTAGTTGGGGTGATAGGAAGGACTAATGCTACTCAACACAAGGCTCAGGGAGCAGCGCCTACTCTAATCAACTCGAGGGGAAAAGATGAGCCAGAAAACCTTCAGTGACAAAAGAAAAGTGGAGTGCAAGGGCGCAGAAATGGATGTTCCTAATGCATGTAGGTGGAGCCCCAGATAGCAGCTCCCTGTCGATCCTGTGTGGGCAACTGGCCAGAAAGGNTCCAGATCTGCCATGAAAACATGAGTTCTCAGAATACAGATGAATAAATATTTTACTAGATTATGGATGGGCTTTTCTAGTGGCGCAGCAGTAAAGAATCCCCTGCAATGCAGGAGCTGCAGGCTTGATCCCTGGGTCAGGAAGATCCCCTGGAGGAGGGTATAACAATCCACTTTAGTATTCTTGCCTGGAGAATCCCAGGGACAGAGGAGCCTGGCAGGCTACAGGCCATCAAGTCACAAAGAGATACGGCTGAAACAACTTGCATGCAGATTAAGAATTTCATTCACAGGATACACTGAACTTAAATAATAACCATCTACAGTTTGGTTTTTTCTGTTGCACATTATTCAGAATTATTTTTCTTACACTTGGGGCTTTACTAGGTTATGAATCTGAGCCACCCAGGAGAAGCTGGGGGAAATTTTAATGGACTCGTCTTTTCATACACATGAGTTAGACTTCTAGACTCAAAGTGAAGAGACATGTTCAGATTCTGCTGTAGNGTTTGGTTTTTTCTGTTGCACATTATTCAGAATTATTTTTCTTACACTTGGGGCTTTACTAGGTTATGAATCTGAGCCACCCAGGAGAAGCTGGGGGAAATTTTAATGGACTCGTCTTTTCATACACATGAGTTAGACTTCTAGACTCAAAGTGAAGAGACATGTTCAGATTCTGCTGTAGGATTTTGAGAATCTTAATAAACCTCTGATTTAAAATATTCATAATTAAAGAGAGAAAATATGTCCCTAATACATAATCTTATTTTAAGAAATTACTCATGTTTGGAATCTTCTGTCTCTGAAGACCATCCTCTCTCACTCTCTCTCCCCTTCTTTCTATTTTTCAAAGCCTCTTGAAGTTGATGAGAATTCACATTTATAGTTTACTCATAAAATAAACATCAAATGTGTCTTAAATGAAATAGGTATAGAGCTGGTTTAAAAGCTTAAAATATACCATGTAACGTGTAAATTAGCATAATGATGAACGTGTGGCTGTCACCAAGTGCTTAAAGGCTTTTCTCTGGGAAGAGGAAAACTGGCAACTAGGTTTTAATTGTGAACAAAAAAGTTTCTAAGAAGTAGATTTACTTGCACAGATGAGCAGAGGTTAAAGAAGCTTGTGAGGCATATATGATGTCACCTTCCATTACTGCTCTAGGAAATCCGGGACTCTGGGTTGATCAGAGGTCACAATGGGAGGAGATGAAAGCACTGATGAAAGTATCAGGGGCTCCCATTCTGACTTGATACTTAATGATTACATGCTAAATTAATATTTAAACTAACTTTATACAAGAAACACAGTGGGGGTCAACTAAACTGTTCTTAAATTCTTGTTTTAAATCCCGTGTTTTGAAAAGTCTTTTGAAATGCAATTTTTGCTTACTGTTTCCTGTGTGACACTAGGTATAGAGAGAGATTACAGTATTTTACGTAGGGCAAGTTATTTCTAAAGAAATACTGGAAGGTATGACAAAGGTGAGGTATGGATGTGTAGGAAGTTAACTTTTTTAATGGAGAAAGCAAAAAATACCGAGAATGATTGTATTTTTGCATAGTATTTTGCTTTGCTTTCCTAACCAGAGACTCAAGCTTAGAAGAAACGTAAGGATATTAATTTTCTTTTTTGAGGTTGTATAAATTATAGTAAAAATGAATAATACAACAATCAAGGATTTTGAGAGGGACAAGGCTTCAAGAGTAGAGTTTCCTAAAGGGTTCAAGAAATAACTAGGTACAAAGTTTTTGACAAAGAATCATATGATTATGGAATATTTGGTATTCATCTATTCACTTAGTCAGTTATTCAATGTCTATTGAGCGCCTATTAAAAACCAGTTCTAGTCAAATTCTCCTTATTTTATAGAAGAGGAAATTAAGGTACCAAGAAGTTAAATATAAGGAGATCAGCTTAATTGACACATTTGCAGTTTAAAAACCATGTCCATTATCTGCAATAACTCTTAGTTTTAAGTCAGAGTCTTGTATAGATTTTGAAGATGGAGAGGTCAGAATTCTCAAGGATAGCAAATTAACTAAAATTACAAAGTTGTTGAAATGCAAAGTTGTAACTAAATTTAGGGCTCAATGACATGCGTAATCATTTACCCATATTTATTATTGTGAGTTTGGGGCTTCCTTGGTGGCTTAGTGGTAAAAATCTGCCTGCCAGTGCAGGAGACTCAGGTTTAATCCCTGGGTCAGGAAGAACCTCTGGAGAAGGAAGTGGCAACCCACTTCCACTATTCTTGCCTGGAGAATGTCACGGATAGAGGAGCCTGGCGGGCTACAGTCCATGGGGCTGCAAAAGAGTCAGACACAAGTGAGCTACTAAACAGCAGCAACAACAAATTGTGAGTTTGCTATGTATCCAGGCATATCACACATAATAAGGAATAAAATATATTCCCTGAATTTAAGAAGCTAGTAGGAGAAAGATATTAGTAGATAGGTGTCATCGCTTAGTGTGATGAATCACACACTAGAGCTCTCTAGTGTTATAGAGAACAAAGGATGAGCAACTATACCCTATCCAGAGGCCCTGGGAAGATCCCAGGGGCAGGAGGTCACATCTATACCAAGAGCTAAAGCTTGAGCAGGAGTTATCTAGCTTGGATGTTGGGGGTGAGGTGTGAAGTATCTACAGGTGGTTGTGGGGCAGTGTCCAGGCAGAGGGTGGGAACGAAACCTACTTTGAGAGGAGTTTAGGACTATTCAATATGGCTCGGGTATAGAGTTAAAGGTAAGATGTTTTAAAAGATGTGGCTTAATGAGCTTCATTGAGTTGTATGAAGGCCTTTAAGCCGTGTTACACAATTGGAGCTTGATTCTCCTCCTAGCAAAAATAAAAGCATTCGAACCCAGGGGTGATAGGAGAGAAACCTATTACTGAGGTCTCTTGCTGTATGGCCTTGAAAGCCGCTATGTTAGATGATGACTGTAGGATGTAAGCTGGCCTAGGATATAGCTGTTGAAATTAAAAAATTAGACATAAAAGAATATTAAGTTATCAAAGTGGAGTAACTGTAAGATTGATTTGATACGAAAAGAATAGGAGAAGGATCAAGGATAACNCGCTATGTTAGATGATGACTGTAGGATGTAAGCTGGCCTAGGATATAGCTGTTGAAATTAAAAAATTAGACATAAAAGAATATTAAGTTATCAAAGTGGAGTAACTGTAAGATTGATTTGATACGAAAAGAATAGGAGAAGGATCAAGGATAACGGTTGTTTGGCCCCGTGGCATAGAGGATATTAGTTCCCCAACCAGGCGTTGGTCCTATAGCCGCTGCAGTGGAACACAGCAGAGTCTTAACCACTGCACCCCCCTGGAAGGCCTAGTAATAGTGGTTTAATTAGAAGAACCCGGTGTTGTCTAAGTAGGTCTGTCTCTCTAGTCCTTGCCCTCTTCTATTCTAAGCTTCTCCCTTGTGTCTATGAGTGACCAGAGGAGTAGCTCCCATATTGTCCTCTCTTCAATCAGCTCACCTTTTCCAGAGTGACCTTTTAAAAAATCCAGTCATGCCTGTCTCTAGTCATAACTCTTCACTTTTGCTCTTAAAGACCCAAATCCTTTACAGGCCGGCAAGGTTAAGCACAGTCTGTCTCTAGATGAAATATCAACCCTCATGTTTCTCTTTCTCCCACTCAATATGCTTTAGCCAGATGGGCCTCCCCTCAGCTCCTGAAATATGTCACAGTTGGTCTAATCTTAAGTGTTTATACATGTGGTTTCCTCTGTCTGGTGCTCTTCTTTCTTTAATTCTCTAGATAATTCTTTGCCATCTGTGTTGGTTTAAACCTCTCTTCCTCTGGAAAGTCCTCTGAGTCCTCCACTGGTAGTAGTTCATATCTCTCCCAAGGCGAGAACACTTATACTACCCAGGGCTTCCCTGATAGCTCAGTTGATGAAGAATCTTCCTGCCATGCAGGAGACCCTGGTTTGATTCCTGGGTCAGGAAGATCCCCTGTAGAGGGGATAGGCTACCCACTCTAGTATTCTTGGGCTGCCCTTGTGGCTCCGCTGGTATAGAATCCACCTGCAATGCAGGAGACCTGGATTCGATCCCTGGGTTGGGAAGATCCCCCTGGAGAAGGGAAAGGCTACCCACTCCAGTATTCTGGCCTGGAGAATGCCATGGACTATATAGTCCATGGGGTCACAAAGAGTCGGACACAACTGAATGACTTTCACTTTCACAACCTTGCCTTACCCCTACTAGATGGTGAGCTCTACAAGGATAGAAACTGTCCTTGCTAATATGTAATAAGCACTGAATAAAAACAAATACTTGCTCAGTAAATGAATTAATGATGCTACTTCATGAAACAGGGAAAATAGGAGTAGAAAAATGCTCTGAGAGGTAAGATAGTTATAATTTGCTACTGGTTGGGCTTGAGGTGTCTGGACATCGAAAAAGGACCTAGAGGACAGGTCTAGAGTGGCGTTTCTCAAATGTTTATACTGAACCAGAATTACCCGTATGATTTGTCAAAATGAGGATTACTTGGCACAACCCCAGAGTTTCTGATTTCATATGTCTCGACTGGGGCTTGAGAACATATTTCTAACCCACTCTGCGGTGATAGTGTTATTGCTGATTCAGGCACTACTGTTTTTGAGAGCTGATGTGGAAGACAGAAGCGGGTCCATCTTGATACAGAGCGGTGGGAGACGTCTGTCTAAAGAGGACCACAAAATTCATTTTCCAGGCTGAGCTCTCTTAGTCTCCTGATGATGATGAGAAAGGCAGAATGATTCTCACATGAAGGTTACAAAGACTAGTGTCTTTTCCATTCATTCAGTCCTGGGAAACAAGCATTTAAAGGGCCATCAGAGGATCCTGTGTAATAATTATCTGGGTCCCTTAGGTCCCTGGCTCCTAGAGGCAGCAACTGCAAATCCTTTAGATTCCTGAGTGATGGTAGTGTTTTTGTTATTTCTGCTGGGCCCTGTGACACGTTGTGGGCCCTTCAGTGGTTTATGCAAACGAGGCGACTAAGGATGGAGCCCAGCCAAAGCAGAAAGACCACCCACATGAGTTTTGGGCTTCAAGACATTAACCTAACCTCTGGAAATCGAACCTTCCGCCAATGAGTCAATTAATTATACCTGCGTAATAAAACTCGCCCCCAAATTCTGGACACTGAAGTTTAGATGACCTTCACTAGTTGGCAATGTTCTGTATTGTCACATTGATATGCCAGGAGGGTGACACGCACATCCTGACTCCACAAGAGAAGGACAGAGGAAAATTTGTCCTCAGGGCATTCCCTCTCCTCCTCCTGTGTATCTCTTGGCTGATTGTAATCTGTATCCTTTTGCTGTATAAAATGGCAATCGTAAATATAGACTTTGCTGAATTCTGTGAGTTGCCGTAGTGAATTTTCATTGTTAAGGGAGTAGTGGATACCTCCAAATTTGTAGCTAGCTGGTCAGAAGTATATGTGGCCTGGGGACCTGAAACTTGGTTCTGGTGTCTGAAGTGAAGGCAGTATTGTAAAGATGTGCTGTGCTCTCAACGTGTGATGTTTGGCCCAATTTGGGGTTGTGGGTGTCAGAAGTCATGGAAAGGGAATAAAGGTGAGTAAAGGAAACAACTCAAGCAGCCTATGGGAATGGAGATGGACTAGGAGAAAGAAGGTATCATGGAAAACTATCACAAAAGGTGACCTTGCTCCAGGATTTGTATAGGACCCTAAGAAGGATGGTATGGAGGGTAGGACCCTGATGATAGCAGGAATGGTAAGATGCCAATTTGTAAAATTGCATAGTGTATGGATGTGCTGATAACTTTTTAAAAAAAGATAATTGTGGTCAGCATTGTCAACTGCTCCTCTGAAGTCAGTAAAATACAGACCTCACATTCTCTGTATAAGATTCTGTTTTGGTGAATGGGTGTGATAATCAGAAGGAATATTCTATAATGCTCAATTGTTAGAAGACATACATAGTTTTCTAGGTATCAAGATGAGGAGCAGGGTATTGTTGGGGACAAGGAGTTGAAACTCAAATTCCATTTTCATCAGTTGATAGAAAAAGTCTTTCAGTTCAGTTTCATTGGCCCAGGTTTTCACCTTTGTTTGAGGAAAAGCAATGGGATAGATAGTTATATCTATTTAACTTAAGTTTCATTCCAGATTAAACTTCAGAGAGGCATTCATTGTCTCTCTTAGTACTCCAATTTGTTCATTGTCTTCTTTATTACTCAGTACCTCAACAAACCATTGGAGAGTTTGTACATTTTTATTCAAAAACAAATGCTCAAAACTTCAAATAAATATTGTATACTATTTTTGTGTTATCAATATTTTTCTTGCTCCAACAGTGTGTGATCTAGAAGATAAATGTTTTAATGACCTTGGGCTCTTCTGTCTGTGATGAAGAAAGAAAAATCTTTTATCAAAATCTGTAAAAGATTGTGTGTGTGTGTGTGTGTGTGTGTGTGTGTGTGTGTACACGTGCTATTGTGTGACACTGCTTCCTGGGTAGCTCAGCTGGTAAAGAATCTGCCTGCCATGCAGGAGAGCCCAGTTTGATTCCTGGGTTGGGAAGTTCCCCTGGAGAAGGGATAGGTTACCCACTCCAGTATTCTAGGCTTCCCTGTTGGCTCAGATGGTAAAGAATCTGCCCGCAATGCAGAAGACCTGGGTTCAATCCCTGAATTGGGAAAATCCCCTGGAGGATAGCATGACAACCCACTACAGTATTCTTGCCTGGAAATCTCCATGAACAGAGGACCTGGAGGGCTATATATAGTCCATGGGGGTCGCAAAGAGTGGACACGACTAAGCACATAGCTGAAATTTTACATGTTTGAGCATTTTTAGCTTTCTAGGAAAAAAGTGAGATTTTAGAATCTCAAATCATGTCATGCACTTCAGCAACAAAGAAACTACTTGATGACATTCATTTAGTTAGATATACAGATCTNATAGTCCATAGGGGTCGCAAAGAGTGGACACGACTAAGCACATAGCTGAAATTTTACATGTTTGAGCATTTTTAGCTTTCTAGGAAAAAAGTGAGATTTTAGGGTCTCAAATCATGTCATGCACTTCAGCAACAAAGAAACTACTTGATGACATTCATTTAGTTAGATATACAGATCTAGACCCTTGAATTTGTTCAATATCTTTGAGAAATTTCAAGATTCTTAATATTATAGGAAAACTGCTTCTCATAGGTAGTATAACCAAATTATGTTTGTATTTTTTTTTTCCTGAGGAAAGTCATTTGGTTTTGATTATTCTCAAAATAGTTTTTGAAGTGATAAATGCATATTTCTCTTATTATCTCTTCTGTACTTACTAAGACTAACTGTGTGTGTGTGCTTAGTCACTGAGCTACCCAGGAAGCAGTAAGGCTAATTACTCAGATTCAGTTTTTGTAACAAGAATCAATATGCAAAAGTTTGGATATCACTAATAAAAATGAAGTTAATCAGGATCTATATTTTGGCATTGGACAAGGTAACATGGCAGTATTCAAGAGTAACTTACTGGTATTTCCCGGATGATCAGTTGTTAAGACTCAGCACTTCCACTGCACGGGCACAGGTTTGATTCCTGGTTGGGGAAATAAGATCCAGCACGCCTCATGTCTCCACCAAAAATTTTTTTAAAAAGTATCTCTTTCATGAGAGAATACTGACAATACGTTGTAATTTTTAAATGATGTGTTTAATATCGTTGGCTTCCCTGATAGCTCAGTTGGTAACGAAGAGAAAGACTACCCATTTCAGTATTCTGGCCTGGAGAATTCCATGGACTATACTATAGTCCATGGGTTCACAGAGTCAGACACGACTGAGCGACTTTCACTTTCAGTTTAATATCATTATTAATTAAACTTTCTTGGTAGTAGAATTGTTATTTCAAAATATATGTGCACATTTCTGATATNAGAGAAAGACTACCCATTTCAGTATTCTGGCCTGGAGAATTCCATGGACTATACTATAGTCCATGGGTTCACAGAGTCAGACAAGACTGAGCGACTTTCACTTTCAGTTTAATATCATTATTAATTAAACTTTCTTGGTAGTAGAATTGTTATTTCAAAATATATGTGCACATTTCTGATATTTACTAGTATTGTCTGTTTCTCTGGTAAACTTGTGACAATTTATATTCCCATCTTTCTTAAATTATATCCTTATCAATAATAATACTGTTACTTATAAAACATAGACATACATTTAGGTCAAGTAATTTAATGTTTAGAAAATGACGTCTGTTCATTTGGTTGAACTGTGTTTGTTTTTTGTAAAATTATTAAATAGCCTAAATCTTAATTTTCACATCAAGAAAATGTTAATTAAAAGAGATTTCCAATCCAGACAATCTATAAATAGAGACTTGATAGCCACATTATAGGAGAAGGCAATGGCACCCCACTTCAGTACTCTTGCCTGGAAAATCCCATGGATGGAGGAGCCTGGT
>SJYA01000642.1:102765-140932 GCA_006410615.1 Neotragus moschatus | reverse complement strand
CTCTTTTCTTTCTCACAAAATTAGCTTAATCTCCTTCGAGGACTCCTGCCCTCTTTGCATCTGATTTTGTGAGCAGGCTTCAAGGTTCCACCCTAAGCCACCTTCCCCTCCCTTTAAGCTGAAATCCCTTCCAGTCATAGAACATCAGCAATCACCAGTCTCCATCTCCAGAAAAGACTATTTCGGGCTTCCATGTAAAACCACTAATTCCTGCTAAACATACCTGACATGAAGTCTCAAGATCAATATCTTTTACCCCAAACTAAGTCCTTCTTCTTCCTTCTCTCAGCTTATTATAGGTGGTACCATTTCCTCATAGTCTCTTAAGCTTGAAAACTTCTTTACAAAGATTCTTCTCCTTACCACCCACATCTAATTAGTTATAATAGCCTGTTAACTTTTCACTTGGGATATTTCTGATTTCCAACATCTCCATTCTAGATGCTGACACCCACTTCAGTCCTGCACTGTTCCATCATGGTCAGCAAGGTAGAATGATATCCCTAAGAGCTATGTGCTACAAAACAGCAGAGGAAAAGCCTGACCCAGGGGGAAGCCTGGATCAGTTGCTTGAGGTCAAACATAAGACAATAAAATGCAGATGATTGAATGAAATAAATAGCCTTGAATATGGACCATGCCATGCCACATCATAAGGACACCTCAAACATCCTAGAATATGAGAGTCCTAGAGCAAATTCATGAGTGGGAAATCCAATCCAAAGCTACATGAATTTACAAGAAGCAAGGCACAGTAACTAAGAACAAGGCCAGCTGAGTGGATCTCTGTATATAGCATTCATCATAAAAGAAGGCTTATGAAGGTCAAAAGCTCTGATTCAAGTTCAAAAGGCAATAGTTATCCCACTTATAGGAAACCAATGGAAAGAAACTTATTAACTACAACACAATATGTACACTGGAGAAGGAAATGGCAACCCACTCAAGTATTCTTTTTTTTGCCTGGGAAATTCCATGGGCAGAGGAGCCTGGGAACTATAGTCCATAGGGTCACAAAAGAGTTGGACATGACTTAGCAACTAAACAATATGTACAGAGAACTCTATTACTCGAGAGTTAAGAGGTGGCAAGAATACACAGAAGAACCATACGAAAAAGATCTTAATGACCCAGATAACCACAGTGGTGTGGTCACTCACTTAGAGCCAGGCATCTTGGAGTGTGAAATCAAGTCGGCCTTAGGAAGCATTACTACAAACAAAGCTAACTAGAGTTAATAGAATTCCAGCTGAGCTATTTCAAATCTTAAAAGAAGATGCTGTAAAAATGCTGCACTCAATATATCAGCAAATTTGGAAAACTCAGCAGTGGCCACGGAACTGAAAAATGTCAATTTTCATTCCAATGCCAAAGAAGGGTAATGCCAAAGAATGTTCAAACTACTGTACAGTTGTGCTCATATCAAATGCTAATAAGGTTATGCTCAAAATCCTTCAAGCTAGGCTTCAGCAGTACATGAACTGAGAACTTTCAGATGTACAAGTTAGACTTAGAAAAGGTGGAGGAACCAGACAGCAAATTGCCAATATTTGTTGGATCATAGAGAAAGCAAAGGAATTCCAGAAAAGCATCTTCTGCTTCACTGACTGCACTAAAGCCTTTTACTGTGTAGATCACAACAAATTGTGGAAAATTCTTAAAGAAATAGGAGCACCAGACCACCTTACTTGTCTTCCAAGAAACCTATATGTAGATCAAGAAGCAGCAGAGCTGGACATGGAACAACTGACTGGTTCAAAGTTGAGAAAAGAGTATAACAAGCCTGTATATCACCCTGCTTATTTAACTTCTATGCAGAGTTCATCATGTGAGATGCTGGGCAGGATGACACACAAGCTGGAATCAAGATTGCCAGGAAAAATACCAACAACCTTAGATATGCAGATGATACTATTCTCATGACAGAAGGTGAAGAAGAACTGAAAAGCCTCTTGATGAGGGTGAAAGAAGAGAGTAAAAAAAAGCTGGCTTAAAACTCAACATTCAAAAAACTAAAATCGTGGTATCTGATCCCATCACTTCATGGCAAATAGAATGGGGAAAAGAAGAAGCAGTAGCAGATTTTATTTTCTTGGGCTCAAAAATCATTGTAGATGGTGACAGCAGTCATGAAATTAAAAGAAGCTTGCTCCTTGGAAGGAAAACTATGACAAACATAGACATCACAAACAGAGACATCACTTTGCCGACAAAGGTCCATATGGTCAAAGTTATAGTGTTTTCAGTAGTCAGGTACAGATGTGAAAGCTGGACCATAAGGAAGACTGAGTGCCGAAGAANACAGCAGTCATGAAATTAAAAGAAGCTTGCTCCTTGGAAGGAAAACTATGACAAACATAGACATCACAAACAGAGACATCACTTTGCCGACAAAGGTCCATATGGTCAAAGTTATAGTGTTTTCAGTAGTCAGGTACAGATGTGAAAGCTGGACCATAAGGAAGACTGAGTGCCGAAGAACTGAAGCTTTTGAATTGTGATGCCAGAGAAGATTCTTGAGGGTCCCTTGCACAGCAAGGAGATCAAACCAGCTAATCCTAAAGGAAATCAACCCTGAATATTCATTGGAAGGACTGATGTTGAAGCTGCAGCTCCAGTACTTAGGCCATGTGATGTGAAGAGCCAACTCATTGGAAAAGACCCTGATGCTGGGAAAGACTGAAGGCTAAAGGATAGGGTGTGACAGAGGATGAGATAATTAGATAATGTCTCTGACTCAATGGACAATGAATTTGAGCAAACTCCAGAGATGGTGAAGGTCAGAGGAGCCTGTTGTGTTGTAGTCCATGGGGTCACAAAGAGTCAGACATGACTTGGCAACTGAACAGCAACAAAAAAGCCCTTCAAAGCCAGTGAATATGTCTTTCGTATCTTTGAATCAGTGCAACAAATATGTTCACATGGCCAATGAACCATATTCAAAACTCAGTAAGCTCCCTGGGGCTTACTAGCTTTGTTATCACCAATGAATTATTTAATATCTCTAGATCTCAGTTTCTTCATAGATAAATTGGAATGTAATCTCTATCCTATAAAGCTGTTGAGAGGACTGGATAAGATTTTTTATGTGATATGTCTGGCTCAGTATCTGGCCCACAGTAAGTATGTGTTGAAATCATTCTCTTTGTCAGTCTCTGGGTTTAATGGTAAGAGTACAGTTGTAAAGTGGACAGTATGTGGTCTGTGCTCACAGGGAACACACAGCCTTTGGGGATTCATGCTCTGTTGGAGAAGGAAATGGCAACCCACTCCAGTGTTCTTGCCTGNAGAGAAGTATGCAAACAGTACATTAAAGATTAATAGTATAGTAAAGATATTAGGATCCCATTTCTGTAAAATAAAAAAAATGTGGATGTGGGCATATAGATGCAACAAATATCTCTGGAAATAAATATATATACCAAGAAATAGTTGTTGAATGAATGAGCCAATAAATATGTTAGCAATGGTTATCTTCAGGTATCAGTGTTACAGATAATTGTGGTTTTCTAATTTACATTTCAAATTCTCCTTAAAAATTAAGTGGATTCACTTTATCTTATTTTAAGGAAATTTGTCAATGTAAAGGGCTGAGAGGAGCTAAGTGAAGTCAGATCTCTGGCTTTCTTCTACTATAGGTGAAAGAATGCAGGGAGATCAATGTGCCTGGAGTCAAGAAAAGTGATGATTGATCTAATAAAAGGATGAAAGAATTTATTCAAATAAAATTCCTGCCTTTGAAGCTAAGGTCAGTCAAAACTAAATTCTCATATATGCAGGTTATGCAAGTAAAACCTGCCTGAAGGTAGCTTTCGTTGACACACCCAATTTTGAGAAACATCATTTTGTACTAAAGAGAAAATTTCCTTTCTTGATATCATTCCTCCTTTTTTTCAACCTACACTGGCTTTCTTAGCTATGTTTGAACTTCTCTCCCTTCACCTACATGGCAACATGCCAAAGCACTAGAGTCTATTCTAAAGGAAGATTTTACTGACTTGGATACAACTTTTTTTAAAGCAATATAGATTCTCCACATTCATCCTCAGATTGTATGAAAATAGGAAAAACTGTATGAAGTCAAAAATTGAGAGCATGTGTCAGAAATCAGATCCCATCTTAATTATTAACTAAAGTCTGGATAACTAAAAAGCTTCTTCCCTATTATTAGAACAGACAGTTAAATGTGCCCAGTATATAGGATTGTACAAAGTGCCAAGAATACATAATGAACAAGAAATAGGCTTCAAATTAAAAAATAATAATAATAATAATCCTGTGGTATAATTTGAACAGAGCCTCTCAGGAGCAACCAATTCTGTCTGGGGGAAGGGGCACATAAAAGGTAGAGATCTTTGAGATGGAATTTAGAAAGTGAATATGCATTCCCCAAGTGTAATGCAGAGAAGTGGGGCTTCCCTGGTGGCTCAGTTGGTACAGAATCTGCCTGCAATGCAGGAGATGGGGGTTTGATCCTTGGGTTGGGAAGATCTCCTGGAGAATCCCATGGACAGAGGAATTTGGCGAGCTACAGACCATGGGATCGCAAGAGTCAGGCATGATTTAGCAACTAAACCACCCTCATCAAGTGTAAAAAGACTGAAAGGGTATTTCAGGCAGAGAGAACAGCAGGCACAAAGGCAAGGAGGCAGATGAATTTCTGCAATAGTAGGTGTGGCAAGGTTCTAACTCAGCAGAAGAATTTGAAAATGACGGCAGAAAGCGCATTTGGGCTGAATGGTAAATTAACAGTTACCTAGCTAGTTCAGTTTATAGGTGACTGAGTTTCAGAGACCTAAAGATCTCTATATTTAAATGATTGGTTATTGTCTAAACTAGGTCTTTGTCCAGCTGTAGTGGTAATCGCCTTTATTCTCAACTGGAATCTTTTTTTTCCCCTGCCAAGAAAGGAGTCATTTCACTTTGCTTCTCTTCTCTTTTGGTTCTTGCCATTAATGTTTTGCAGACACGTGGACACACCCTTTAAGCCAGAATTTCAATGAAAAAACCTGGCCAACTCAGTTTTAACATTGTCATTGGTGGTGTTAACATGGAGACAGTCGCCTTCTTGTTGCTCAATAGGGTGAGACTTTATAAAAGGCTTGGGCATGTGCATGGAGCCAACATGTCTGGCTTCAGCCACCTCCTTCTCCATTGCCAAAGAAGCAGATGCCAAGGAACCATCTCCTCATTGTTCTCTTGCATAAATGGGCCTACTGCCCATCTGGGGAGGGTGGCGCCTAGGCATTTACGTGACCTGCTGTGGAAGGGTGGGGTTACTGTCTGAAATCCCTGCTCTTAAAAACTGGAGAAAGAAGGCCCTTCTAAGTAACTGAAGAAAAAGGAAAGGAGTTGACCTATAAGCCTGCTGGCTGCTATAAATGGGAGAGAATACTGGAGCATGTCACCGCTAGCAAAGACAGCTGAAGAAAATGCAGCCCAGGCCCATCAGAAACGTGAACACTGTCAGCCCCTCACTTTGCTGTCCAGCATCAAAAAGCCACCTCGTTTTTCTTTTGACCAGAGACACACAGTCAAGCTCTTCTGAATCTGGCATCGCAGATGTTGAGATATTTTTGCAGAGCGGTTTATGGTGACGTTTATGAGCTGTATGCCTCAGAGTGATCTCTCAAGGTGAGTGGAGGCAATCCAACAGATGGAGAAGCTAAGGTGTTGGGAGCCCTGGTGCAAGCCCCAGCAGGTAGACGCCCAAGCAAGGGAGTGACAAACCAACAGACTGTCGAGACCAACAAAGGTAACTCCCGACTGGGATGTGTTTGTCTCTGTGAGAGAAGAAAAGTGTATTTAGGGAGACCAGTTGGACAAAGATAGGCATTGAGGGGAAAATATAGGCGGCAAATCTAAATCAAACCTATCTTTAATATGCAGCCAACTCAAAGCAGGGACAAGGAGATTACAGAAATGTTACAAATAGTCTATATATTTTCTGTTCCTATAAACGTGTGTGTACATGCTTAGTTGTTCAGTCATGTCCAACTTTTTTGTGACCCTATAGACTAACCTGCCAGGCTCCTCTGTCCATGGGATTTCCCAGGCAAGAATACTGGAGTGGGTTACCATTTCCTTCTCCAAGGGATCTCCCTGACCCAAGGATCAAACCTGCGTCTCCTGTGTCTCCAGCATTGTAGGCAAATTCTTTACCCACTGAGACATTAGGGAAGCCCGATTTCTATAAGTAGTTTGCTGTCTCACTAATGAGGAAACTATTTCCATCCAAACTGAGAGGAAAAGATAATTTCAAAGATATTAGACATGCAGGTTAAATTCAGTTTCAGCCAAAGAGAGAGCAGAAGTTCAAAGTCAGATTGAGACGCACTTGATGACTTCAGGGATGACCCATATATTGCCCAGGTAGGTTTGGCGGTTGCATTTCTGTCCGTAGCCCGGTCAGAGGACTTCTTTATAATAACACTTTGGCTTAGAGAGCCTAGGTACACACTGTACTCTCTTTAAAGCATCATGTCACGTTACTACCATACAAGATTCTGGGTAAAGATCTATGTTCCATCAAAACATTTTTAATTTTTTACTAAACTCCTCTAGCAAGATAACTGTTTTTAAACAACTTACTTTTGGAGGTGGTTTAAGCAAATCTCTGAGACAAAGGTTAACATGTGTCATGTCACCTTTTTTGTAAGGACATTAACAGCAATTTTTTTTTCCTCTCTAAAATCTTGATTCAGTCCTATTTGCCATCAGTGAGATATAAAGAGGCTGCACAGCATAGGCAAGAGACCATTGACAACCTTGTCAAAAAGGAGGTCATATCTCACCAGGAGAACTGCAGTCAAAGAATAAATTTCAGGTACTGGGATTCTGTTCTTTAGATCTTAGCTCATGTTGTCTCTATTGTGAATGCAGCCTACTCAAAGCCATATTCTTCCTTTTTTAAACCTTATTAAGTTTTTCATCTGCCTGGGTCATTGGAAGCGTCATGTCAGAACTCAGGCCAACCTGAAATTGGATCCTAGCTCCCAGCTTACAAGTTGGGATCCTTGAGCTTTCTTCCATTTTCTGGTTGTTTTTTCCAGAGCTTTTCTTCCTTGACATATTAAAAATGACATAGGATAATTGTGAAGGCAAACCGAAGAGTTATATTAAAGCAAATAGTGAGTGGTAAGTGGACCATGATCCAATCATATGCTAAAAAAGAACCGCGGCACTGCCCTTGACTCGCTCCTCTCTCTCCAGTCCTGTCAACCCCTTCCTCCCCACATTGCTCCTCTCAGGGCATCAGGCTCCCATCTCCAGTCTCACCTCCTCCTTAATGCGTTCTCTGTGCTGCCCCCAGCTTGTTCCTTCTCAGCCACAAATGCGATCCTCTTGTTGCCTGCTTTAACTCCTTGATTATCAACTGCTGTGCTCAGGGTACAGTCAAGCACCTCACCACCTGGCCCCATCACATCTGCCTCTCCAGTCTCTGGCTCTATCATCCCCCATCCCTGTCTCTTCCTTTCTCCCCCTTAACTCTCTCTGTTCCAACCTTACTGAACTATTTAGAGTAGTTAATTTTAGAATTACCTAACATTTCATTTTTAAGTACCACCTCTTCTTGAAAACCTTCCCTAACTCATCCCCTCACCCCACCCAGTATGAGTTGAAAGCCCTTCCCAAAGTATGCTCCCTGCAGTTATAACACATATTTCTCTGGGTAGTCTTTTCTGTCTTTGTAATCCCAATACCTTACCCAGTGCTTGGCATGTGCTTGGCATGTGGGACACCCTTCGTGGTTGTGGATGAATAAGTAAATGAGCTCATATACTTAGCATAGGGTCAGATGCATAGTAGGCATTCAGTGAGCGTGCTTTCCTTCCTTCTTTCTAGAATAAGGTCCAGAATCAAAGGATTTCTGAAATGGTGACTGTTCTCTAAGAACTACTGTGACATTTTGTCCTTTCATTCATCTCAGGACAGAGCTACCTACTTTTGCTCTGTGTCAGGGTCTGGGGCAGCAGGTCTGTCCTGGGTGCCTGCCTGGGTCTGGGTCTCAGATCCCCTCCTCCACCCACTCTCCTTCTGTCCCCGTCTCTCTGTCAGACTCGCCCTGTCTCCCTTCCTCTCTCTCCTATCTCTTTCTCTCCCTCTGTCATCTCTGGCCCCCAGTCTCCCTCTCCTCTCTGCTTCTCTCTGTCTCTCTCCTGTTTTGATCACTCTCCATCTCATTTCTCCAGACACACACACCACATCCCACAGAGCCATCTCTAGCAGCTCAGAGAGATTCCTTAAACAAGCTTTCCCTTCCATGGTACCTCTAGACACTGGGCCCTTGGATCCCAAGAGTCCCTTGAGCTAATGAGAATACAGATGCCTGTTCCTCTTCCTCCAGGCAATTCTAGGGTAGAACACAGTGATTATAGTTTTCAAAGCTCTCCCTAAAGTAATCCAGAAGACTTGCCAAACTTGGGACCTACGGCCACNCAGAGTCCTTGGTTATGAGACTTTGAGGAAAGGGTTTGGAGATCTTCAGATAAAAGAAAAACAAAGCATAACTTTCTTTAATCAAATATATATTCGATAGGACAAAGTGCTGTCAGCTATGTAGGTTTGTTCAGCAAATAAATCTCTAAGATCTTCATCTCTATGTTCTTGGTACCTAGTATAATGCCTGGTGCATAGTGGTATCCAATGAATATCGGTTGAAATTGACTGTGGGATTCACAGTTACAGGAATAAATCAGGAAATTTAATAACTTATGCAGAAATGATATTTCACATTTATTTCTTCATTTCTAAAGTTGTCCTGTCTGAGGTGATTCTAAAATATTTATCTATATTGTACTCTTTTACGGTATGATGACGAGGCTTTGTAAAATGACATACCTCATTATGTTCCTTTTTAAAGGGTGAACTAAACATGCCCCTACAACAAGATTCCCATAATAAATGTTTTATGGAGTATTGATTAATGGCTTCTTTGGTTTTAAAAAAAAAAAAAAAACAGGTTTCTTCTTGGATTTCAGTTGTTGCTTAGACTGCACAGTCTATACAGGGGAAAAAAAATGCACTGAAACCAGACTCCAAGCTCAGAGGGCACGCATGCACACCATACCAGAAATCATGCTATTCCAATCCAAATGTACTAAATCCTCCTGTAATGTGTGGTCAAGGAGTTAAGTTCTAAAGGAAATGCCTAATGTGGAAACCATATCTGTCCGTCTCCTTCAGCCTCTGAGCCTCTCTGACAGAACTCTGCAGAGGAAGGTGTCTCAATGCTTCACCCAGGAATGATAGCCTCACCAAGTGCTTCGAAGCCATCATACAGTAAGGGCCAAGTTTGGGTTTGGAAAAGAGAGGAAGCAAACTGACTCTGTGGTTTGTTATGAGATCCTAGGAGGGGCTTTGAGTGTTACAAAGAGTCTTTCCTCTTCCAACCCTTCCAACCTCCTCCTCACTCCCTTCTGGGTTTCATTCTTTCTCACAGAAGCTTGGCAGTAAGCAGAGTGAGAAAGTCTAGCTGGGGAAAGGACCCTTCTGTTCAGGTCTCCTTTGCATGGCCTATGACTGTAGCCCCAGCAGAAGACTGGGAAACTAGAAGCCGTCTGTCATTGAGTCTGTCTTACCAAGAGGAAAAACTGCTTTGTGTGATGACTTTATGGCAAATGCTGGCAAAAGCTTTGCCCTGCATACTGAGAGAGAGACATTTCTAACCGCAGCTCATGAACCACACATATTTACTCTGGCACATGCCCACTATTTGTCCATAGGCTCTCTGTCTCTACTAATGCGTTCCAATTTTGGAGGCTAAATCATTGCCAGTAGTTTCCAGGACATTCCGCTAGGCTAAGCAAAATTGCCCTAAGCGGTAGTCAGAAACCACTGGAGTAGTATTGTAAATACAGACTATTTGCAGAAAATGAAAGATAGCAAACATCTTATCGTTTTTGTGCTGCAGAATTCCATGGGTCATATCTTGCAGAGAGTCATGCAAGGCACTAACAAGAAACTAGAGCAAGGTACGAGGGCTTTCGTCCCCACTAAAACTCAGAAATTGTGCCTGAAACCACTTGGAAAGTTGGTCACAGTCTAACACAGCTTTAACACTTTAACAGTTCTGAACACTACTCAAGAGTCATGCTAGAGATTAGATACAGCCTAAAACATGTAGTAGCCTTTTGTCTGGCGTGGATTTTAAAATGAGCATAAGATCTGAAAACAAGGTAGCAAGATATCTCTGCATTCAGTGATAGCCATCTGTCACCATGTGAGTCTTTCCCTTGGGCCTAATGATGACTGAATGGGTGATGTGGAACCAGGTTGATTCCAAGATCTGGGATAACTGGGGAATTCTGCATTTGTAATCAAACCTCCCAGCACTGTTGATCTGCCTTTTACCTTATCTCATCTCTGGCAGGGACTGAGGAAAGGCTACACTACATGATATTGCTTCTTTACCCGTATCTTTTGCCTATTTTCTACTGGATTTGTTTCTAACCAAAGCAGAGTTTCTGCTTATCCAAGAATTTTAATAATAAATAAGAGTGTGTGTTATACATTCCAAACTCTGATATTGATGCATCAATATGACCATGTCTGTGTTTGAGGAAGGAAGCTCACTCCAAAAGCAAATGCTCAGTGTCCAGCAGTATTCTTTTGAGGTGGCTAAGCAGATTCTTGAAGTACTTATACATTTGACAGTACTTCTTGGGGGCTATTGAAACAAGTCTGTTTCATCCTAAGGGTGAGGCAAAATTAAGTTGAAATAAGCCACAATTAAAACTCCATGTGTTGGGTTACGAGACAGAGGAAGGATATCCATATCGCTGTCCATGTGTATTCTGTTAACATTTCAGGCATTTTAACTTTGGGGAGTGGATGGCATGAGGGGGACTAGGTAGGAACAAGGCCACCACATCAAACTGATAGTGGGGTAGAAGGAACATTTGACACCTCCCGCCTTTTCTGCCCTTGTCTGTTTTTAATTTTGCTAAATCATTCCCGTCTGGAGATTGTATATTTTAAGTTGCCTCTCCAAGCAACACAGAGGTATAGTGTCAGAGAGCCTGATCTCAAAGCCAGGCAAAGTGATGTGAAAGCTGTAAAGGCCCCAAGCCACAAGAAAGTCAGAAAAGGAATGGGGTGGGGTCCTGGCTAAAAGGACATTAGCCTTCAGGGTGTATGCAGTAACCGGGAAGATGGCACCGGGAGACAGAACCTTTCTCTCATGATGAGTGTAAGACTTTTTGTATGTTTGTGTTCTAAGAAGTTAATATCCCTTTGAAAGTTCTAAAGGTGACTTTCTGGCAAATGTGAACTACCATGAGATTTTACTGGAAAGAGATTCCAAGGCAAGAGACTTCAAAGTGAAATGTATCCATTATAAATATGAAGGTAATAGAAAAGGGAGGAAAACTGGTGACAGAACCTAAAATGTGTTTTACACATGTGCACACGCACAGAAACATCAAGATGTGGATAGACCCCACCACTCGGAACTTTAAGAAAAAAGAAAAAAATTGCGCTGAATCCCAAAACCACTCCCAAGTCATGTAGATCTGTCTGGGGTGACTTACGATCTAAGTGTTGGTATTTACATGTACATTTCTAAAACATACCTATAAGATGAGAATGATAATAGTTTCATTTATAGCAAAATTATGGGCTTTCCTGGTAGCTCAGCTGGTAAGGAATCCACCTGCAATGCAAGAGACATTGGTTCGATTCCTGGGTCAGGAAGATCCCCTGGAGAAGGGATAGGCTACTCATCCCAGTATTCTTGGGTTTCCCTGGTGGCTCAGACAGTAAAGAATCTGCCCACAGTGCAGGAGACCTGGGTTTGATTCCTCTGTTGGGAAGATCCCCTGGAGGAGACCATGGCAACCCACTCCAGTATTCTTTCCTGGAGAATCCCCTTGGACAAAGGAGCCTGGCGGGCTACAGTCCATGGGGTCGCAAAGAGTTGGACACGACTAAGCACGGCACAGCACAGCACAGCAAAATTCTAAGTCTCAAATGAGAAAGCAAGTGAAGTGCAACAGGCACTACTCGAAAATCATCTTCCATTATTATTTAAAGACTTACATGATGTGGGAATTTTTATTGAAGTGGTGCAATCACGGTAACCAATAGCTTCCTCCCTACAAGGAATAGCCTTGAACCTAATCTACAGTTCTTTCCATTTTTTGTCTTCTTCTCCTGTATACGTTCCCCTGCTCAGGTTTATTGAGGACTCTGTGAGTGCAGCATCACTGCAGCTTTGAGCACCACTGTGGTCATCACTTGATAGTGTTAATATCGTGGTTTTAACGAAAGGAATGCTGTAGGCTTACACACAAAGATATGCATTGCATTTGGAAAAAAAAAACAAAAAACCAAAACCTTTTGAATGGCATTTATTCATGTTTTATCACCATTTAGAAGAATAATAAAACTCCCTAGTTACTCTTCTGCTGAGCTGTTTACTGTAGCTCTGTGATGTACTTACCTCATCTGTTTCCCTGTTCAGTTGCCTGTGTCTAGTTGCAATGCCATTCTTTCTTAAAAGTGATAAATTATGACTGTAGGTCCCTGAGATTTTTTTTTTTTTGTAGTTGTTATTATTCAATAGCCGAAGAAGCAGTGGAGAAGTTACCTCAAATGAGAGAAAACTAGTAAATGAAGACTAGAGATTCATGGTGTATGTGTGTGTGCATGCTCGTGTGAGCCAGTGCTGGAAATCCTGTGCCCTGGGTGCATTTATGCATGTGAAAGACATGTGTTTACAGACAGAAAGCATGTAATTATTAGTAACCAACAATGGTGCTCTTGATTCTCACTGAAAATTACTCTAAGTCACATGGGAAATTTTCATAAGTGCTTAAACCAGAGCCCTGCCCAGTCAATAACTCAGCGAATGTGTCCCGGCTAAGCTATGAAGATATTGAGAAAATCTTGGATTAGGAGAGCCAAAATGAAACATAAATAGTGTCAAATCAAAACTGCTGTGGGCATTTTTCAAAGTCATTTGGCTTAAGTCCTCATGTAATCAGAAATACAGCATTGTTGCTGATTTCAAAGGGACAGAGAGCAAAGTAAAGATTTGATTGGAGGCATATAAGCACTTAAGAAAACAGGCACAATTGTGAGATTACATATTCTGAGTAGGAAGCAGCTGCGGGCACTTCTGAATCATTTGTCTCTCTGACCTTCTGGGAGTCAGCCTGTAGGTACCACAAGGGTGAGGCCTGGGTAAGGGTGCATGCGCATGTTGGGGGTTGCTGAGCAGCCCCACCCCCAGGAGAAAGGTATGGACAGTCCTCGGTCTACCTGTTGGCAGGGCAGTTAGGCCCGTTCTCCCGCTGTCTTGCTCTCCCCAGCACCTCCTCCTTCAGCAGCGATGAGACCTGGCTATGCTCAACAGGCACTCCGGACTCTCCCAGGCTTGAGGACGGGGCCTTCCTTACCCAGACTAGGTGCTTGTCTTTGTGCATGATTTTAAGGGTGCTAAAAAAATGGCTCTAAGTCCCTAAAATATTACTCCATTCAGTCTGCAACATAGCTTCTGAAATCCCACCTCTAAAAACTACCATCTTCAAGTTAATGCTAATCATCCATAGTAAGAAAGGGTGCTGGGTTAACCGCTTTCATCCTTTCTACTGTCATTCTCATTGGGTTACCAGATAGGTAGGGTGAAGTCGCTCAGTCATGTCCGACTCTTTGCGACCCCATGAACTGTAACCTGCTAGGCTTCGNCTACCATCTTCAAGTTAATGCTAATCATCCATAGTAAGAAAGGGTGCTGGGTTAACCGCTTTCATCCTTTCTACTGTCATTCTCATTGGGTTACCAGATAGGTAGGGTGAAGTCGCTCAGTCATGTCCGACTCTTTGCGACCCCATGAACTGTAACCTGCTAGGCTTCGCTGTCCATGGGATTCTCCAGGCAAGAATACTGGAGTGGATTGCCATTTCCTTCTCCAGGGGATCTTCCCGACCCAGGGATCGAACCCAGGGATTGAACCCGGGTCTCCTGCATTGGAGGCAGACGCTTTAACCTCTGAGCCACCAGGAAGCCCTGGATTACCACATAGCTCTACCCTTTTGAAAGCAGAAATAAACATGTAATGTGATGGGGCTCAATGCAGGCAGAATCTGATAGAAAATTTGGTCAACATGAGAAATGGAAAAGGTCCAGGCCATATCAGTTCCAGTGAGGGCCACAGTGAGGGGACCTTGGGTAACCAGATTACAAAACTACACCTCTAGGCAGGGGAAGCAGGCAAGAGGAAGGGCCATTCCAAAATCAGTAAATGTTGTCAAAGAACCACTTACCAGCATTTCCTAAGGCTGGTTCTTCTGCTGGAGTGCAGAGCTTCCAGCGAAATATATTGTGAAAAAATGTCACCCCTCTACCATAAACAAACACCCAACCCCCACTCTGCCCCTCTGCCCCAGTTTCTTATCTGCAAAACTTACAGCTATTTCAGCAGGCTCCAGGGTTTTTCAGAGGAACAAGATATTCAAGGAACCTAGAGCTCTTCAACCAAATGATTTATCTCAGATTTCTCAGCTTTGACACCTAAGCTCTCACGTTGGAACACAACATATCTTTGCCATGCTGCTGCTACTGCTAAGTCACTTCAGTCGTGTTCAACTCTGTGTGACCCCATAGATGGCAGCCCACAAGGCTCTCCCGTCCCTGGGATTCTCCAGGCAAGAACACTGGAGTGGATTGCCATTTCCTTCTCCAAAGCAGGAAAGTGAAAAGTGAAAGTGAAGTCGCTCAGTTGAGTCCGACCCTCAGCGACCCCATGGACTGCAGCCTACCAGGCTCCTCCGTCCATGGGATTTTCCAGGCAAGAGTACTGGAATGGGGTGCCATTGCCTTCTCTGGTCTTTGTCATATTGTTGGCTAAAACACAGCAAGTAAATCCCTGGAGAACTGTAGAGATATGAACAAGCTACTCAGCATAACTTTGTCAAAAGAAGATACAGTACTTTCTGGGTAGTTCCTGTCCCATAGTCTGGAATAGGTCATTGTTTCTAATCAGAAAAAAAAAAAATATATATATATATATATATACACACACACGCACGCGCGTGTGTGTTGCAGGGGTGAGGGGTGCTTCCTAAGTGGCTCAGAAGCCTGGACTATCACCAGACCTCCAAACATTCAGTGCCACTACTTCCAAATCACAAAACTTCCCTATCCATTCAGGACTTGGGACTCCTGGGGAAAATGCCCATAAGAAAGGGGGCGCTCCAGGTTTTATTATGTATTTTCTAGAGGTACAGATGAGGTAGGGTAAAGGAGGTAGAGTTCATGCCCGATAGGAAAAGAGATAATTGTCAGGAAACTATTTCTTTAGCTATTCAACACAGCCCTGTGGGTTAAGAAAGAATTTAGGAGCCTGATTTTCCTGATACCTTCTTAATTTTGACAAAAGTACGGATTTAAAACAACAACAACGGGAGAGTGTCATTGACCTTTCAGGGTCCACTGGTATCTTCCAATAAAGCTCTGTGAGTAATAATATTTTTTAAAGATGTACTTTCATTATAAGTAGAGAAAAAAAAAAGTGAAAAACACACTTTATCCACTTCGTCTTATTCAATTTTTCAGGCAAACTACAAATAAGAGTGATAAAGTCATCTAGCCTCTGTTATCTCAAATGTTCCTAATTTCTACTAAATATGTAATTTATTCTCATAGCAATAGTACCAGGAAGACAAAAGCCAACAGAATTATCCATAATTTACAGACGGGTTAAGAAACAAGCAAAAATTAGGTAAAAACAATTTAGTCCCTCACTAGTTGTTTTATCTTCATGATCCCATGTTTCTAAACATGATCCCATGTTTCTAAAAAAAACAAACAAGTGTTGAATTGATTGCATACTTTGGTGCTAGGAGGACACAACATCAAATGAAAACAAAGTGATCAATTTTCCAAAATTAAATAATGAGTCAGTGGTGGTGCTGCTACTAGAATCAGCCAAGAAAATAGTTATAAAGATATTTAATCTCAGAAATGTCCTTCCATTCATTAACTCAAGGATATGTTTCCTTGTGAACCACAAAGATTAAATAGTTTTAACAGAGATTATATCTAAGGAGGCCACCCAAATTTACCTTTCCATTTCTCATTGCCTGGTCATACTCTAGAGACGTTAAATATCTTGGTCCAGAAATGTATATGTTCCATTGAAATTAAGTATGTTGAGTTTTCCGTTCTTTGGGCAAACATTAGCGGTCAATCACAGACTCTTTCAACCAGATAATGTTACTCAGGAAAAAAATTCTTTAAGATTCCTGTGGATTAGATAGACAGACAAAATTTTCCCTGTACAAGGTTGTGCCTCTGAACAATCATGATGCTGACCCAGCAAAAGCAATGTCTTTATTTCATCTTTGGAATCTGAGGAGGAAAACTAAAACAACTGGTCATTACTGAAGGGGGTTTCAATAACTGCTTTAATGGGACAGAGTGATTTTATGTGAAGGTCTTTGTGACAACTCAGGAAGAAACAGTCAAAAGGAAAACTGTTTTTACAGCTTGTGACAAGGTAGTACCAATAAATAGGAATGACGCCTTGATCGTTTATCCCAGAGACCCTAATGCTTAGTTTGACTGTATAATTTATCATCCAAACTAAGATATTTTTAGAGAGTGAAAGGAGGTACAATTAGCAATTGTGCTGGAACAACAGGTGTAAATTAAAATATTTCAGGCAAACAGGGCAAATGATCATCCTACTAATACTAGAAAAGAGATTGATTATAGGATAACACTGACATGGAGCAGGTTTCTAATTAGTATTTAATATGAAGACAGCTTTTTTAAGGCGTTTAATACATGCTCATTTTAACTATAGAGGGTGGTACATATTCTCTTTGTACTGATCATTAAATCAGTGAATCTTATCCTGTCAAATGGTAGGTTAGTTTACATATTTCAGACATATTCAAAGGGACATTGACTTTTTTTTTAACCCTGAAAACCAATTATTAGAACGTAAGAATGTGCTTGTCTCCTGAATATGAATGCCCATTCCATGGGGAGTAACCCACTTACCTGGAAAACAGGAGTTTTCAGTTTATCCTTTTGGATTTGCAGTGTCTTAAAGATAATGTTTATTCCAGATCATCTTAGGGGATAAAAACCATTGTAGCATGGAGTCTTAGCACATAGTAGGTACACAGTAAATATTTGTTGAATAAATGAAAGACATGTACTCAGCAGAATAATTAATTTTAAAGAAATATGAATATGTAAAAAATCATATATTTGTTTTTATTCAACTCTTTCTAAATAGTTACATAAAAGTAATAAAAGTATACAACTGGAGTCAACAATTATTTTGCATGCTCTTGGAAATCACAGCAAACAGGTTGGTTGCTATTCAGAACTTACAGAAGAGACAGTATCTCTCTATAGATCGTGCAAGCTTAAGAGATGAAACAATTTGTTTTGGTATAAAAAAATAAAATAAAACCTATTTTTTCCACTTAATTGAAGTATTCTATCCCTCCCATGATTAGGACAGTTATCCTGGAGAAGGGATTTGACAATGGTGTTGAAGAAAGTTCATCAATGACCTGGCAAGAAGTCAGAGATGAAGAGTTCTGGAAGCCTGTGTAGAAATGCTCATAGAAGAAAACAGTTAAAAGTTGAGGAAAAGACATGAGGGAACTAATAATAATTTTTTTTAAAGGGTAGTTATATCTGATGTAATTTCAGAGAGAAGCTGGGTAGAGGATACATCACACTTCCCTGTACTATGTTTGCACAGTTTGTGAGTCTATAATTATTTCAGAATAAAAGTTTAAACAAATTTTTGAAAAAGAAAACAAAATGAGAAAGTTGAGATGGAGAAGTAAATTGTCTTAAGACAGATTTCATGTAACTTGAATATGCTAAAGGAGACTATAGTGACTCTTTCAATATTCTTTATTCAACAGTCAAGAAATATTTTGTGACGACTTTTCTCTATAATAATCACTTTTCTTAATGTTGAGGATACTGTGGGGAACAAAATAAAGTTCCTGTTCTCCAGGAGCTTACATTCCAGGGCATATATATAACATGCAAATAATAGTCAAATAGGGGATGCGGGTTCGATTCTGGGGTCAGGAAGATCCCCTGGAGAAGAAAATGGCAACCCACTCCAGTTTTCTTGCCTGGAGAATCGCATGGACAGAGGATCCTGGAGGGCTACAGTCCATGGGGTCACAAGGAGTTAGACAGGGCTGAGCAGCTAAGCATGAGTCAAACAGATATACAGTGCTTCAGATTATAGTAACTGCTCAGAAAAAAAAAAAAAAAAGGAGTAAAGAGGCACAGTGAGATAGGCAAGTACTGTTTTATAAGGGTTGGAGGAAGGCGCTCTGATAAGGTGACATTTGTGCAGAACAAAAGGAGGGAACAGCCATGTGGATATCTGAGAAGAGAGCTTTGCANAAGAGAAACAATACAAAAAAAAAAAAAAAAAAAAAAAGGAGTAAAGAGGCACAGTGAGATAGGCAAGTACTGTTTTATAAGGGTTGGAGGAAGGCGCTCTGATAAGGTGACATTTGTGCAGAACAAAAGGAGGGAACAGCCATGTGGATATCTGAGAAGAGAGCTTTGCAGACAGATGCTACAGCAAGTGCGAATGTCCTAAGGTGGGAGCATTCCCGGCATGTTCAAAAAGCAGCAGGGAGGTCAATATGGCCTGAGAACAAGGAAGGGGGTGATAGAGGATGAGTTCAGGGACATAGATAGGGAGAACTCAGGAAGTATTATAGGCTTTGAAGACAAGGAGTCTGTAGGTTAGGGCCAGGTTGGGGTTTGGACATAAAACTTGAAAGATAGTAGCATGGAAATGATACTCAAAGTCAAGAGGCTAGATGAGATCACCCAGAGAAGAGCTTAAATAGAGAAGGCATGTTGACACAAGAACTGAGCCTTCAAGATGAAGAGGATAAAGGAGAAATGAAGAAGCAGCAGACTGTGAGATAGAAGGAAATCCAAGAAAGGTGTCCAGAAAGCCAAGAGAAGAAAGTGCTTCAAAAAGGAAAAGGCAATCAACTGTAACCAGTTAGCTGAGAGAAAATGAGGATTAAAAATGGACCATTAGATTTGGGAAGTAAATGTTGTGACATTTACTAGATAACGGAGGGAGAATGTTAAGGCTGAAGGCCTGAGAGGAGCAATTGTTAGAATGACTCGGTGAAAACAAATATACTGCCCAAAGCAATCTATAGATTCAATGCAATCCCTATCAAGCTACCAATAGTAGTTTTCACAGAACTAGAACTTCACAATTTGTATGTAAACACAAAAAAAGCCTCAAATAGCCAAAACAATCTTGAGAAAGAAGAATGGAACTAAAGAAATCAACCTGCCTGACTTCAGACTATTCTACAAAGCTACAGTCATCAAGACAGTATGGTACTGGCACAAAGAAAGAAATACAGATCAGTGGAACAAAAAATAGAAAGCCCAGAGATAAATCCACGCACCTATGGATACCTTATCTTTGACAAAGGAGGCAAAAATATACGAAGGAGAAAAGACAATCTCTTTAACAAGTGGTGCTGGGAAAACTGGTCAACCACTTTTAAAAGAACGAAACTAGAACACTTTCTAACATCATACACAAAAATAAGCTCAAAATGGGTTAAAAATCTAAATGTAAGACCAGAAACTATAAAACTCCGAGAGGAAGACATAGGCAGAACACCCTCTGCAATAAATCACAGCAAGATCCTCTATGACCCACCTCTCAGAGTAGGAAATAAAAGCAAAAGTAAACAAATGGGACCTAATTAAACTTAAAAGCTTTTGCACAATAAAGGAAACTATAAACAAGGTGAAAAGACAGCCTTCAGATTGGGAGAAAATAACAGCAAATGAAGCAACTGACAAAGAATTAATCTCAAAAATATACAAGCAGCTCATGTAGCTCAATGCCAGAAAAATAAACAATCCAGTCAAAAAAAATGGGCCAAAGAGCTCAACAGACATTTCTCCAAAGAAGACATACGGATGGCTAACAAACACATGAAAAGATACTCAACATCACTCATTATCAGAGAAATGTAAATCAAAACCACAGTGAGCTACCATCTCACACCAGTCAGAATGGCTGCTATCAAAAAGCATACAAGCAATAAATGCTGGAGAGAGTGAGGAGAAAAGAGGACCCTCTTACACTGTTGGTGGGAATGCAAACTAGTACAGCCACTACGGAGAACAGCATGGAGAGTCCTTAAAAAACCTGGAAACAGAACTGCCTTATGACCCAGAAATCCCACTGCTGGGCAAACACACTGAGGAAACCAGAATTGAAAGAGACACGTGTACCCCAGTGTTCATCACAGCACTGTTTACAACAGCTAGGACATGGAAGCAACCTAGATGTCCATCAGCAGACGAATGGATAAGAAAGCTGTGGTACATATACACAATGGAGTATTACTCAGCCATTAAAAAGAACACATTTGAGTCAGTTCTAATGCGGTGGATGAAACTGGAGCCTATTGTAGAGTGAAGTAAGCCAGAAAGAAAAACGCCGGTATAGTATATTAAAGTATATATAAGGAATTTAGAAAGATGGTAATGACAACCCTGTATGTGAGACAGCAAAAAAGACACAGATATAAAGAACAGAGTTTTGGACTCTGTGGGAGAAGTCGAGGGTGGGATGATCTGAGAGAATAGCACTGAAACATGTATATTATTATATGTGAAATAGATCACCAGTCCAAGTTTGATGCATGAAACAGGGCACTCAAAGCCAGTGCACTGGGACAACCCAGAGGGATGGGATGGGGAGAGAGGTGAGAGGGGCTTTTGGGATGTGGGGAAACATGTACACCCATGGCTGACTCATGTCAACATGTGGCAAAAACCACCACAATATTGTAAAGTGATTAGCCTCCAATTAAAATAAATACATTTTAAAAAAAAAGAAGAAATGGGGGTGGGGGAGAATGAAAGTGAGGAGAGGAAGTATCTTTGCAAAAGAAAAGGCAAATTTTTCAAGGAAAATTCATGTAAAGGAGTATAGAGAAATGGGGACAGTATTTGGAGAAGATGTGGAGTTTAGAGGTCAAATGGAGTTTTCACCACTAAAACCAAGCAAACAAAATAAAACACATATTTGTTTGAGACTAGGAGAAGACTCTTGAGGGTCCCTTGGACGGCAAGGAGATCCAACCAGTCCGTTCTAAAGGAGATCAGTCCTGGGTGCTCACTGGAAGAACTGATGCTGAAGCTGAAACTCCAATACTTGGGCCACCTCATGCAGAGAGTTGACTCATTGGAAAAGACCCTGATGCTGGGAGGGATTGGGGGCAGGAGGAGAAGGGGACAACAGAGGATGAGATGGCTGGATGGCATCACAGACTCTATGGGCATGAGTCTGAGTGAACTCCAGGAGTTGGTGATGGACAGGGAGGCCTGGCGTGCTGCATATTCATGGGGTCACAAAGAGTCAGACACGACTGAGCAAGTGAACTGAACTGAGAGCTATAGCATGTCTGTGTGCTGATAGGACTGACCTAGAAAGCATAGAAATTTTCTTGAAATAGGTGGTTAGATTTAAGCCAAGTTTGAAGTCTCTAAAGTAGGAATGAGGGGGATTTTAGCTGCATCATTCTAGATTGATTTAAAGGGCAAATTGAGGAACTACCACTACTATTCCTATCATTTCTTGGTCATGACCTTAGCTGGGCCCTGCTCAAAAGGGGGAATGTAGGAGAGCAAAGACAAAGGAACAGAAAGTTCAGCAAACTTCAGAGAAGAGGTCAAGGAAGAGATCTGAGGTCAATCTGTGGGACATAAAAAGCAAAAAGTGGCTGACTGGAAGGGCTATTCTGGGGAATTTTGATTGTAGGTGTGTAGGAGTCAAGTGCAATCTTTTTGTTGGGTTTATAAGTTTATACATTATTCTGAATTAGTATGTGCTCTGTGTAAAAAAAAAATCAGACAATATAGAAATACATAGGACAAAAAAAATGAAACCGTGCACACGTAGTCTTCTCATATTCTACTCTTTAGGGGGAACCACTGTTAACAATTTGGTGCATACCCTTAGAGCTGTGTGTGGGTGTAGTTATACACATACATGTATGTCTGTATAATTAATTTACAAAAATAGAACCATATACTATCCATGCTTTTCTGCAACTTGCTTTTGACACCGAACAATATGTCTTTTGTATTTTTCCATCTCAATAAAAAAGGCTTCTACCTCTGTCTTTATAAAACAAATATGAGCATGTAATACAGGAGCATGATACCTTATATAAAAGGGACAACAGGGTATATATAGAATCTCCCTCCAGTCTCCCAGTGGTTTCTCCCAGAGGCAACCATTACTAGATCTTTAAATGTTCTTCCACAGCTGGAAATTGTATATAAACATAGATATGTTGTATTTATATAAATGGTAAATTACCATATACCTCATTGTATATCTTGNACTATTAAAGGACAAGACCAAACAAGCTCTTTTATGAAATGACCGTGTTTATCGTTACTTTACTGCCTCTGGTTTTGCCTATCGGTGAACATGATATAACCTATAGTTTATTCAAACAGAGGGTGGGCGGGAGTCCTGCTGCATATTTAGAAGTCACATGGAGACATTTTTGCATAAGAAAGTGAGGGTGAGATAAACTGAAATTCAGTTTATGAGCCAGAATTCGCCACTTTTTCACATGCACATCTGTGTGCTGAGACTCATACACACACGTACACAGGATAAGGTCTATTTCATTACATCCACATCTGGCAATGATGTTGGCTCAGTGAAAAGATTTCATATTCCCTCAAGAAAGCCCTTAGGCTACAAGAAAAGTCATCCCACATCTAATAAACCCATCCGAGATATATCTCCCATATGGTAAAGCCTTATTTTGTTTTATTCCAACAAATTGGTCCTTGGATTCCTCTCACAGCTGTTGCTGCTGTTGTTGAAGCCGTGTTGAGCCCTGCAATGACCATGATGTTGTGAACAACAGCCAGATCCCTGTGTCACTGGACTGTGCAAGCATTAAGTGATATCACCTGTGAGGAGTACTGAGCACTCAAGACATTTAAAGGCCTGAGACATAAAAAGGGCTTAACAAATGGGGGTCAAAAGTATTTTTTGATCAGATTATTCTGAGAGTTTAGTCTCAGGAACAAAATGCAAGTCGATTCCTAAACCATATTACAAAAAATATAAGAAAGCTGAAATAAGTCAACAAACAACTTTCTCCTTCACTATTCTCTGCCACAGTTTAGTTTGGCATGAGAAACATTGGTGTGTGGCACAGGAGACACAAAGACAAATGTGGCCACTCCCTGACTTTCTGCTAGAGCAATGGCACACCCGGGACTCTCTCTAAGTGGCGTCTGTTATCACTGCAGTAGCATTTAGGAGGCTTATTGCACGCCTGTGTGCCTAGTCCAGAGAAGGCAGTGGCGCCCCACTCCAGGACTCGTGCCTGGGAAATCCCATGGACAGAGGAGCCTGGTGGGCTGCAGTCCCTGGGGTCGCTAAGAGTCAGACACGACTGAGCGACTTCACTTTCACTTTTCACTTTCATGAACTAGAGAAGGAAATGGCAACCCACTCTGGTGTTCTTGCCTGGAGAATCCCAGGGACGGGGGAGCCTAGTGGGCTTCTGTCTATGGGGTCGCACAGAGTCAGACACGACTGAAGTGACTTAGCAGCAGTGGCAGTGCCTAGTCGCTGCAGTCGTGTCCGACACTTTGCCCATCAGGCTCCTCTGTCCACAGGGTTCTCCAGGCAAGAACACTGGAGTCAGTTGCCATGTCCTCCTCCAGAGAATCTTCCCGATCCAGGGACTGAACCCGCACTTCCATGTTTCCCTCATTGGCAGGCAGGTTCTTTACTACTAGCGCCACCTGGGAAGCCCAGAAAACGTTATATAAAGCTTATAGATAACATAATTCCATAAAAAGAAAACATCTGCTCTTCTTAATAGTTTTTTTCCAGCTTTACTGAGGTATAATTTACCAATAAAATTATAAGATATTTATATATTGTGATGATTTGATATACGTATAGGTGGCTCAGTTGATAAATAATCTGTCTGCAATGCAGGGGATCTGGGTTCAACCCCTGGGTCAGGAAGATCCCCTGGAGAAGGCTATCCATTCTAGTATTCTTACCTGGAAAATTCCATGGGTAGAGGAGCCTGACAGGCTGTAGTCCATGTGGTCACAGAGTCAGACGTGACTGAGCAACTAACACTTCCACACGTATCTTATGCAAGCATTCCTCCATCTAGCTAATTAACACATTCTATCACCTCATATAGTCATCTTTTTTTTTCTTTTGGTGAGAATATTTAAGTTCTTTAAATATCTCTGCTGCTGCTGCTGCTGCTGCTGTCATTTCAGTGATGTCCAACTCCGTGCAACCCCATAGACGGCAGCCCTCCAGGCTCCCCCGTCCCTGGGATTCTCCAGGCAAGAACACTGGAGTGGGTTGCCATTTTCGTCTCCAACGCATGAAAGTGAAAAGTGAAAGTGAGGTTGCTCAGTCGTGTCCGACTCTTAGCAACCCCATGGACTGCACCCTACCAGGCTCCTCCGTCCATGGGATTTTCCAGGCAAGAGTACTGGAATGAGTTGCCACTGCCGTCTCCATTAAATATCTCTAAGAGATAGCAAGTTTTAATTATACAACACAGTGTTATCAATTATAGTCAATATGTTACACATTAGATCCCCAGAGCCTGTTACCAATCCCTCCCTATTTCCACCATCCTCATCATAACTTCATTAGTTTTTCCTACTTGAGGGGGTCTCCTCCTTAATTTACAGCTTCCATAAGTAGAGGACATATCTTGTTACGTTGCTCTGACTACCAGAATTGGTGGATGTTTCAAATATGCTCAAAATAAATGTGAACTAAATGTATGTTCAATTTAAAAAAAAGTTTATTACAACACAACTATAGTTATAACGCTTACCTTATATATAAAATACATTACAGCTACCACCAAAAGAAAAAAAAAAATCACCAATATCAGGAAATAGTCCTAATCCCTTTGGTCTACCTGAATCGATCATCTGCAGACATATGGCCAGATTTCCTCAACACTTTAAATTGTTCAATATAATCGCTTGTCTCGTAGGTGAGGTTTTCGCACTCTCAAATTTTCCTTTCAATTTTCATCCAATTTCAGCACATTCCTTTCTGAAGTTTAAGCAAGACAAGAGGCCTTGCCTGCTCTGGGTTAACCCTGGGCCATTTCTGGCAAACTTGGGACTGCGGGGCAGCACAACTCCTCCTGTCCATCTTCCGCGCCTTACTAGCCTTGTTGCCCTATGTTTTACTTTCCTCTGAAGTTTTTCCCCACTTTTTGAGGATGAATTTAAAAGCCCCCCTTTTCCATGCTCTAAGATGAGCCAAAAAGAATGAAAGATAGGGCTAGAAGGGTGAACAAAGAAGGAAATACAAGAATGTTGGGGCTCCTCAGGCATTACTTAACCTCAGTTTCTTTTCTTGTGGATGGCCAGAAACGGATGGACATTTTAGAAAGACTAACGGGGGAAAATTGCTAGGAGGAGACAGAATGTTGGAGAGATGCTAGGAGAAGAGACACTGTTAAGGAAGTAACCTATCTTGACTTCTCCTCTTCCGCTAATCTCTTTCCACAAGTCACCTGCTAGTGGACTCCTGGTGGCACTGAACCCTTCAAAAGCTCTGGGTAGATAGAAAGGATGAATGCCATAAAGCAAAAATTCCACTAAAAAAAAAAAAATCCAATGTCCCTAGGGCCTCTAGATTCATTGCTCAAGCACTTTCCACTGCACCCCACCCACTCTCCCAGGCCCACACACACCACCAGGCCATCCCACACCTGAACTTCTGGTTGAGCCAGAAGAGCACTGGAAGTTTGGAAGCAGGGCCAGAAACTTAGCACAGCGCTGGCCTCAGCCACCACCTCTACAGTGCCGAGAATCCACCATCCCCAAAACAACCTCCAGAAAGCTCCGGGGGAGGAGCAGCCAGGAATGTCAGGAGCAATTTGAGTTGGCACCAGGGAAACCTCACCCACTTTCCCACAGGGCTCCAGTCTTGGCTACGTCAGAGAGTGCAAGAGTGTCCTGACCCTCCTCCCAACTTCCAGTTAAACCAGAAGCTGGACATTCAGGGGAAGGGCCAGGAATGTGAACAACCAGGTACAGGGACATCACTGCCACAGTTTCCATGGTGGCTCACAAGCACAGCCCTGGCCATACACGTGTGTTTGTTGAACAGAAACATTCAGAGAGTCTGTTTAAAAAGGAAATATTCTGTAACAGACTTTGAGCAATAATGGCTGTCCTTTGTTGAGCCCTTATGGTGCGTGAGCTAGACTCTCCATGCAGTAGGTCATTGAATCTAACAAGCACTGTAAGTCTCTCCGTTTTACATACAAGGAAACTGGGGTTGAAAACAGTACAGCAACTTGATTCGAGCTACTAAAGAGACAGATCCCACGACTCTGTTCCACATAGATCTGACTCCAAAGCCCATGTTTTTGATCATTGTGTATAGAAAACCAAAACTCTACAGCTCTAAGAGTACTCTTCCTGGATAGGACTTTCAGGCATTTTGACCTTGTTTTGTTGGAGGAATAGAATTCAGGAGCCAGACAGCACATAGTATCCTCTATCTGTCAGTGCCTAAGGCCAGAAAAAGATTCTAGTAAGTCAGATAAACAAGCATCAGAGATAACCCACTCACAAAACAAAACTTGAGGGACTGTGTGGGAGAGAGTGTGAATTCTGGGTTCAGTCCGGCTCATAGTTAATTTATCTCAAAGTTAAAGTCGTTCCCTTGACTTTCAAGGGCAGCCAATAGGTGAAAATAGATCTACCATGAACTTCAGTCACAACGCTAAGTCAACAGGCAGCCTACTAACATGTGACATGAGCTCTTCACTTTCCAAGTCACATTTTTATGAAAGATACTGATGCACTGACACCAAGGAGAAGTATAGCAACGCACTTAGGAAAGTTCTGGAAACTTCCTGCAGAAAACAGTAGATGCAAAAACGAAGACAAAGTGAACACTGCCTTTACGTCCGAGGGCCCCTAGCTCCTAAAGTAAGAGGACCCTTATGATTTTACAGCAGTTTCAAGAATAAATGTAATTGATAACATAATTATGAAATAAACATGTTGAGATGCTTTTTTCACCTTGAGAATTTTCCAGATGATGACTTTACAGATATTAGGGCTATTTCTGAAAGATTCTAGTCAGCCCATACTGCTATTATTATTCCTCACGCCAAGTGCCCACGGATTCCCAGGAGGTTCCTGTTTGTATACGTGGTTATCAGGGGAGTGCCCCCTGCTTGTGGAGAAAGAATGACCACAGGAATCAATCAGTTAGCATCTCCACCCTCTCAAGCCCCTCTGATCCATTGTCATGACTGCTTTTCCTTCCGTGAACTAAGGGCTAACAGCAGGTGTGCACTTTCTCACCCCTTTCTATCCCACAGGCTCCTTCCAGGAAAGAGGATGCCCTTCTAAGAACAATGGTCCTGTGAAACAACCCACAGTGAAGAAAATCAACACCACGTCTACTCCAGACTCTCTCAAAAACACAGGTACCTAAGATCATACCACCCAGGACCAGGCCTACAAGGCAAGCCAGCTCCCCATGGGATAGGATTTAGAGAGAATCAAAAGATTCCAGGGTATATATAACAAACTACTTTCTTTGATTCATTCGCTCAGCCAGTATTCATCAGGCACCGGTGTGGAGAGTGTCTAGATGGTAGACACACAACAGTCATAGGGATGCCAGATTTAGCGAATAAATAGCTCATATTTTACCTGGCAACTTCAAATGGTCAGCAAGAGATAATGCCTGACCACAATGCATTTATACTCTAGGGTCCTCTGTGACACATGTGGTGTGAAAGTTGCTCACGTGTGCAAGTTGCTCACACGTGAAAGTTGCTCAGTTGTGTCCAACTCTTTGCGACTCCATGGACTATACAGGCCATGGAATTCTCTCGGCCAGAATACTGCAGTGGGTAGCCGTTCCCTTCTCCAGGGGATCTTCCCAGCCCAGGGATTGAACCCAGGTCTCCTGCATTGCAGGCTGATTATTTACCAGCTGAGCAACAAGGGAAGCCCTATGCATTCCCTAAAAAATTTTAAACCCATTAACTCTTTAATGCACAAGCTGATTTTTCTGATTAGCCTCAAAGTACACAAACAGATGGAATAATATACAGAAGAGGTTTGTTTTTAAGGGAAAAGAAGAGTTAGAAAGGTTCAAGGCAAGGCACACATGAGTAGAATGTCACAGAGGAAATAACAATGATTGACCAGAGATAATGCAATGACTCTGTGTCCCCAGTTGGGTGGCAGAAGGTCATGTGAAAGGATCCTAGTGAAGAAATTATTGCTGAGAACTCAGCTTGTTTCACCTGCATTCCAAGTTAGTGACAAGTTAGCCGAAAATGTTGTCAAGGTTGGTAAACATTTCAATTAGACCTGAGCAGAGAGCATAGAGTGCGATCCCATGCCAACTCATGGTTTGGGGTGGAAACCATACAAAATGTGGTGGTTTTATAGGGTTTGAACCTGAAAGCAAGCAAAATGTGGTGGTTTGAGCAGTGTTTTTCTTGGAGTTTTTTTAGGTACTCAGGCATAAAAATTCACAGTCAAGCTTGGGAGGTCCAATCTGAAACAATAAAAAGTTTTCACACTATCCTTTCAGCAACCACAAGAAATAGCCTTCCAAGAGAATTGTTGCCTCTTATTTTAATATCTTTTAAATATGGTTGGTAGATGAACCAGTTAGGCCATATTTATGTAGCAAAAACTGACTTTGATATTTGAAGGAAGGAAAGAGGCTGTCTTTTTCATATTATCTACATAGGAACAAGAAAGTAGGGGGTTTTATGCATGCCATTGTGTTAATCATAAAGTCAGTGAATGACTAGTTCTCTTGGCAAAAGTTTCTTGGTCAGCCTGCTGTGAGCAACTCCATCGCTTGAATCTGGAGTGAAACCGGGAGGAGTGAAATATTTGTTTGTTTTATATGTCAGTTATTAAAGTCACTGCAAATTCTTCACGGAAATATGTGGAGCATAAATAAATAGGAAGTGGAACAAAGAAGGGGCAGAAGTGGAAGGATCCATGTCCATGGCAAACCTTACCATTTCCCTTTCTTGTTATTTAAGACTCCCTGGCATCTTTAAAACTCAGTATCATTTTATGTGTGATGCAAACACCAGATTTCTGTCTCACCATTTCCCCCCCCTTTCCCTGATCTCCTTTATCTGGGCAGGTAACTGAAATGCCGCATGGGAATGGTGTGAGTGTGGGGTTAGGGCTGCCCTGGCCTTTGAGCAGGATGCATGGCGTAAGAGTACCTTGCCGGAGTGCAGGAAATCAAGCCGCACGACCTTNCACCATTCCCCCCCCCTTTCCCTGATCTCCTTTGTCTGGGCAGGTAACTGAAATGCCGCATGGGAATGGTGTGAGTGTGGGGTTAGGGCTGCCCTGGCCTTTGAGCAGGATGCATGGCGTAAGAGTACCTTGCCGGAGTGCAGGAAATCAAGCCGCACGACCTTTCCCAAGCTTTTCCGGCAGCATCTGTGAGGCTCCTTCTCTGGACCTGCAACCAAATAAAAACATTTACTCTGTTCTTCAGTTTAGAGAGCCTAATATCCCTTCATCATCCTCTATTGTTCTCACATTGGTGTGAAATTTCTTTTTTTATTTTTTAAATTTTGCACTCCTTTATTTTATTTTTGAGGGAGCTATAAGGAAGATTATAAACAACAGTTGCGGTTTAGCTGAGTGGAACAGCAGGAATCATCATTATTACCATTTAACCCATGTATTTATTGTTATTCCAGGAAAATCTAGTTAATTTGGACCTTGTGTCTTTAAAACATCTGATAATTCCAACATGGCGAATCAGCTTAACTGTTCCTTTGGTGGAAGAGAGTTTACAAATCTAATTAAATAAGCTTTGCAGGGGGTGATTAATCTTAAGAAAACAAACTGCTTTCAAACACTCCAGTAATAACTGTTTCTGACAATTAATGAAATGATTACAAAGAATTCTGACCTACTCATTGAAGCAGACCCAGTTATAAGCGCTCAGCTGCAGAGTATTGGTCCCTGGCTTGTGTAAATATTTTCTATATCATAGGTTACAATATTCTGTGTTCTTATATATCATAGCTTATACTGCTCTTCCATCAGATTAGCCTTCTATAGTGAGGATTTCCTTGGATTTCTTTTCAAGAGTTGTTGCAAAGATATCAGTAAAATAAGCCCAGATGGTCTTTTGAAGGTGTTTATGATCCCTCCAATCTCTATTAATGACTTTTTCTTATACAAATATCTTCTAAACTAAGGAAATAATTGGATTCATTGGGAGCCCACTTTACCAGGGCATTGTGAGACTTAAAACCTCATTGTTAAGACTCGTACAGATAATCCATATCACTATTCAAGGAACATGTCGTATGGTCAAATGCGTAAGGATTCAACAGGCAACCCAACTTGTCCAGGAGTTCGTCAGTTAAAATGGGAAATTTATGAAGATATTTTGTCCTGAAAATGCTGACAATTCACTACAGAGTCTCAGGTTAATTCTTTATAAAGTTTCTTATGGGAATAAAAGTTATGTTCCTTTGAGCACTCTCCTTCAGGGATACTAAGTGAAAAACTAAATATAGAAGAATTCACCCAATTAAAACTCATTTACAAATAAGAAAAATGGGAAGAAAAGGCTGAATATTTATTCATTAAACACACACACACATATATATATGGCATATTTACTGTCCATCAGGCTCAGTTGTGAGCTCTGAGAAAGATAAATATTATATTGTGCTTGCACAGCTTGTAATCTATTTAGGGAGATAGATAAAGCAGCAATAATAATAAAATCTACAAAACAGAGGCATAAAGACAGACACCTAATTCCAAGCATCAGAAAAGACTCTCGGTATTATTGGTCCCCAGCTTGTGTAAACATTTTCTATACCATAGGTTACAATACTACAGTATTACAAATAATATACAGTATTACGAATAATATAATAATATACAGTATTACAAATAATACCTAAGGTGGGAGGTGAGAAGTTAGCCAGGGTGAGCTTTCTGGAATAAACGGATGCCATATGCAGACACAGAAACTGAAAGGCCTTGTTAAGCTTTATATTACGGTCAGTGTTAAGCATTCACTAGTATTCTTCAAACGCCTACTTTTCACAAAGTACCTTGTTAAGCATTTTATAGGCATTTCACATTATTCTACCATTGCCAGATAAGTCAGCTCTATTGTTTTTCTAGTTACGCAGAAAGGAGACTGAGGCTCAAGATTATCCAGCAGTTGGACTCAGAGCCCTCTATGGCCACCCTAGGCTCTGAAGCCTCCTCAGATATGGCAGACTGCAAAGTGTGCCTTTCCTTTACAGGCAGTGGAGAGCCACTGGAAATTTTAGGTGAATCTCCTAAAAAAGTAAGTCTAACATTTTTTTATAGGAAAAAGATCCCCATTCTTTGCCAAGTGTTGTGAGTTTTTTTAATCTGCTGAATCAATACCTTGATCACATCTAGCTGAATTTGATTTCTGCCTTGTTTAGAAAAAGATCAGTGACTTTAAAAGGTCCTTTTGTGCATGTGAATCATAACCCTAGAATCAGGAAGTAAAAATGATGCTGCCTCCAACAAGCAGGAATGGCCACTGCCACATGTTCCTCTGACATGCCACACAGAAACTCATGTGAATTGTCACACAGCACATACGGCAGACTCCATCATTTATACCTATTCTTGTGGGGGTAGGGTCAGATTTTTAAATCCAAACACTTTAAGTCTGAATACTTCTTCTTTGCTTTTAATTGATGGTTTTTAAAGGGCAAGATTTGCTTAGAACCATGTTAAAGATAGAAGAGTAGAGCCCTAGTGACCTAAAATGATCTAATTTTCTAGAAAATTACTACTTTCTACAAACTGCATAAACTTTAATTTAAAAGACAAGGAGGTCTATTCTCTCTTTTTACACCCACGAGACATGCTAGGCTCTTAGGATTTGGGAAGAAGGAAAAGAGCAGATTGAAGAGATTAGAATTTTTAGCAAAATAAATATAATTAAGAAATAATGCTTATTTCCATCTTTAAGGACTGACAAGTAACCAACATTTGTTGATTTTCCAGAGAGAAAGTATTTTCAACTTCAAAATACGTGTAAAGTAAGCTTACAAAGTGAACCACAGAGGCAGGTTAAGTCATAAGTAAAATGCACAAATCAGCTCATATGAATGTGACAATATATTTTTCAGCTAAAATCACCAAAATGAGCATTCCTGGATTGCTTGATGCAAGCATCTTTATGTATCTGCATCCAATAAAATATCTCTAACATCTTGTCAAGAAATAGTATGGTAGCTTCCACAACAAATTTTCTAGAACCTGATTTTAGTAGTTGCAGAATGGGTTTAGAGGAATGGATCAGGGAAAAGGGAGGCCACCAAGGTGAGAGCAGACAATGAGTCTGAAAATAACCTCGACAACTCACAGTACACCATCTATGGCCACTAAAGAGTTCTCTGCTTAAATAATCACTCCTGGGGTTCTTTTTCCTTCATCTACTCTCTCTCCTTGCTCTCTTCCTTCCTGAACTCTCTCTTCCCATTTCAGTCCTCCTTTCAAGCTGTGCTCCCAAGCCAGTTGTCTAAAATCACTTTCAAAGGACACAGCTGATGCAAAGCAGTCTAAAGTACTTTGTCCTACTTATAAAAGCATTTGGGTAGCCTCAGTGTCAGTGGGATTTGGGCTGCCATGGAGGCTGACCCATTGAGGTTAAATGAAAATCAACTATATAGGAATGACTGGAAGGAGAAAAGGGTTTATTTAAAACAAACAAACAGATTCAGATATCTGTATGTGTTCCTCCCATTCAACAAGGTCTGAAGAAAACTGGGTGGCAACTATAACTTCCTAAGCAAACTCCTGCAAGATAATGTTGAAGATATGACAGAAAATTGAGAAATAAGAAGGCTGTGTATGTCGCACAAACGTTTATGATCCGTACACATCACTTGTGTTGAGTCTGTAGCTCAACTCTCCTAACTGATTAACTCTATGTGTATACATGAGAAGTGGTTTGAAAAGCACTATAAAATTTATCTGAGTGTGTATATGCAAGCAGAGTGAAGTACTGTATTGTGTGTATAAATATCAGGTAGCATAAAATATCCCTGTAGATGTTTGTTTGGGGACACATTTGGATTGAGCGAGCTTTATAACAAGAATTTCCTTAAAAGCCACAAAAACATCACACCTTTTAGTTTTAATAAAGTCTAGTTTTTGGCAGTTCTTTTATCACATCTGTCATCTCCTAAGCTTTGCTTAGCCAAAGCACTCAGACTTGAATTTTGAAATTGTCAGTATAGGCCTTCTAATCTTTAAATCTTGAATTATCTAAGCAGATTAACTGCCATTATTCTATGCCTACAGGACTCAAGGGTAAAGAAAGCAAAGGAAATACAACTTTTTTTTTTTTTTTCCAGGCAATTAAGCTCCTGTGGAGGTGGCGTTGGGAGTATGTATCTGAAACACGGTCTTAGGTATTTTTGTAAATAATCAGGTAGACAAGATGAGTACATTAACTCCAGTAACAGGATCTATAAGACAAAAAATGGCTCCATCTAAGAAGTTTAATAACCCAGCTTTTAAGTAAAAAGTTATTCATAGTTCATAGTGACATTTCCCAGTTTGCCCAAATGCTTGTCCTGAAGCCGAGAGATATCTTGGGAGAAACAATTGGAAAAAAAGAAAAAAATAAATGAAGGAGCTCCTTTTCACAGCAGCATCTATCTGTGTGGTGACCTGATCTCCCTTCGGAGATCAAAGCAGGATTAATGTGATTCTTTACTGTTTGCATTTCACATCTCAAAGCTCTGGAGACTTAAGCAAGAAGTACAAATGCAGCCTCAGAACACCAGAGAAACCGAGTTTGAATGGGGAGGGCTAACAGCCGCAGAGGCTAGCTATGAAAAGTTACTTGGGGTTTGAAAGGCAATACAGAATTGAGTATTTTGTATTTTTACCCACATTTGCTTTCTCTCTTCTCTTTTTCTGGGGCAAGGTTTTTGGCTAGTGGACGAAGCCAGCACTGAATGCCATGTTAGTAAGCCTCCACAATGACCTTCTAGCTCACTTGGAACGTTTTGCAGCTGTTAGGACACATGCAAAGGAAGGGGATCCTGCCGCGTTTTCACACGAAAACACTTTCACCTTACCACCGGCTTTTCCGCAGAGGATTTAAAAGAGGGGAAGATCTTTTAAAATATCTAAATGTTGAGCTTTTATATTTCCACCGTCCATGCGGCATTTCTGGATGGGGGAACTTCTCAAGAGCGTTTCCACCGTTTCTGAGTGCTTGTGCTTTTTGTTGAGAAAAAAGGCAAGTCCCCTCTTTCCGGAGTCTCAGAAAGTGAAGGGGAAAAAATCGCTTTCGTTTTGTAACGCTTAGTGTACACATCACTTGGAGGGGGAGATAATGCTCCCCTCCTCCCAACTTGACTGTGATTTTTAGCTGCGTTACCTAGAAGAGGGCGCGCCAGTGAGTAGCTCACTGTGCAGTTTTACAGGGACTCGGGGAGAACCGGCTCGCGGAGGTGAGGGCGGGGGTTGGAGGCTCTGTCAGCCAGGGATGTGACCCCCACGGTCTCCACTCCTGGTTCATACACTGCCACCCCAAACTCAACTTTTCCGCAACTCTGCCCGCCCTGACGCACAGACACCTACACACCACGGGAAGTTACTTCCCCACGCCGACAGCCCCTTCACCCAGCTGAGCCCTGCTTTTGCCTGCGGGCTCCGTCGCGTTCACTCTTCCCAGATCCTCTGGGTCAGCACCAGGAGACCATTTCTGTCCTTGCACCACCTCCTCCCCCTCCCGCCCCCGGCTGGAGGCCACTCTCCAAACCGGTCCATGCTTCGTGGCCAAAGCCCAGGAAGTGGCTCTAGGCAAAGACGCCGCAGGATGGACCCGAGAGAGGTCTCGACATCACCCGACACTGGGGAACTGGAGGTCCTTCCCCCGCGCACCCCGCCCTGGCACCCACAGAGGTTCCACCTCCTGCATAACGTACTGGCGGAGCCGCAGGGATCACGGAGCTAGGCTCTTTCCCTGGCAAGGGGTGCGGGGCGGGGAACTGGGGGGCAGGGAGTGGGGGTCCCCTCGGCTGGAGCCCAGCCGCCCCGCCCCAGCGCCCACGCCGTCGCCCGCGCGTCCTGGCGGCGCCGGACTCCCGCTGCCCGCCCCGAGCTGGTACCTGGAGGGGAATCCACCGAGGAACCTTGTGAATTGTCTCAACTAGAAAAGCAGCCAGCCAGTGGAGCTTTCTGTCCAGAACACAATTCCCAGGGCCAAGGATGAGGGGAAAGGAATGTCTTTCTGTGCCTAAACACTCTACGTTCACCTCTTTGTTTTAACCACAACAGAAGCCAAATGGACTTTCTTAGGGCCGTTGTCTTTGCTTTCTGTAGCGTCATCTGACGGTGTTGTTAATTGTTTTCTCATCATCGTGCTAATTTGTTAATGGGGACATTTTCACCTGGAACAAGGTTCGTTCCGGAATCCGTAACTAGGAATCAGTATGCCTGGGGGGAGTAACTCGAAAATGCAACCAGAAAAGTTAGGAACATCAGTATCAACTCACTCTCTGCCCGTCTCTTCTGATTTTACCCTATGATTCTCTCTGCAGTCCTGGCTTGGCCAACGGTTACCTATCACTCGGAAGCAATCTTGTAGCTAAAAGCAGAGTAGTTGGAGACCCACGACTCAGTTAAAAAGTGTTAAGTTTTAATATTGCCTGGTAGGGTTTTTTTTTTTTTTTTAAAGTTAAAGTAAAAACTCTTATATACAATTCGTCGCTGTATTTTAAAAGCTTTTATATTACAGAGAATTTTTTAACCGCCGGTATCTGACTTTGGGGGGAAAAAAATGAGACTTAGAATTCAATAAGAAGTTATTCAATTGTTAAAATATAGTGGGAGCTCTACAAGCTTTATGGTTTCTGTCAGGGCATTGCTAATGTTTTTATATATATTCGAGTGGTTTGGACATAAGTTTTCATTTTTTAAATGTTATGTTTTGGGGGTGATCCCTTGAGTTCCTATTAATATATGATCTTTTTAATCTAGTGAAGAATCTAAATTTTAAGGAAGGGAAGCACGAGGCTTCAGTCCACCTCTGTTTCATATTCTTTAAAGAATATGTGTGCACTAACTCTTTAGACTTGTATTTGTCAACTTAGAAACAAGAGTTTAAAGGTAGATTTGGAAAATTAACTTGAAAGAAAGAGGGTGACTTTTGTCTATTGGGGAGCAGGGAGGGTGTTTAAATCAGGGTAATTAAATTACAGTGTCCTAAAATATATAACACAGGGAGAGAGCTTTTAAAAAACGACTCCATCTAAGTACACATATATACAAACTAGTAAGAAGTCCATAACACCTATTGCCAGCCAGCATTGCCTGTAAATTATCTTCAGTTGGAACTCTGCTAAGAGTTTATCCTCCATTGTAGTTTGGAATTGGGTGAAGGTATACATGTACAGGATCTATGTATATATAATTCTTATATTTTATATATATTTAGACATACATTCTTTTTAAATGTTTATGTGGTTAGTCACTCTAAAAGCATCAAAATAAATGGTACGTTGGCTTACACTATCTCCCAGGTATTCCCAAACACTGATGAACAAAAATCTGTATATCGGAAATGAAGAGCTACCCATTTAAAGAAAAGAATGGAAAGGGGAACTCGATTTATTCTCATTTGTTTATCGCTAGACGTTCCCCCCTCTCTGCAAATTCATTTGAATAGCTTTCAAGCCGGAAAATGGAAATGTGGCTCCTGCCCTCTATTTCAGCGGCGGCGGCAGCGTCCTGGCAACAGCGCAATTTTCTATCATCAAGGATAAATGGCATCGAACAGAACATTCTGATAAAAAAAAAAAAAAAAGAAAGAAAGAAAAGGAAAGAAGGAAAAAAAAAAAAAAGCCTCAGCCCAAGGAGCCCATGATTGCTGGCCTTCCTGTCTGTCATCCCTTTACAAAATCCTCTCCGCAAACCTGAGCGGCATGCTGTCAGAGCTAATAACGTCTTCTGAAGGGGTTTGGGGGGGGTTGGTGGGGGGAGGACATAGTCTTCTCTGCACAATGTTCCCATTTATTAAATCGAGTGCTTATTTTTAAATTGCAAATATCTTTGTTTGGTTCACTGCAAATTAAAGCCAAGATGTAGGAAGTTACATGATGCAACAATTATTCGTGTCATATCAGAGAATCAAACCCCTATCTCCCCTTCTATGGTTAAGGTCGGATGAGGAGGAAGGGGGAACCTGGGGGAATGCAGGGCAGGAGGTTTTTGGTGGAAAAATACAAATCCGTCCGCCCTGCAGGTAAGCTGAGAGTAATTGAAAGCCAGAGGAGCGATACCTGTTTCTACCAGGGAGAGTGAGCCGACTGCGACACCGAGAGCGCCTGTGGGCGCGGTCCTCGCCGCGACGCCGCACGCGGGTCAGCCCCAGCTCCCAGCAGAGCCACGAAACTGTCCCGCAGGAGGCTTTGAACTTAATGGTGGCTATTTCTCGCCTAGTGCGATGTCTTTCCAGAAAAGGGCATTCTGCTCTAAGGAGATAGATCCCTGGGGTCCCTGTCCTGGAGAGGTCTAGAGGACACCCTGGGGGAGTTCCCCGAGTCGTGCACTTCTCCAGCACGGTGGAGGCTTAGAGCCAAGAGCAACACCCCATACATTCAGGCGGGCTTGCAGATGCTGGCCTTGGTTCTTCATAGCGGCCTGATGCCTGAGAGTGGACGGTCGGGCTTGACTGGTGACCGGCTCTAGCGCCTGCCCAGTTCCAGGGCCATCCACACTTCTGAGCTTTGGACTGAAACCCCCACGGCTCAGGAGCGGGAGCGTGGCGGGGGCGGGGGGGTCCAATGGAATGGGGAGTAGCGGTGTTGACCCTTTCTTCCTCTTAGAGCGATCGCTAGAGAATTTTTTTTTTAATCTCATTGGGAGGTAGAAATGAGGGAATGGATCTAAGATGAAGAGAGAATCCATTTAATATCCTTTACAGCAAGGCAAAAGAAAAAAACAATGGAAAGGTATGTAAAGGTGTGAAGGATCCTAAAATGCGGAGATCCTAAGAAGCAAACTGAAGTTAGGATTA
>SJYA01000642.1:79738-102574 GCA_006410615.1 Neotragus moschatus | reverse complement strand
GGGGGGGATGACGAGTAATCAGCTTGGTTTGTAAAGAGCTCTGCGGCTGAGAACGGTGGGAGGAGGGGAATGATGGGGAAACCTTTGTTTAATGAGGAAACCTAATTATTGCGCATCTGGAAGTCCTGGTCCCAACTACAAGCTGTAGGCGGGTACCGCCCCCCCACCACCACCAGGGAAGCAGTGCGCATGCCCCAGTCTTCGGATTTGCATGATAAGGTGCACACGTGAGCCAACTATGGCGGAGCCCCGCCAGCGGCCAATAGGATCCTGCTCTTACTGCGTGTCCGGGTCACACTGACATCGCGGTCCCCCCACAATAGGCCTTTAAAACCCACTTTAAAAATAAAAGGAGTGTTTTAGTATTGATTCTCGCCGTGGCACGCTAGATTTCTGTGGAAAATAGACATTTTTATAACTGCACATACATTTGCTGCAAGCAAGGGTTAAAGTATTCACAATTTAAGGGGAAAAAAAAGAGAGAGGAGTCTGTTGAAAGAGCACTAGCGGGAAGTCAAGGAATCCTGGGGTCTGATGCCTTCAGAGCCCTGAGATTTGTGTCAGTATTTTATCTGCCCAGCCTGATCTGGCGCTTTAAAATCACTCCTAGCTCATTGATCAAATGAGCCTCAGAAGCAGAAATATTACATGTACAAGCTTGGTTTGAGAAAACAACTCCCAAGTGGCCTCTTTCTGCACCCCCATCCTTAGACCCCATTGTCCCTGGGCCTCTAGAACACCTGTGGCTCCAAGCCTCTCCCTTTCTCAGACTTTTCTTAGAAGTGGTCTGGGTGGTGAAATCCGTGGGTAAGCGCGTCCACATCTGTGAAATGGGGCTAATTAGGGCAGAAGGAACTAGAAAGGTAGAAAGGTGGCATGAATCTCCAGCCTATCTGGGCCTCTCCCACCTCCACCCAGGCTCTGAGGCTGGAAGGGATGAGGTTGATTCTCTGGGGCTGCAGAAGGGGTGGGCCAGCTGGGAAACATTACCGAGCAGTGCCTGGTCTGTACACCCAGCGCTGCTGCCTGCCCTCGCAACACTGTCCTGACAGTTACCAACCACCCTCTCCTCTTCCCACCATACAGCCTTGCCAGAATTACTGCCCACAAATGGGCCTTCAGCATCCCAAGAGTGCTCCTGTCCATGACAGGAAAACTGCTTGTTCATATCACTGAAATAAAACAGGTGGGGATTATTATTTGCAGTTCCCCGCCCCTTTTGTGTAATTCACAAGTCTCCAGTGTAAGATTAAGCTTCAAATGCATTTGGTCAGGTACATACTTTTTAGTGCTTGTTTGAGACAGTCACATGCTTAAAACCATCCCAGCAGTGCCTCTGTTTATCTCTTCTTCCAGCTTTCTCACCCTCTAGGCCCTTCCACTATAACACAGACTCTTTTTTGTTCTGGAGGGTGTGAACCAGAGTTCCATCCCAGCCCTCCGAGGTGCAAGCCACTAAAGAGTGACCACAAGGTCTTATCTGCTCATCTAAGATCAGTAGTATCTAATCAATAAGCATTAAGTTGACATACTGTTAAGCATTTAGCTGCCAACATCCATGTCTATTTGTGAAGGAGATACCCACTGAACCTTCAGAAGTGCCGGTTGATACCCTCTGAATAGAGCAAAAAAAAAAAAAAGATATCACAATTGTGCTTTGCAGAAATTAAGCTTTCTCCTAAACTGGCCCAATAAAAACAGGCTTCAAGATGAGATAGCCATGTTGTATAAAGTACTTTTGAACACTAGCTTTGAGGATTTCTCTTAAGCTGACTTAACTTTGTGCTTTAGGAAAATAATGGTGTATTTGAAAGAAAATATAAACCTGTGGGGGCGGGGGAGTCCATTATCCAATCAATAACTTTCACTGCCCACAGTTGAAGCAAAATCACTATCTTGGGAGTGGCTGTGAAAAGTGAAGGAGGTTTTAGGTAAAACTGAACCAACATAATTCTCAAACTCATGTCCCAGAACTTTGATGGGAACTCACTGTCATCTTTGGGAGACGACCAGCAGACGGGGAGTCCGATGGGAAACACTGAGGTGCAGACAGGACAGTGACCTGAACCCAGCCTCTGCCATAGCCTCAGCCTCTGAAGCTGCTGTTTACCTGGATCCCCTCAGCTTTAACCCAGACCGGCCCGTAGTCTCTTTGTCTCCCATGTGTGCTGACCTTAGGGTACTTCCTGGCTCCTGCCCATCCCAGCAGGTGTCAGCAGGCTTGTTGGTAAAGCAGCTGAGCTGGGAGCATGTTCTTTCCCATATGGAGTTGTTCCCCTGTTAAGTGAGGACTTGTCAAGTTATAGGGAAATAGCAAAGGCAAAGGCGGGTAAAAGGGAAGATATTGAGGACAACTACAAAAATGCAGTTGATAGCATGAAGGCTTCTGGAAACCAATGCTACCTCCTCCTCTCGGAGGAGAGCTATGCCCATAAGTGAGCAGGGACAGAGAAACCTTCTCCTTCCTGTTTTGGGTCTCCTCCTGGTTAGAAGGATGGGGGAGATTCCTTTTTGTCTAGTGCAGGTCAGCCAGGGAGCAGGGCAGGGACTCCCAGTCCTGCTCCAACTTTTCCAGGAGCCCTGTCTCAATGTCTGTCTCTAACTGCTCTCTCGATTTAACTCTGGTGCCTGGGACCCTCTGACCATGCCTTAGGTGTTACTCTAAGGACATTAAAGATGCTGCAGGAAGCTTTCCTCTGTCTTCCAAAGACTAGGCAGCTAACCCAAGCCAGTCTGCAGGAGAACAGGGCAAGCACGCCTATCCAGGGCTGGCATTTTCAAACAACCTGGATTACAGGCTGCGTCTTGAATATGAAATAGCCTTCTGCGCTGGTGTGACTCCGTTTTGAAACGCAACTTGTCAAAGTGTGGTTTTAATTAAACATCTTCCGGTCCTAAAAGATTACATGTTTTGTAAAATATATCCTAGCATGAAATTTACTTCCACCATCTGAAATGAGGTACCTTGTAAATGTTTTCATAAAAAAAGAAATAGGAAGGGTGTGTGTGAGAGAATGGAACAGTTCATACTCGCTGCATTTCTTTAAAGCGTCCTGCCAGCCAGCCCAGGCGCCGAACAGGTCCCAGGCCGCCCCGCCAGTGGGCCGGGACAGAGGAGAGACCGCGCGCCCAGGACACGCGAGTAACCCGAACCAGCCCCGGCAGGCGCGGCCCAGCAGCTTTGGCAGTTGGAGACAATTCAGCAGTCAGACAAGTTAATCCCGCACTGATTTGTTTCGGATCCATCTGCAGGACGCCGGACGCCGCCTTCAGCTGCTGCTGCAGACACCTGCCTCCCTCTCCACCCGGGGCCGCTGCGCCCGACCGGTGAAGTTGAACAGAAGAGACAGGAGGGCGCAGAAGGGCCCCAAAGCAGCACTGCAGACAGGACTTCATCTCGAACGTCCAAGTCCTCCTTTAAGAAGTCCTGACTAATATTTAGAACAGCAGCAATGTTGACCGATAGCCATCCTAAAGAACTGTCCATAACTGTTCCAAAGCAATCTCAAAGCTTTCTTGGACGGAGGATCCCCCTCCCCCAAGGCTCTCTAGCACCTACCTGGCGGCGTTTAACTTCCAGGCAGCCTTCAGAGAAAAGGGACCCTGTTTTCCCGCCTGGGGGCGGGGAAGGAGCTTGCGCACGTTGAGTCTTTCTATTCCGCACAGAATTAAGAGCTGGGCCCTTGAGGGATTCCCTTTTCTTAACTACTCTCTGAGGATCCGGCCAATTCTGGCGGGATTTGCTGGGCTCGAGTAGAACTTGGCGCCCACGGGGTGGGGTGTGATGGGAGGAAAAGGCGGTGGTGGTGGGTGGAAGGGGACGCATCTCCTTTCTTTCATATAATTGGGGTCGGCGAAACCAGAGGAGGGTAGCGCGGTAGGGAGTGTTATTTACCGCCCTCCACCTGAAATAAGCAAGACCAATAACGCGCCATGCTTTTCGCCCTGTTTACTCCATCCCCATTCAGTGATTGGCAAAACAGGCCCTGAAGGCAAAGGCAGTAATTGCTCCCCGCTCTCCTTACTAGGGAAAAGTGTGTAGGCATTTGAAGTGTACTAAAAATAAACGAAGGAGCGAGAAAATGAAAAGGGGACAGAGTGACAATTGGCGGCAATTAAAGCGTCTGCACATGTTGCTGGAGGAGCAGGGACCCACAGCGGTTTTTGTTTTCCCAGGCCTTAAGATGTGACTAACTGAGGGAATTTTTGTCCCTGGCTGTGTGTATGTGTGGGTTTGCGTGCGCGCGCGTGCGCGCGTGCACGTATTCAGCAGCCAAAGAGGCCACTGCAAGGGCTGGGTGCGTGGGTAGAAGGCGGGCAGCCTGGGACCGTTTCTGGGCCCTGGAAACCCGTTTGGCCTTGGGAAGGAGCCAGGTCCAGCTACCCCTGCCTTGCCAGCCGGTCTCAAGCGAGAGCCTCTGTCTAGCATTCAGCCACCACCTCTTCCAGGAACTTTGGGACAAGCTTTCAGCTCTAAGGTGTCTAACCTTAACCCGTAAAAACATAATAATACTAACGCATATTTCACCACCACCAGAGATGCAAAGGACAGGAGGTGAGGAGGGAGGGTAAGGGGGGCGGCGGTTAGCCAAATCAAAGCTTGAGAGACATTTTGACAGAGCGCTTGGAACATTACTCTTAATTTTTGGAAGGCCTGCAAGAAGAGAAAGAGGGTGGAGTGGAGAGAACCACAGCTTTCTCCTGTCTGTCACTAGAGCGTCCAAACAGAGAGGACTCCAACCTCCCCACACGGAGAACACACAGTGGGAAATTGCTTCAAGATACATACAGTTAGGGCTTGCTTTCCCCAAACTCTATCTGAGCCGTGAACTTTGGGAGGGAAGGGGGAGCCCTGGGTGTCAAAATTCTTCATTGCCTCGAACTGGGGGAGATCAGAAGGGTAATAATCCCAGGCCCTGCACTCTGTCCGGGCCTGGCTCTGGCTGTCTAGCCTCGCGCCCAAATGGGGGCCCCAGGTGGATCCGCGTCCCCATCCCTACCTCCGCCTCATTCCCCTATCCTTGTCTAGGGCCACGGAAAGGGGTGGGGGCAACACTGTGCAGGCACTGTCAAGTCCAACTCAGGCTGGCTTCAATGAAAGCTGGCAAATCCAGCGAGTCTAGCAGAAATTTTCTTCGACCCTAATTCAATTTTAAAGCGGATTTTTACTATTAAAAACGCTGCCGAGCAACACATTGAATTAATCTGACTGTACGGTTTTAATTACAGTGAGGCTTTCTCTACAAATCTGTACAAGACAGTGGCTGGCTCAGGGAGGATCTCTGCCTCCTGAATTCCATTATCCAGCCCCACGCGCCACGTTCCGCAGACAGCGGCGCGTGGGAGCCAGCTGTGGGCTCAAGCGGTCCTGTCGCCCTCTGCTTCTGCCCACTCTGGGGCTCCTGTCCTCCCCTGGCCCTTCTTTCACCCCAGCTGGAAGGAGAGCCCTGGACACCCGCCTGCGCTAATATCCCGAAAGGCTAGACTGGCTTTTAAACTCTTGGGCCCAAGACCTTTGAGCCTCTAGAACCTCCTTCTTAAAATGACTCGTTGCTCCAGGGAGGGTAACGGCTTCTGTAACTTTTAAAGTGTCGGCCAGCTTCAGCTTGGCAACATGATGCCCTAGATGTCTGAAGGAAAAGCAGGCAGGGGGCAGAGGGGAGAAAGAGGTAGAAAAAAGGAGTAGGTGGGCCAGCAGGTTTGCTGTTCTGCCATCCCCCTAACCCTCCCCAAACGGGGCTCTTTCGATCAGCCTTAGTTTTATTTGCTGAACAACTAACATTGTGGGACAGTGATCCCCAATGAACAGGATGGGGAAGAAAAGCTGATGAGAGGCACTCTCAAAATGAAGCAGACTCACACTCATTCTCCTGCTCTTGTTTCCCTTCTCTAACTCCCTTTCTTTCTATAGCTCCTGCTTTCCCACTCTCTCTGCTTCCCCCCTCCACAAAGCCTGTGGGAAGAAAGATGATGAACCCAAATATGAACCCAAATGTATGTCCAAATGGACACAACTCAGTGTGTAAAGCAGCAAAGGCAATGAGCTCCAAGGGAGGGGGCTCACTTGACACAGAGGGAGGGAGCATTTTTTCTCTTTGTACAAAATCAGTGAAAACTACTGAAAAATACTATTTCATTCCCCTGGATGGGATGAGGGGGGAGGCTTTCTTTTTCTGAGATTTATGTACAAAGGATTTTATTTTGAACAAAGAAAAGGCAGAGTTAGGGGAGTGAATTTGTTTTAATAACCCTCACTTCTAAGGGCTCTCAAACTAGTTGTCCTCTAAGGAAAGTTCTGCTAAAAATCTAATAAGTGACCTTTCCTTTTATTGAGATGTTAGACAATAAAGGGACTATGTATTGGCATGAGCATGAAACTCACAGGAGCATTGACAACTGAAGGGTAGTCAGGTACAGAACAACTCTCTAATGAAAATGGTTTTTCTTTTTCTGTTGTAAGTAGAGAATCATCTAAGAACTCACATGATAGCAAGAAGTTCCCATCCCAGGTTTTCTGAGAAGTTGTCCCAAGCCTGGTTCTCCCTTAATGTTGAGGCATCTACTGTGACTTTGTTATTGTTACTGCTGATGAAGGGATGCAGGAATTAAAACAGAGGGTGCTTCAAGGCATTTAGGAAGATGCTTGGCCAGCTATATTAACTCCTTATTATGCCTAAAAATAGTCTGCCATTTCCTGTTGATGCTTGTTCCCTGCCACTCACTCAGGGCAGCATTTATCCTCCAGTGGTCAGGGGTCCCGGTTTCCAAAGACTGCCTTGAATGAAGCTGACTTCTAACATCTCTGCCTTCCCACTTCCCCAGATGCAATTCCCATTCTTGGCAAGGCAAATATGAGGGGCTCTGCTTTGGTTATCAACAGATTACAAACAGCACCTTACAACACAAACAGCATCTAACTCTAATCTATTAATAAGTGCTTAAACATTGTTGAGTTCGTTTTTCCTTGGACTGAGAGAAAGAAGAGTGTTTGTGTATGTGAGATGGTCCTAGGCTTGATAAAAGAGAGGAAGAAAGGGAAGGAGGAGGGAGAATGACCGCATACAATCTTCAAATTGAGGAAGACAGAAGTAAGTATTGTTTTCCCCATCCCTGGATTCATACTAGGCCCAGCATATTGACTCTCTCTGTTAGGAAAACTTTGGATGATCACAGAGCCTGGAAATGTGGTCAGGGAGAGGCAGAAGGTGTCGAATTTGAAAACCTGGAGTTGGATTTGAAACCTGGAGTTGAATTTGAAAACCAGGTTCAAAAAGATCTGGAAGAGGAGCCTCCAAGTTAAGACATCCTTAGTTGATTGTCTCCAAACTGGACAGTTTAGAAAAAGTCTGTGAAGCCCCCAGTAGGTGTCACCGGTCCTTGCCATCCATGCTGTGGTCTCCTAGCTAACTGTTCTCAGGCCTGGGACTGGATAGATGAGAGAGATGTTGTCCCCAGACTTCACTGAGCCTCTTTCTGCGGAAGGGATAAACAGGGACCACTTTCTAGTTGCTTTTGGGGGAAGCCTGGGAGCTGAGGGTGCTAAGACGGCATTATAGTTTTATCCCTAGAGAAAACAGTGCTGCAATAATCAGTGCTTTCTTGACTAGTCTGAGACTTTTGACTCCTCCTGAAGATATCATCACTGGCCTGGGCCAAGAAGTTTGGAAAAGGACAGCTCTTATGTTCCCCCCTCAAGCTTTCCCAGGTGTATGTGTTAGGAGAAGGCGGGAAAGGTGCCTGGGTTTGCAGGATATGAAGCACTCTTTTTCTACAGAAGTATACAAACAAAATTTTACACTGAATGGGGAAAAGACTAGCAAGAACTTTTTTTCCCCCTACTAATGTCTCCTGTTGAGAAGGGGGTTCTTAGCATCGCCATGTAAGTCAATACCGAGTTATTTCTTTGGATTCAAAGGCTATTTATCCAGGTCTAATTTCTTTAGAATTAACGTGATAACTGAGCCCAACTTAGCAACCAAAACCAGTCAGGCCCTGCCTGGCTTGAATGTACTTCTACAGCCTGAGGAGGCTGCAAACCCTCCACTGGCACCCAACCTACTCCTTGACCCATATACTGCTGCAAACACTGGTGCACCAATAGCGCAGCAGGGTACTTTCCCACCCAAAGAGCACCCTCCTCGCACGGTGGCCTTGGGCACGCTGACCCCCACACAGGGTCCTGTGCTGGCAATCAGTTGGTATTTCTCTCTCAATAACACTGACAGCTGGAATACAAGCCCCAACACCTCGATGTCTTAAAAAGCAAAAGGCATCTTAGGCCTCCAACCCTGCCTCTTTAAACTTTTTAGTGAATGTGACCCTCACCTCCTATAGGCCCTAAAAGAACCTGAGGTCTCCAGATTGCTGGCTTTACCTCTATTTTGAATGATAAAGACTTCTTAGGCCTCACCTGCGCTCCTCCTCCCACCACTCCCCCAGGGTTGGCTCGGTTCCCCCGCTGGCAAGACAAAGAGGTCAGAGCCAGGACCCGGCTGGTGGCCAGCAGGGCGCAGGAGCCTGGAGTCCCTGAAGTGGGCGCCTTTGCTTGGAAGCCCTGAGGAATCTGGGAGCTCTTGACTCTCGAGAATGGGCTGGAGGTGCCGGCTGGATGGGAACAAACCAGGGGTGACAAGTTTTGGCTCACTACTGCCGCTCAAGACCCTGGGTGAAGGACTTCGCCTGGTTTATTTGGAGAGAAGAGAAGAGGGGCAGCCTGCAGCCAGCCACTGAGCCCCGAACTCGCACCGAGACTGATGGCAGAGACTACACGCGGCAGGCAGCCCCTCCACACGGGCCACCTTGGCACGGAGACCACACTAGCTCTCCCCAGGACCTGCTGGAAAGCCCAGTGCTCAAGTCTGCAGTTCGGATTCTACCCTGCAAGCACGCTTAGAGACCCCAGTGATGCCGGGTTGGTCCCCTCATCGTTGGTTCCGCTCCCCAGCCCATGGCTGTCTGAGCCCACTCTGGGTCGCTCAGTAGGTCTTTACGCAAAAACTGCCACCTCGGTGCAGTTGCACACTTGCTCCTCTGGGACACAGGGTTGAGATTTTATCCTCTAATGGGGGAGGGATAAGAGCCCTGTAGCTACTACTCAAACATTTCCAGCCCTCCGTGCTTTCTTGGGTATTAAGCAAACAAGAAAAAAAAAAAAGAAGAAGAAGAAGAAGAAGAAATCTTTTGCCAATAAAGGCTGCTATGCTCTGGATCTGGTGCCCAGTGAGGGGACCTTGATGGGCGGCCACAACCCGCCCGGCTCCCGGTGCCGCCAGAGTCAGGGGGAAGCCGGTGAGGAAGGCAGAACACCTGCGAACAGAAAGAAACACACATGCACGGGGGGCGGGGGCCGGGAGGGGGGCCTTCACCGTGTTAACAGCAAGCTGCAGGGTATAAAGCAATAAAACTGCCACGTCTACCTGCTGGCTCTGAGGACCTTACAAACAAGCTCGGCGCGCAGCCCGGGTGCACCGTGTACACACGGGGGAGGGAGGAGAAGACCTCTCTCTCTGACTCCCTTCTCCACCGCAATCCCCCACAGATGCACTTCCTACACCCATCTCCCCCTCACCCAGCCCACCTTTCATTTTCGTTGGAGCTTTGTTGTTGTTTTAATTCATTGCCGATTTGTAAACGCGTGGATCAGGTTACGGGTTCGCGTGTTAAAGCGAACCTCTTGTTAAAAGGAGGGGAACAAGGCACGCCACTTAAAAATGAATTCAGAGTTACTGAACCGGCTCCCAGGACTCCAAAAGTTAAGGGCGGCAGGCTAGGAAAAGGAGGGGGAGAGGCTACTAAACGCTGCTGCCCTGAGAACCTTGGAAAACTCTCAGGCAGCCAGTTTCAGGGCATCTGATAAAATGGAGGAAGGAAGGAGAGAAAGAAAGAAAAAGAAAAAGACAAACTAGTCTAGCCCTGCCTTGAGACCCGGGGCTGGGAGCTGGGAAAATCAGTTAGCATAAGCCGCTATCGGTCCGCGCAAGGAGTTGGAGCTGCGGGTCTGCAGTCACCTTTTCTGAAGTTACCGGACGAATGGCACCACTAAACTCTTCATTTCTCAGGTCTCTTGGGTCACCCATCCCATGGAGTTCAAGCGGGAAGGGTGCAAAGAAGAAGGCTTGCGTAGTTTTCCCAAAGGCAGACCTACAATGTCCCCACAACCTCTAGACACGTTGGCCCGGAGTTGTTAGATTGTATGTTTCTCGGTGTGGCCAAAGGCTTGGGGCTTGGATCTATTCGCAGACTAAAAGTTGGCGCCGAGCCCACAGGGGTCTGCATGCCTTGCCCACCCAGTCCCGGTCCACTGGCAGTGCCGACTCGGGGTCCGGGACCCTGACCCAGGCACCACCCAGCCTGCCCTCCTCGGCACCCGATTCCCAGTCCAGCTCTCCTACCTGGCTGCCGGGCCTGAGCAGCATGCTGGGGCTCTTCTGACTCTGCTCAGTCTGGAGACTAGAGGGAGAGAGGCTAGATCGCAGCCCTGGGCTGCTCCGAACTTAATGTCTTTCCCCAGTCCATCTTTGAAAGAGAAGTGGTTCTACCACCTGGATGTGCGGATATAAATCCCCTTGCAAATAATAAATGGATTAATAATAACAAGGTATGAAGTTCTTTTTATAGAAAAAAAGGAGAGAATTGAAACTAAATGCGGCAGTTAGACAACCATTTTGATAAGAGGATAATTGAGGCGACACTGGTGTATAATTAGAGGATAATTTATGCTATATCCACTTTTATTCCACCTCCCAAAATAAACCCAGTCCATAATCATTACAGGCAAATTGTTCTGAATTTTATAGCAGCAATTTGAACAAAGTACTGCAGTTAATCATGGGAGATTTTTGTGTATTCCTGATTAGAACTCTAATTGCCTCCTTCCAGAAAGTAAAAATAACTGTAAAACGACTCTATTTTTATCATTAACAATGTTGACAATAAAATAAAATCAATTGGAATTGTAATCGAGAGACAAATTTAGGACGAAGGCACTTTTACTTGGGTAGTTTATATTGTAATCAAGATTTGCCAAACCACTAACCGCATGTATCATTTGCATATATTTGAAAGCATTACAGTAGCTTCTGTTTTCAATAGGAAAAAATGCATTACTGTCAGTCCTCCAACGATGTGCTTTCAGAAGAAGCTGCTGCGTTCTGAGGGGAAAAAAAAAGATTTCTCCCCCTTGTTTGTTCACTATATAGCCTGAAACAGCAAGAACCTCGCCAGAACAGGGTTTAATTTTTTTTCTTCTTTACCCCCTCACCCCACCCCACCCATGGGGTCGGTACCAGGTGTGGGGCTTTTCTTCCCTTTGTGGTTACAATAAAGTACGTCTAGAAAAATCCACAGTGACAGGGCGCTCCCGCGGGACTGCAGGGGGACTGGGGGCGGGGGAGTAGGTCAAGCGAGGGACCCCTGCTTTAAATGCAGAGGGCACTGCTTCGGAACATAGGCAGCCTGCTAGGGTGCGAAGGGACTGCGAGAGAGCAGCCCTCTGCCAGGCAGTTCCAAGGCTGCGGTATTGAGAACTGAGGCTCCGGGTTTGGGGGTGCGAGCTGCGGCGGGAGGCGTCGGCGACCGGCCGGGCGGAGGCAACTCCCTCCTCTGAGGCAACTCCCTCCTCAGAGGCCCTGTGCACGGAGCCGCGCGGCCCCCGGCTGCAGCTCGGGGCAGGGATTGGAGTTGCCGAAGGTAGGCGAAGAACTCGGCGAGCGGCGCACACACCAGTGGAAGCCGTGCGCCTGTGACGTCAGGGGGCGACTGACCAATGGGGAGGCGCTGCCCTTTGGAGACAAACCATTCGACTCGTGGCGTCTGCATCAAGTCTGAAAGCAGACGCGCAACTTTCGCAGAATCCACCTTAAAATCTCTGCCTTAAACTGCACCAGCCCCCAAAAAATCCAAGGGGGGAAAAGAAGGGGGGGAGAGCAGAGTCCCCCCTCCCCCCTCTCCTCTCCCATCCCTCCCCCTTCCTCCTCCCTTTGAGTTAACAAGGCCCCGCTCACTATATCTCTTTATATTAAAAATATATATATTAGAGAAGAGCGAGGGAGAGGGAGAACCACCTCCGCCCCCTCTCTTTTAAAAAATTTTTTTTTAATTTTTTTTTTTTTTTTTTTGCAAGGATCCCAAGAGCTAAGGTGGCTGCAGAGGGGAGAGCGGCGCGAGCCAAGTGGGGGAGGGTGGAGGAAACCCGGGAGAAGGCTTTCTCCAGCCCCCAAAGTTTTGATGATGACCATGACTACGATGGCTGACGGCTTGGAAGGCCAGGACTCGTCCAAATCCGCCTTCATGGAGTTCGGGCAACAGCAGCAGCAGCAGCAACAGCAGCAGCAGCAGCAGCAACAGCAACCGCCGCCGCCGCCGCCGCCGCCGCCGCACTCTCAGCAGAGCTCCCCGGCCATGGCAGGCGCGCACTACCCTCTGCACTGCCTGCACTCGGCGGCGGCGGCGGCGGCGGCGGCCGGCTCGCACCACCACCACCACCAGCACCACCACCACGGCTCGCCCTACGCGTCGGGCGGCGGCAACTCCTACAACCACCGCTCGCTCGCCGCCTACCCCTACATGAGCCACTCGCAGCACAGCCCTTACCTCCAGTCCTACCACAACAGCAGCGCGGCCGCCCAGACGCGAGGGGACGACACAGGTGAGAGGCCGCTGGGGCAGCTCGCTTCTCCCGCCTCCCGGCTGCCCCCCACCCCGCCCGCCCCGCTCACTTCCTCAATGCCCAGGCCTCCGCCGGCCACCTCCCCCAGGCGGCCCGGCGCGCCCCCAGCCAGGCCTGGTGCGCGCCCGCTTGCCTGGCGCCTGCCTGCCGGCCTCGCCGGGCCGGGCCCCTTCGCGCCGCCCCGGACCCTAGGCTTCCCTGCGGCTCGACCCGCCTCGTTCCCTAGTCTCCGGCGCGTCGCTCGGGCCGCGCCTCCGACTCGGCTCAGGCTTCTCTCGACCAACTGGCCGGCACTGCGCTCTCCAGCCCGCAGGGTCTGTGCGCCCTTTTGCCTCTCTCCTCCCCTCCGGGTTTTGACCCACGTTTGGCAGGACTGGGAACATTTCTGGGCTAGAAGTGGGGAGAGTGTTTTGTTCTCCCACCTAATTTGGGCAGCCGGTGGCCTACTTTGCGTGGGGCGCCCGGTGCGCTTCGGTGACCCGGGGGGAAAGCTGGCATGGCCTCCGGCTCTGGTTAAGCTGGTGACAATTGGGCTCTCTCCCGCGGACTTTGAGATGTCTCCCACCCCCACCTCTTACAGGGCCTCCTCCCTTGGATTTTTGATAGCTGCTGGCTACTCCTTTGTTCGTGGAAGTGAAGCCCAGGGCTCAGCACTCGTGGGGGGACAAAGTTGCCGCGTGAGGCTCAACCCGCTCCGGTGCTGATCTGAGCCTCTGGTAGCGTTTTGTTTGGGTTTTGGTCCCTCTCGGCAGACTCATTTTCGAACCCACCGAGGTATCTTGATGCACCCAGCTTCGAGCTAGTGACATCAAGGCAACTGGCCGCAAAATCATTAGGGTGGCTCAAGCACACCTGAAGGCACTGTAAAGCCAGACCGAGGGGGCCCTGCTCCTCGGCGCAGAGAGCAGCCGCCCCGCGGCGCCGCGCACCCCAGAGAGCGGCCGGCGCCACCTCCGCTGCGGCGGAGCTAGGCTGTTTGCCCCTCGGCCCAGGGCGCTCCCTTCATCCAACCACCGCACATTATTAGAGCCAGAGTCAGGGTCTGAAAGTAGCTTTTGCAGCCGCTGGGATTACCCGGGCACTGGGAACCCAGAGAGGTCAGAATGGCTTGGGGACGCTTCGAGGAAACTGTTCATGGCTTTGACGAGTCTCGGCACAGGCCAGGCCAAGCTTGGGGAGACTGCAGCGGTAGCCTCACGGGTGATCACTCCTCTGTATCCTTTGCTTGCAGATCAACAAAAAACCACAGTGATTGAAAACGGGGAAATCAGGTTCAATGGCAAAGGGAAAAAGATTCGGAAGCCTCGGACCATTTACTCCAGCCTGCAGCTCCAGGCTTTAAACCATCGCTTTCAGCAGACTCAGTACCTGGCCCTTCCCGAGAGAGCTGAATTGGCAGCTTCCTTAGGACTGACACAAACACAGGTAATTCCTGAGAAGCCCTGCAATGCTGACCCTCACTTGCAGATGGGGCAGGGAGCTCATCAGGAGGAATTCTTGGCCTAGTCAACCAAAGATGGAAGGAGCTCATGACAAATGCCTTTGCTCCAGTTATACACTTTTCTGGGACAACACAGTTTGGAATAAATGACCTGGTATTGAATACTGGATTGGATTTGCACATCCTCCCCCACAACCCTCAGTGACCTCACCCCAGCCTAGTGTCCTTTGGTGATCAAATTCATTATTTAATCAAGTCCTATTCCAGTAAAGCAACACAAAAGAAAGCAAACAAGTAGGAGAAAGAGAAAAAGATATTCAGACCAGGAGGGCAGTATAAGACCCATGCTTCTTAAGGATCCTTTTGTGGGCCCTGGGACTTAATGAGGATTTCAACTCATTGACATTGAAAGAATTATGAAGTGAAAAGGATGAGTTAGCCAGACATGCACAGGTTCCAATAGGATTTGGTAAAGTGACCAAGGTGAAAAGTGTTCATCCTAGGATGGGTGAGGTGAGTCTTTCTGAAAATTGTCCTCAGTTCAATTGGTTAAATCATCCTGGTAGACTGGCTGGTGCAGGCTAAGGAATCTGGATCACAGAATTTGGGCATAATGGCAGAGCCGGAGGTCAAAGAGGAATGTACCCAAATTATAGCAGGTGAAGCCTCAGTTAAGTACGGTTGCTGAAGTTCTCCGGTCTTACTAATTTGAGGGGCATTTTAGACTTCACAGAAAGAGGTTTTAGATAGGTATATTAGGACCCTTGTCATAGAGCCAGGCTGCAGACACCTGAGGGTTTTGTCCCTGTCGATTAACTTGGCTGCATGAGCTGGTAGGCCTCATCTGAAATGGATGCTCTTCAGCAAGGGGACATCAGGGACTGATTGTATGCTGAGACTGAGACTGACTGTCTCAGCACAGACGCTCCTTAAGCTCTTTCTTTTCAATTCAGCCTGCTTTCTCTCGCCATGTTGCCACTGGAAATATTTGGGGCTTGAGATGAAGGGACTCCTGCTATTCAGTAACTTGTACTCCTTTTGTAAAAGCAAATTCCTAAGGCTAAGTAATTTGAAAGGTCAAAGAAGCTGTACCATAGAAGGTCCTTCTTCACATAAAGTAGATCTGGGATGTTAGCTTGGATGCACTCCCATCCTAGACTCCTGGTTCGAATTTAATATTCAGGAGCCCTTTGACTTTTAGTGCCTGCCCTAACAATCATGGCCACAATTTGACTAAACAACACACCAAGTAGGGAATGAATGAGGCACAGTCCCTCATCGCTGCAGGATTATGTCAGAAGAAAGGTGGTGCCTGTACAGTGTTGGTATATGCAGTGTATGCCTGGGTATGTATATTCAACGCGTTTGGGTTTTAATCTGTTCTCAGTCGTTTGCTCAGGGCACATCCAGACTATTAGAGGAAGTGCATCCAGTTAGCTTTAATCTGAAAAATTCACCGTGTGAAAATCCTTGAGTTTGAACCTGGCTATCTCCTTGGCCTTTATTCTAGTTTTATTCTTACTTATGCTGTTGTTTCAAACCTAGGCTTTCATCTAACTGAGGAGTTACAATGACTTTAGGTATCCGGACAAGATACCAAGTAAACGGCGGGGCATAGGGTGGGGTGGGGTGAACTGGCAGGGAGAGGGGAGCGGCTAGAAAGGGAGGAAGGCGGGGTCTTGAGGGCTTCGCGTTTGCGAGTTGTCTTTTTTTTTTTTTTCACTATAGGCACCAGTTCAGTGTTTTTCGGGCCTAATGATCGCTGCTGCGTTTCTTTCTAGGTGAAGATATGGTTTCAGAACAAACGCTCTAAGTTTAAGAAACTGCTGAAGCAGGGCAGTAACCCGCACGAGAGCGACCCTCTCCCGGGCTCCGCGGCCCTGTCGCCGCGCTCGCCGGCGCTGCCTCCGGTGTGGGACGTTTCCGCCTCGGCCAAGGGCGTCAGTATGCCCCCCAACAGCTACATGCCCGGCTACTCGCATTGGTACTCCTCTCCACACCAGGACACGATGCAGAGACCACAGATGATGTGAGTTATCCAAGGGCAAAAGATACCCTAGGGAGACGTCTGAACAAGGCAAGGAGGATCCGGGACCTACTTGCATCTGCAAAACCGAGCCGAAGGAGCAGGCTCGGGAGAACTCTTATGTGTGGCCAGACTGGGCGCTTGTTCCCTTCTCTCTCTTCTCCCATCCCCTCGGTCTCTCTCTCACATTCTTCCTTTTTCTTTTTTTGCCTCCCTCCTTCCCACTTTTCTTTTTTAAATTCCTTTCTCCATCTGCCTTTTCCCTTGAGCAGCCTCAGTAATTGATTTTGAATCTTAAAGAGAGAGAAGGAGAGACAGAGAGAGAGAGACTGGTTTCTAAGCCAGTGCTCCTGAAGCCTCTCACTGTAAGGATATTTTCCCTCACCCCTTGGGATTCAGGCTCTGAGCCTCTTTTTCTCTTTGGGAGTATCCATCAAAACGACTTTTTAAAGCAGACATTTTCCCCCACCAGAAGAATCTGTGCAAACATGGCAGCGTTTTTACTTGTTTAATGAGCTTAAGACATTACATGATGAAAAAGAAGCAGTTTGGACTCCTGCATTTTTATTTACAATCCCAGACTGACCAAAAAAAAAAAAAAAAGAAAGAAAGAAAAGAAAAGAAAGAACAGAAAAGAAAAAGAAACCCTAACAGCCCTTCTCTAAAGAAAAAGGAAAAATCGGCTGTAAGATTAGAACATTGCCACGAAAGGAATGCTGCATGTTTTATCAAAATGCAATGAACAAGAATGATGATTTAAACAAAACAAAACCACTTTCCCTCCACCCCTACCCCCAAACCCTGAACTGGAATCAGGAAAGACAGAGGAAACAACCAAAATCACCATGCTATTGCTTTGATATCTTTACTAGGTGATTTGGTGGCATTCACTAAGCTAATAGGGACATTTATATCAAGAAACATTTCTGTATATATTGTTGAATTTTAGTTGTACATATACTTTGTATGTTTTTGTCTTCTTTCATATATGGAGTAAAAGCCACAAAACGCTAAGAGTGTCCTGTATATTTCTCTTTGTGTGTCTCTGTCTTATCACCCCCTTCTCTCTCCCCCCAGTATATTTTCTATCACTCTTAAAAGAATTCCTATTTCCTAATATGGGAAACCCTATATATAAACATCAAGTGCCTACAAAGATACCAGTTTGCAGCACTAACCTTTGTCTTAAGTACTTTAACCATAGATGTTTTCTCAACTTCCTTTATATATTCTATTTTATTGTAATTTCTACACATTTATCTAATTTTAAGAATCGTTAGAATGATTTAACCCCAGGTTAACCTCTAGACAGCCAGTAGTTTCCAGTGCTGAAACTGAGTATTCTCCTTTCCCTTTCCTCAGCCAAAATAATACAGCTGTATTTCTCTTTGTTTGGAAGCAGCTTTTTTTTTTTTTTAAAACAAACAAAAAAAGGAAAGAATCAGAAGAAAAAAACAGAAACTAAATGCACAATTATGACTATTTCATGTTTACAACCCTTTGCAAGCTAACTAGATAGGAAAACACACAATCTTGGATGAAATACATCCTTCCTTCTGATCTTGTAGAAAGCACAGAAATAATGAAAATGAAAAGTCCTTTCGTCATGCAAGCAGGAAGCCCCATACTGCGAGAATTAATGGCTACAGACCTGGGCATCCTTCAAATTATGAACCTTGAAACCACTGAGCCATTTATCAGAAGTCAATAGAGATGCTCAGAGTGCTCCATATAATGACAGCGACATACAGTCGTGCAAAAGGACAGTCACTATAATTAGACACAAAGCAAAGACTACTTACCAATATACCCGTTCCTTTTTTTGTTGAGCAACTTCCACGCTCAGTCAGTCTTCAGAATGGTTTAAAACCGATCAGTCTTGTCATTTTCTAGCATTCGTATTGTTACATTAGGAAAAATGTTTTCTTTTCTTTTTTCCCCCTTCCTACTGTGAAACTTTGGGTTCGTAGCTCCCCAGGATCAATTCTGAACAAAGCCTCCAGCTGCAGTGCCATCCAATTTGAAGCAGACATTGGGGACAATTTAAGGTTTTTATCCACAAGAAGGTTTTTTTCCATTCTCTTAAATGCAGCCATAATTAGAGTAATTTTTCATGTAGCCCGCTGATTACAGCGTTTTTACCGTCAAAGATAATTACCTGTAATTTTCTTCCACTTTTAATACTAAAAAGCCATCTTTATTTAGATTCAGGAACAGGAAAGGCGAAACAAAAGAGGGAAATTATTCTGTTATTCATACACAAATTGCAGAGACGTAGGACCTAAAATTGAAAATTAACCAAAATTATAATGCTGAAAAGAATGGAAGAGGCTGCAGAAGTACAGCTGGTAGTGGGGCTTTGCTGAATTATTCAAATTACGTTAGGGAGAAAGCTACCATACATCGAAACCAACACTGATTTTTCTTTAAAAAAAAAATCACCAGACATGCCAAACCACTGAGGGTGCATGGAATTCTGAAACCCAGAAAATGCATTTTAACACATTGGAGATGTTACCATGATGCTCCAGTGTGGATCTATCTCTTACTACAAGTTTAATTAAATAGGAAATTCTATCAAGGGGTCCTCCCAGGAACTGGCATTGGAAATGGGCTTCCTCTGGGTCCTCTGAACAGCAAGGGTTAATAATTCTCGCTCTTTAGAAGGTATTGACCCCATAGTAAACTGATTCCCCAGAGAGGGATTGGTAGGAGGGGCGTGGGTGAAGTCTCAGCGCCTACTACGCCTCCCCACGTTCGAACTTCCCAGACTTCAATCTAGAGCCTAGTTCTGCCAATATTTTTCAAGTTAAAAAAAAAAGGAACAATGGTTTCGAAGAGTGAGAGTGAAGGGGAGAAATTTCTTCTCGGTACCAATAAGCATCTCATTTATTTTTTGACACAATTTAGCACAAAGTTTCCTCCGGAGAAAGGCCTTTCTGTTGTGCTGAGGTGAGGGAAACAAAAATTTCTCAGGCTCCTACCCGTAAACTCTAACTGCTTCCAGTGTCTACAGGGTCAAGAAAGAGCGTCATCTATGGATAGAACTGTACCGCGTCTGCGAGAGTCTTCCTTGGCATGTCCCTACATCAAACGGGTTCCCTAGCTCCACAGCTCGACTCTGCATCTCAGCCAATCGGGCCTCCAATCCCAAGGTCTCGGCATTGGGGCCTCTCAGGCCACAGCTCTACGGTCAGAATCCCATGCCTTCCCCCCTCCCCCACCCCCAGCTTGAGGCAAAGACACTGTAAAGCAGCCCTAAAGTGGTTTTGGAGGCCAATTATTCCGGAAACTTTCTCCCCAATATAGGAAGGTGTCAAAGGGACTAGAAAGTCGGAAAGATTCAGACTACACCTGCCGTTGCTAATGTCCGCATACCTGTGATGCTAAAGGGGCATTTGTCCCCAGCGAGTTCCGTTTGCAGACTCAATGCCCCCAAACTTAAAACCATCACCACGTGCAAGACCTCCATGGGTTTGTCTAGGACTAGTTTTGAGTAACAATGTTTCAAAGTATATTGCAGCCTGGAATCTCCAGCAGATTTCCCTTCATACCTTACAGAAACCTGGTACACCTCCCAGTTTCCAGTCTCAAGCTGCACCAAATATCAACAGCACAGAAAGCAAAAGAGACAGATCGACTTCTTAAGGATCCCATTCTCACCCAAATCATTGTAACTCACCAGAACCACAACCCTTTTACTGTTAAACTGGAATAAAAGGTCCGAAATGAAAACCACCTCTAGAGCAAAGTTGCAGTCCATAACAAATTACAACGGCAATACATACAGCTTTGTGTGAGAATAGAAATATGAGCTGTGTCTTGTAGTATGCAAGAAATAAAAACTTACCCCCAGTGAATCTCTCTTAAGCAATGATCAGGGTCTAGAAATCTATACTGAACAGAAGCAGAGGAGAATATTTTTCTGAGTCTCAGGGCAGAAGCTCTTTCTCTATATTCTTGGTTGAGTGAGCACATCCAGGTGTGAAATTGTTTGCACACCCCAGCACCTCTTATATTGCCAGCAAAATTAGCTGTTATTACTGTCACTGTTTAGTGATGGTTAGCGTGATACAAAAAAAAAAAAAAAAAAACTGCTGTAATCAAGACCTGGCGCATCTTTGCAAATTACAGATAATTGTAAACGTCCAGATTATGATAATAGCATCCTAATCCAGCCTGCAATATAATTATTACAGAGTGTTACATCTGAAACTGTCCAGTAGGGCTAATTCAGCCATTATTTAGACCCTATTTTTGTACTGCAAATGGGTTGCTGAGTTGAAAATGTACGATTGTAATTTCACAGGGCACTCAATGAGTAATGGTATAGAAAGAGGAAAATACAAAAGTGAAATGTGAACAGTAGCGATCAAATCAAACCCTGAAGGACAAAAGACTGTTTGATTCATATGGAAAAAGAAGAGCAGGAATTAAGAAAATAGCAAATCAGTGGTCTGAAGCATTACGTGTCCAAATCTTCAATATGTGGAGGGCTGATGTGTTTGCAAGGGCTTCTACATCTGCTGCTGCCTGGTGTCTGAAATAATTTTTCTTTCTTTCTTTTTTTTTTTAAACCTGTCTCCCCCCCCCCCAAAGCATTATCTTCCTTTAAAAAAAAAGTGCCCCTCCCCCAAGCAAAGACCATTTGTCAGTTTCATCATTGTTTCCACCAAGGCAGCCTCAGAAAGTGCCTGTCACTTGTTTATGAACATTTTCTTAAATGAATTTTCAATCTCTCCTGTCATCAGAGCAAAATGCCCTGAGTGTTTGTAAGTGTTCCTAAGCTTCATCTCCATTCTCTTTCACTGAGAACAAGTCATTGAGAGTCCTAAAGGATATTAGCAGAAAATGTATTAATTGCTGCTAATTAAATAAAGCCGGATGGGAAGCCCTCTTCTCTACTCACCTTGGCTGGCTATAGGCTTTAATCCTGTCATTAACTTTTATTAATTAACCCACCCCTTCTCATGTCAACCAGTCCAGCTGCTGCTTTTGCTATCAGTACTTCTTTCTGTATTCCAGAAAGTCTGGTGTTTTTGATAAAGAACTGGCCCTGCCCCCCAAATATGGTTGTTAAAGAGCAAGGTCAGTCTCTTTAAACTGGAGGGACAGAGGAGAGAGGGAGTTATAGAATTATAGCATGAGAGTCTGGAGAGACACTGGAGCACTGTGCTGGTTCCACAGTGAGAGCAGACTCTGGGTTCCAGCTGCTGCCTTCTGGAAGGTAAACCCTGCCCAGGCTGAAATTTCTGGTTCCTGGTGGGGACGTCCTGGTCTGGGAGATCTAAATCTGGTACACTCGCAGGAGCTCATTTTTCCCACCATGAGAACCGAGAATTTCCTAGGCATCTTTTCCAGCCTCTAGGACAATGTGTGATGATTCTCCTCCCACCACCTAGCAAACCCTGGAGCTACCCAGCCAGGGCCACCCTGCAGGGTGGCAAGCAGGCTTCCTTAGCTCCTGTGAATTTAAGGGCAATAATGAAATGTCCCCTGTTTAGTGACCCCTGCTTACAGAGGAAAGTTGAGTCCATATCCTGCCTCTTGCCCCGCCCTCTTCTCCCACCTTGCAAAAGGCAAAGGGCAGAAACAGCCCTTGAATGACAAAGAGCTTCCAGGGTTTTCTCGCCTTTGCAAGGAAAACAAAACAAAACAACTTTAAAATAAATCATAGCTTGGACTGTTTACCGCCTTTCACCTTCACCTACTTCATATATATATATATATATATATACACACACACACATATACACACTGGACTGTGCGTGGTGGAGGTTTGACAGAATCCTTATTGAAACTTAGAGAGTGTGCGTGCGTGTGTGTGTGTGTGTGTGTGTGTGTGTGTGTGTGTGTGTGTGTAGAATGATGTTATGAAGCCACTTTTTCCCCCTTCCTGTGGCGAAAGGTCGTAATGTGTGGTATTTCACTATTTTAGATAAATCTTGGTTTAGGATGTGGAACAGACTCAATAATACGTGAGCTTTTGGCAGAGACTCCTTCGGGTCCCGTAAAGCAGAAGTAAATACGAAGTCCCAGCGAACAAAAGAGCAAAGACACTTAATTGCTGCAAATCAGGACTCTCTTCTCTTTTAAAGAGAGACTCATGTAAATTTCCTCGGTTCCTATCTTTACGGTTAGAGCTCGAGCTATAAAACAGGTTATTACATTACAGCCGACAACCCTGGATGATTGAAAGGGAAGTCTCCCCCCGCCCCTCCGCAGTCGACACTACGTCTACTTTCTGCCCAGTACCACCGGGGAACCTAAAGCTTGTCAGATGCAAAAGAAAACGGATGGGGCGGGGGTGGGAGACCAGACTGCGTAGAAAAATATTTAGCCAATCCCACATGTGCTACCGCTATTGGGGCTGTTTTCGAGGCCCAGAGTTCGCTGTGACTCTGAAAAAACCACGTACAGTGTGCAACACTCGCAGGCAACCTGGGAGAGCGCGGAGGGCGGGAGCAAGCCGCAGCGCCCCCTCCCCAACCTCCCCGGAGGCTGAAGCCTCCGCCCAGCTGCTGTGGGAGGGGGTGCTTCTGGGCGGAGGAGAGGGGTGACCGCAGGCGGATCCGCCGGCGTGGCGCGCTTCCCAGAGGTGCCGGAGGGCGTCTGCCCTCAGGGCGTGCCTCAGGGGAGGGCTGGAGCGCTCCGGGTTGGAGAGATCCCAGTGGCCAGGGGGAGGCGCGCCATCCCGGGGGT
>SJYA01000642.1:18062-79543 GCA_006410615.1 Neotragus moschatus | reverse complement strand
CCGGGGGTTGCGGGATGGGGCGGGGAGGGGGTGGTGGTTGGGTAGCCCTAAAGGTCCTTCTCTTCGAATAAAAGAAGCGCTGGGGAGGGGGCAGGAGAGGGGCAAGGGGCAGTGTTCCTGGAGACGTCCCTCGCGCTTCGGGCTGGAGAGCTCCGGAGACCGAATGGTGTCAAGGCCAGAGGAAGCTGCAGGGCGCGCTGCGCGGAGGCGAGCGCCGCCCGGCCTTGGCGCGCTGTGGGCGACTCCCAGGACGGCGCGGCCAGGACGCCGCGAGCCGTGGGGCGTCCGATGGGATCAAAGAAGCCAAAGGAGGCCAGCCGGCGCGTCTGGGATTGTGGGATAAGGGGCGGGAGAGAGAGGACTGGCATGGGCGGGGAGAGCCTGGCCTGGCCTGCCTGTCGTCGGAAGGGGGTGTGTGCGTGTGTTGGTGTGCAGGTCAACACGCTCCTGCCCGAGGCCGAGACCTGGGTGGATCCGAGTGTGGGTGGACGGGCTCTCGGGTGGGTGCCCCCCGGGAGCGAGAGCGAGCGAGCGAGATCAAGGGCAAAGAGGTCTGCGGGTTCCTGTGTGTGTGTGTGTGTCTCAGGCCCTGTGGCTCAGCACTGGAGCCGCCTGGCACCCACAGGAATGCGGCTTCTCTCAGCTCCCCCGGCCGCCCCCTGTTCCACAAGGAGGTGGCAGCCAGGAAAAAGGGGCAGAAATCCGCCTAGCCCAACGCGAGGCTCAAACAAAGGCCAATTTATCTCACCTTTTACAGGAGGGCCCAGGAGGAGGACAGGGCACCAAAGACTCATACAGTCGTGCCAGCAGCATGCCCTCGGCCTCCTGGGCTTTGTGAGGAGGTCTGCAGATGGAGACAGGGGCTTGGGAGTACAGGGGCGCGGTGAAGAAGCCCACGGGAAAGAAAATGAAATCTGGGGGGTCAGCTTGACATCTCGGGAGCAGTAGACTGACAGCTAGGCAAGTGGAGATCGGAAGGGGCAGGCAGAGGTCAGGAAAGAGGGGTCGGGCATTTGGGGACCACGCCAGCGGGGAGTGGTACACGTTTACATTAGATATAGGAGTAAACAATGGAGGGAAGAAGGGAGGGTGGGAGGAAGGCGAACATCACACGGATATTTTTAGTCTTTGCTGAGGATCTGTTATTTTTATATCCTTGGGCGCAGGACTGCAGGGAGTTAAATTCCCCAGGGAGAATCCCCGCGGTGCCAGGGAAAACCCGCTGCAGACTGGTTTGCCAGAATATTTTTGTCCACGACTCCTAGACCAAGTTTAAAAAAGAAAAAAAAAAAAACCGCGCGAGAGAAGAGGCCATTGCGAGTGGAAGAAGTGAGGTTAGCATAAGGGAAGGAATCCTGAAACCAAGTCTGTCCGCGCAGCGCTCCGCCCGCCCGCATCGCAACGAGGCTCCGAGGTCCTTAACGACAAGTAGTGTCAGGGCTGGGGGTGGCGGGGTGGTCAGGAAAGAAGAGCTTCCCTCTTCTTTCCGGGAAGAGTCCGAACTCGCCCTTGCCTCNGAATCCTGAAACCAAGTCTGTCCGCGCAGCGCTCCGCCCGCCCGCATCGCAACGAGGCTCCGAGGTCCTTAACGACAAGTAGTGTCAGGGCTGGGGGTGGCGGGGTGGTCAGGAAAGAAGAGCTTCCCTCTTCTTTCCGGGAAGAGTCCGAACTCGCCCTTGCCTCTGCTTGACCACGACAGACGAGGGCGGGTGGTAGTGAAGGAATCCCCTTTTCAAAGCCAGGGAAGAAGGGGAGATGATGGGGACGCCTGGAAAAATATCTGCCCTCTCCACGTGTAGAAAAGTAAAGAGTGTGCTCCAGGCACATTTTTGCCCCTCTCAGGCCACCAGCGGGTCTGCCCCCTCCATCCTTCCCGAGCACGCACCCTGGGGCTGCGAGGGGCGCCCACGCTGGGGGAAGTTGGCACTCGGCAACCGCGGCCGCGGGATTTCTCCCAGCCGCATCCGCCAGATATAAAACGCTGGCTTTCGGTGTAATGGAAACTCCGGAAAGACTTACAAGCCAAGAATGAAAAGCAGGAAACAGAGCCCTCTACCTTTCCCCCTCATCCTCCTATTCTCTGCCAGTGCAGAAAACAAAGTGGGCTCCGCACGGCTTTTCCCTAGGCGCGTGACCACCCGGACCTTCTTTCGAGAAAGACTAGCTGGAGGGTATCAAAGGCGGAGGCAACTTCGAAAAGGGAACCGTTTTGGGCGTGGGCAAGGAGGGGGTGGTCCACAGCCCTGGCCACGGTCCACGAGCCGCCTCCGAGCCAGGCAGGGTGTCCCTACAAGACATGCAAACCTTCGAACCCCCCTCTAGGCCTTTCCAAACTGGCAGGTAAGAAAGGCAAGAGGAAGAGAAGGAAGGAGACGAGCAGAGGAAAGAGAAAGAGGCGAAAGAACACACAGGTAAATTCCCCCTCAGGGCACACAGCGTGCCTTTTCAGGTCTAGTCTCCCAGCCCTGGAAAAACCTTCTCAGAAATCCTCAGATGACAGGATGTAATTTTTTACGTTCTACTCTCCACTCCCCACCCCCAAGAAGACTCTTTTGTCAAATTTATTACTGCTGACTTCCTAGCTGTAAAATATAACTCATGCATCTTGTAATTTCCAACAAATGATTTCCCTGGGTGTCCCAAGGAAACAGAATCAGGCGGACTAAGGGACAGTCAGAAGGACATCTAGAGTTCTGGCCTGATAGCGAAACTCTAGACCCGAGCCGTAGCTCTCTGTGGTCACACTGCTGACGTCCATGTGCAGAGGTGCGGGAAGATGGACGGGACAGAGGCCAGGGTTGCTGCAAGTCCATCCTCTCCGCCCGGAGAAGGCTTCACAAAAGAGAAATCCCTGCAAACAGATTCAACTTCCCACGATTGGAACCTGCTTTGCCACCGTTTTATGTAAAAGCAAAGCAGGGAGAGCTCCTTCCTGAAAAAACCAGAGTGGTAAAGAGGATGAAGGAAATAAACTTATGTTTGGAGTATTAGCTCACGCGAAGTGAAATCAACATGGATCCACAATGCTTTCCTTCCTTTCCTCCACCTCACAGTTCCCTTTCCTGGCCGAAAGAAACCCCCCCCCCCCCAACTCCACACCACTATCACCACCTCCCCCTCCCCCCAACCATGTCCTGCTTGGCCTACTGATCTAGGTACATCATTGTTTTCAATTCCTGTGATCCTTTCGTCTTGTGAAAGAACTCAGATAAATTTATAATCATACATTAGGGAGTCCAAGGCACTACCATTTGCCACACTGCAAAGATTTCAGATTAAAAAAAAAAATGTAATAGGAGGGGAATTTTCTTTTTCTTTTTTTCATTTTCTCATCTCTGGAAGCTCCCTTTGAAGGGAGTGTAATTTGTCTAATTGCTCTGGCAATACACTGAGGCTGATGGAGGTGGTGGGGGGGGGGTAGGCTCCACCATAATTGCTTTGAGCTTAGAATTCAGAGTGGTTATTGAGGGATTTCTGCTTCTTTCTTACTCACACACAGAGAGGGAGGGCTGTATTTAGAGTTCAGCATTACTTTCTACCTGAAACAATTTGGGGTTAAACTTAAAATTATCTAAATGTTTTTGTGGTTAGGCAAAAAATCACCTAAATATATATTATATGGCAGTACTCTAAACAGGCCACATATGTATATAGACATATAAAGCACAGCATTCAACATACACACATCTACGGTTCTGTGTGCATGCATCCCCATTTTCTGTTTTCCTTTTTGCCTTGTTTTATCTCCACAGTTTGTCTTTCATAGCCTGCACAAAATGTCACTAGCCCATTTTAAGGGGGGGGGGCAAATGGAGTATATTTTAGAAACATTTTGCTTTCATGGTCGAAATAATTTTATTTATCCAGAATATACAGCTTAATTCTTCTATCTACACTTATTTACATGGTTAAAATAACATTGAAAAAAGTCTTTTGAAAAGTTGAGGTCATAGATTTCAAGGCACCATTGATAGTGTCCACAGTTGCGCAAAAATGNTATATTTTAGAAACATTTTGCTTTCATGGTCGAAATAATTTTATTTATCCAGAATATACAGCTTAATTCTTCTATCTACACTTATTTACATGGTTAAAATAACATTGAAAAAAGTCTTTTGAAAAGTTGAGGTCATAGATTTCAAGGCACCATTGATAGTGTCCACAGTTGCGCAAAAATGTTCGTCTGTAAAAAAAGGGGGGACGGGGTCCTTTGAAATGCAATAACTTACATGCAAAAAAAAAAAAAAGCTTTACACATGAATTATTTTTGTTTCTGTTTCTCCAAACTTTCCCATATGAATTCCTTTTTTTTAAAAAAAAAAGGTTGATTTTCTAAAACAGCAAAAACACAGTAGTCCCAAAAAAGAGCAAGAGAAAGCGGCCGGTCTAATAGAGTGTCCCGGAGGCCAGCGCCAGCGGGTGCTGTAAGGAGCCAGGCGGCGGCAGGTGGGAATTGATTGAGCTGGCTGTGCTCGGGTACCAGGAAGCCGAGTTCTCCAGGTAGCTGGACGCGGGGGACTGGTTGGAGGTCGGAGGGTGGGCATGAGGGTGGTGGCTGAGCGAGCGGGACGAGCCCTGGGGCTCCCACACCGCTGGAGACTGCGGCGAGTTACACGCCATAGGGTCGCTGGAGCTGGGGCTATGCTCCGGGGGCATCTCCCCGTTTTTCATGATCTTCTTGATCTTGGATCTTTTGTTCTGAAACCAGATTTTCACCTGGGTGGGGGGAACAAAGGCACACGTTACCGGGACGCTCAGGTGCTTGCCCGCGCGCCTCCCCCAGGGCGGCGACCAGAGGCTTAATTCGGCCCCCAGGAGGCCGGACACTGGCGTCCCCCCGCAGCTGGCGGCCTATGGTGAAGGGGTCACAGCCTGAATCATGGGCCCCAGAGGGGCCACCGCTGGGGCAGGACCCTCAGGCTTCGGTCTTTGGTTGGAGCCGGGGGGAGGAGGCGCGAGTGTCCACGCCGGCGAGAGCGCACGTGTAACCCAGCGCGCAACGCGGCGCCACGAAAGTCTCCAAAACAACCGCCTGAGCGCCATGCGCCAGGGGCGCGTCCGCGCGAGGTGGGAGGGGGACCGAAGAGTGGTCTCCTTGCTGCCCGACCGCCTCCTTTTCCTCCCACTCCTGCTCGGCTTCGAGGACATTCTTTATTCTTCCGTCGGCCCCCGTGGGGTTGCAGTGGGAGGGAAGGGGACCATCCAGGGCAGACTTCCCCGAGCCACAGCGCCCCCCACCTCGGACCTGCCGCAGGCGCAGGGCGTGAGCCTCTGCTTCCGGCCGCCAGCGCGCGGCCGGAGACGCCCGCGCGGGGGCTGGGCCCTGCTCACCCCCGCTGCTCTGCATTGTGCGGAGTACTAGACAGTTTCTTAAAGCTGCGAGGGTGTCCTCGAGACAACCCTCCCCTTGTTCCCAGTCTAGGGAACTGGCCCCTCAGCCCCCGTAGACTCGAAGGGCGGGGGCTGCTTCTGGGGATGAACGACGTCTCGCCGCCGTCCCCACCACTCACGGCGTTGCCACCCGGCCTGACTGCTAGAGGGGAGGGCGCGGGGCCAGTGTCTGTCTGTCTGTGAGTTTCTCGCGGGCCCTGATGAGTCGGCTCCAGCCCGCCGGGACCGAACCGCGCGGTCCAGCCAGGCTTGCAGCCCACAGGGGCTCTGGCCCAGGCCGCGGCCGGATTTACCTGTGTTTGCGTCAGTCCCAGCGAGGCGGCCAGCTCGGCGCGTTCGGGCAGGGCGAGGTACTGAGTCTTCTGAAACCTTCTCTGTAACGCGGCCAGCTGAAAGCTGGAATAAATAGTCCTGGGTTTACGAACTTTCTTTGGTTTGCCGTTCACCATCCTCACCTCGGGCTCGGCCACTTCTTTCTCTAAATAATCAAAACAGACCCGGTTAGAACTCGTTGGCAGACAATGGCCCTTTTGCAGAACTTACGAATACAGTCCTTGAAATTCTTACCACGCAGCCTTCACTCTCGTTTCTCCATATCACCACCTTTATTTCATGGGACAGCTCCCCCCGCCGCCCCCCCCCCGGCCCCTCATCATGGAAAAGGCCAGGTAGCTTGATTAATTTCCTAATCTATTTATTCAGGTTCTCCTGGGTTTTTGCAGAGCGTCTGGCACAGCAAAACTCCCTTCTCGGCGTCCGGGATTTAGCCCTTGCAGCGGTTCTTGCTTCACCCGGATTCGTTTTCAATCCCACCCTGTGTTCACCGACGGCTCTAGGGTGAGTTCTGGGCCTGTCTTTCCCGGGGATTCAAGCGAGGAAGCCCGGACTGTGGTCCCCCTTATGTCAGCGTCTGTTCGGGCGCCCGCAGAGGCCAGACGCATGGGCAGGGAAGACGCTAACCGAGGTCTCCAAAGTTCAAAGACCCACAAGCAAACTGCTCCTTCAATTCAGAGGCAGGCGGTCCGAGCCGCCGCAGACAGAGGGTCGATTATGCAGCCCCCATAATCTCCCTGCAGATCTGCGAGGGCACAGATGTGTCTGGTTTCTTTTACAAATAGACTTAATAAGTTCTTGGCCAAAAGGAAAAAAAAAATCTTTCATGTATGCACGAAGCACAGAGCCACTGAAAGGAACGAAGACACCCCACTTCTCCTCCCCCCGCCCCCATCCACCAACGCACCACCCCGGCAATCTTTTAAAGTTTATCAAGAGTTACAATTTGAAAAAGAATCTGCGGTGGGGTGTTTTCGTAGCAAAGGGGCGGCAGATCAGGAAGAATTTAGTAGACTTGGTAGTATAGACTTGGGGGGGGGGCGGGGAGCGGAGGCTCTCCGAACTCGTGTTTTCCAAAGGTGCCCTGGGGCCACAAGTCCCCTTTCACAAAACTACCTTCTTATCAAAAGTGCCCATCTCTGAAAGGGGCGGAGACCCTCTCCTTGGGGTGTGCGTGTGCGTGTGTGTGCACGCGCGCCGAGCTCCTGGGAGAGGAAGGGTGGAGGATGAGGACTGTGGTCTCCATTCTGCCAGAGCAGGGGATGCTAATATTAGCAGGATTATTAATGTGCTGGTGGGAAGAGATCAAACCTGACCAGCAAAACCTCTCCAAGGAGACCTCATACCTCTCTTACCGCCCAAACTCACTAACCCTCAAACTCTCCAACTAAGTTTCAAGGCAGACGAAAAAGGAGACGCCTTGAAAAAGGAGATGGGAAGGAGAAACAAATTTTAGGCACCCAATGGAGAAAAAAAAAATATTGCTCCAATAACGTGACCCTTCAGCAAACCTCCTCCACCTTTAAATGGCTTTTTGTTTTTGGAAATGCCTTGGATAAACCGCAAGGCTCTCGGCTCGCTCTTCCTCTGGCGGGCTAGGGCTCGCGGGCCCCCACCCTGCCCCTTGTGCTCCGGGCACCCACATCACGCTGGCTCGCAGCTGCTCCCAGACTGTTCCCCAAGGAGTCTTTGAGGCAGCCGTGCATCCCGACTCCCACCGACCGAGCTTACCTACACCACCCCTCCTCCCAAATCCAACAAATAGCCTTCTCCCTACCCCCTTTCCAGCTTAACTGGCTTCCTGACCGGGCAAGCTGAGAATCCAGCGACTGGGCGGTCGCCTGAAGGGACCGAAGAGAAAAGACGCTGGTCCGAACAATCCCCGCAGGCTGCTTCTGCTAAGAATCTCTAACAGGCTGGCCCGGGAATCTCTCTCGTTTGTAAACTCGGCCCCCACTCCCTTCCGCCGGGTGCTCCCCATTGCAGTGGATGGCGCGGTTCCCCCNGCCTGAAGGGACCGAAGAGAAAAGACGCTGGTCCGAACAATCCCCGCAGGCTGCTTCTGCTAAGAATCTCTAACAGGCTGGCCCGGGAATCTCTCTCGTTTGTAAACTCGGCCCCCACTCCCTTCCGCCGGGTGCTCCCCATTGCAGTGGATGGCGCGGTTCCCCCGGGTCCTACCGCATCTCGCTCCCCCCGAATCCTGACTCCCACCCCCACTCCCGGTACCTGGCTGGCTGGTGGCGCTCGGAACACGGTTGTAGGCGCCGCCGTACTGGTGGTAGGGGCTGGCGTAGCTGTAGTCGGCGTAAGCTTTGGCGGGGTAGCTGCCGGCGGAGCCGTTCACGCTGTGGTACTGGTACTGGTAAGGGTTGAGCGCCTTGCCATAGGAAGCCGAGGTAGGAGAGCAGTAGCCGTGCGGGGCTCCCCCCGGGGCGCTGTAGTAGTCGGAATCGGTAGCCGACGACTCGGGCAAAGTTGGCGATTCCTGAGACGGGTGGTGCATAGCTGCGGCCGTCTGGAACGGGGCTTGGAAGTCGCCGGATCGGATGCTGGGGACCCTTCTGTCAAACACTCCTGTCATCGCTCGCTGGCGGCGGCGGCCCGAATTGGCTGTGGGGCTGCTCTGGTCTAAGCTGACATGGCTGTAGGAGCGAGGGAGGAGGAGGAGGAAGAGGAGGAGGAGAGGCGGCGGCGGCGGCGGCGAGGAGGAGGCTGGGAGTCGCGGAGGCTCTGTCTCCGGCAGGCTGACTGCTGGCTGAAGCGCAGCACAGCCTTGGTTAAATCCTTAATTGCGCGCTTACGCACAGCGGGGTGGATCGGGTTCCATTGGCCAGGGCCTCCGGAGCAGCAGCAACACCCTAACTCGTCCAACTAGTTTTAGCACAACAAAGCATTGCTTAAAAAAAAAAAAAAAAAAGAGGGAGAAAAAAAATGAAGGAGTTGGGGGAAGACAGAGAGAGAGAAAGAGAGACAGAGTTGTTGCTTGTTGGGGGAAGGAGGGGTGTCTCAGGCAATCTGTTTTCAGTGAATTCTAGAGACAACGCAGAAGCCCCAGTACCCAGCTCTGTACTGTCTGGAGACAATGTGTTCCAATGAGCAGCCTCAGGAAGTGCACATGTTTTGGGATAAGGTCGACCACTATCTCTCCTTGCTTCTCAGCTGCACCAAGCAGGGGCGAATGTGGAATTCAACACTGAAGAGTGAAGTGAGGGGGAGTGGGGATGTGGGACAAAGGCAAAAAGAAACTGATGAGAACAATATTTTTAGTGGGGTACTGGGAGCTAAGGTGTAATTTACATGTGTTGAAAATTTTCGATTTGGGGAAAGACAGACTAATCTGGAGCAAGCACTTCCTTTGCTGGAGATGAGTTTTATTTCTGAAAGGGTGAGACAAGGGTACTCAAGATGCACAATAAATGGCAGGAAAAGTTCCTGCAACCCCCGGTGCCCACAGTGACTTTAAAAATCACTGCCTTAAGCACAAATACTTTAATGACTCCCAAAGTGCTGGTCCCCAAAAGGTGCAGGCAGCCCCACGTTTTGTTCAATATTCTAGTCTATTTGGATGCTATTTGAATAGAGAATCTATAATTCTGTGATCAGTGGCCAAAGACTCCTGCCAAAGTGAATGGTCTACTTATGACCTGTCCTCAGGGACTTAATGGGAACCCCTGGAACACTGGAAAGTAGAGATAAAAGCTCTTTAGGGAAGTTGGGTGAAGCTCATGGATTTCTCTCTCCCGGCTCCACAGAGGTAGAACCAAGGGCCTGCTTTTTCCTTCCCCAGGTCTGCGTTCCTTGCAAAGAGAGAAAAGGCTCAGGAATCAGACCCTTGGTGCTTGGGATGCAGAGTTTGCTTTTCATGACATGTCATTCTTGCTCTAGCAGTGATCTAGCTGGGAGATTAGAAATCTAATATTAGTTTACCGCTCCCCACTGCCTCTCCCTTCGAATAGGCCAGGAGCTGGATCCTGATTTGGGCCCTCCCAGCATCTTCCTCCAGGGGTCGGGAGATTGGGAGCCTGGGAGCTTCATACCACTTCCAGGGTGGATGGCCTCTTAGTGCTTCCTCCCCGCCCCCCCACTGCCAATTGAAGAAGAAAAAGCCTCTGTTAATTGTGTCTTGTCCTAGTTTNTTTGGGCCCTCCCAGCATCTTCCTCCAGGGGTCGGGAGATTGGGAGCCTGGGAGCTTCATACCACTTCCAGGGTGGATGGCCTCTTAGTGCTTCCTCCCCGCCCCCCCACTGCCAATTGAAGAAGAAAAAGCCTCTGTTAATTGTGTCTTGTCCTAGTTTAACTGAGGAACTATTTTGGCTCGAAACACGCTAGCAGGAGAGCCGAGTGGTGGGGGCGGGTGTGGAACTTGGTGCCCAGGTGCCAGCCACATGCCAGCCAGGTGCCAGCCTGGCTCTGAAACTCCAAAGCTGAGGAGCAACCACGTGTGCACCAACTCCCTGCCTCTGCCGTCTGGGCATCGAGAAACCACAGCTGTGGTCGCTGGGCCCTTGGGGGGCAACTTCAGCTGGTGGGGAGTGGACAAGGAAGGTGAGGTGTGTCACCAGGTCCACAGTGCCCCGCACCCTGGACTTCGCTGAGACAGATGCCCTGTGAAGAGAGGCAAGGCTGGCCACCCATCCTTGCCCCATGCTGCAGGTGTCAGCCTGGCTGTGCACCCCCTGGCTTTAGGCTGAGGAGGACCATAGGGCTTTGGAGGAATACTAGCAACAGCAGCAGGCTTGCAGTCCTGGCCTGTGCTCCAGAGAAGTTGTCGGTGCCCTTTGAGTCACCTTTCACACATCCTGCCATTTAATTGCATGAGTCGCTTCCCCAAAGCAATGCTAGGGACGGTTCAAAGCACCTCCTGGCAAAGGCAAGGGACTCGGGGAGCAGGCTCCCTTCCACAGCACCCCCTCCCCTCTACCGCCACAGCCCTGCCCTGGTACTTTTTATTTATTACAGATTTAAAAGATATTCTGTGGAGGGAAATAAGGACAATAGGGTTATGCTAAATCAAGTGTTCCTAGCAATGTCCTTAAACCTTGCTGAGAAGGCAGATTCCCACTTGGATGGATTGGAAGCTGCAGAATTTGGGCAAAATTTAGAAGTTCAAAATCCAGTTGACAAACCAATGTTACAATATCAAGTTACCCTAAACCTTGCTAAATTTCACCTCAGATCAAAAAAAAGGACATTCTCTCCCAGTTTTTACACGAGACAAAAAGGAGTGGGGCGAAAGGGAAAGATTTAATTCTGTTTCAGTTCCTAAAGCGTTGGCCTTCATGCCAGACAGGAAGACACTTTTGCAAAGGCCTCTGCCGGCCTCCAAATCTGGGTTGTGTCTCTGAGTCCAGAGCATCGACATGCTTGCTTTGTCCTGTTCTTTTCTAGGTTGACTCCACTCCCCAATACCCATCTTTTCCTTAAAGAAAGCAGGAGGGAGAGGAAGCGCTAAGTTAAAAGGGGCCACGATATGGTCCCATTTCATTTCCCGTATTGTCTTTGTGACTCTGCGCACCGCTGTCCTCCCTGGCGCCCCAGCTTGGCTGCTGCTTCAGACCCACCCTCCCGGCACACTGGCTTTGGGTAGCCTGGCTGACAGGGTAGCAACTTTTGCTGGTACTGTGGTGGTGCTCACACAAAGGCCCAGAGGTTGGAGACGAGCGGGCTGGACGCTGTCACTTCTTTCTAAACCCACTGACCAGCCCAGCCGTGGAGAAACAGCCCCGCGGCTTCCAACTTCTCCAGAAATGCTCTCCCCGCGGTGGCACGTAGGAAGAATGTGAGTAATTTCATCTCCTAGTAGCCGAAATTTGCAAAGGGCGGGAGGGGGTGGAGGAAAATCGGACCCTAAGAGAAGAGCAAGTCTTTACCACGAGCGCCACCCAGTGTCCGCGAGGAACAGCGTGCAAATGGCAAACGCTTCCCAGACTCAGCGTCCCTGGCTAGACAACGCTGGTTTCTCCTGGGATTCCAATCAGCTACCATGTGGCTTTCCTTCGATCTGTTTCAGCAGGTCTTTTCTCTCCTCTTGTACGGCCCTTCGTTCCTTTCCTGTTACTCGTTATGCATTTAAACTCTTCCTCTTCCCCTCACCCCCAAACAGATCACTTTTTTTCTGGGTTTCAGCACGAAACCCAGCAGTTTTGGGGAGTACCATTCCAGAAAAATATCTATTTCTGCTTTATTGACTATGCCAAAGCCTTTGACTGTTTGGATCACAAGAAACTGTGGAAAATTCTGAGAGATGGGACTACCAGACCACCTGACCTGCCTCCTGAGAAACCTATTTGCAGGTCAGGAAGCAAGAGTTAGAACTGGACATGGAACAACAGACTGGTTCCAAATAGGAAAAGGAGTACGTCAAGGCTGTATATTGTCACCCTGCTGATTTAACTTATATGCAGAGTACATCATGAGAAACGCTGGGCTGCAAGAAGCACAAGCTGGAATCAAGATTGCTGGGAGAAATATCTATAACCTCAGATACACAGATTACACCACCCTTATGGCAGAAAGTGAAGAGGAACTAAAAAGCCTCTTGATGAAAGTGAAAGAGGAGAGTGAAAAAGTTGGCTTAAAGCTCAACATTCAGAAAACTAAGATCATGGCATCTGGTCCCATCACTTCATGGCAAATAGATGAGGAAACAGTGGAATCAGTGTCAGACTTTATATTTTTGGGCTCCAGAATCACTGCAGATGGTGATTGCAGCCATGAAATTAAAAGACGCTTATTCCTTGGAAGGAAAGTTATGACCAACCTAGATAGTAGCATATTGAAAAGCAGAGACATTACTTTGCCAACAAAGGTCCGTCTAGTCAAGGCTATGGTTTTTCCAGTGGTCATGTATGCTTGTGAGAGTTGGACTGTGAAGAAAGCTGAGCGCTGAAGAATTGATGCTTTTGAAGTGTGGTGTTGGGGAAGACTCTTGAGAGTCCCTTGGACTGCAAGGAGATCCAACCAGTCCATTCTAAAGGAGATCGGTCCTGGGTGTTCTTTGGAGGGAATGATGCTAAAGCTGAAACTCCAGTATTTTGGCCACCTCATGTGAAGAGTTGACTCATTGGAAAAGACTCTGGTGCTGGGAGGGATTGAGGGCAGGAGGAGAAGGGGACAACAGAGGGTGAGATGGCTGGATGGCATCACCGACTTGATGGACGTGAGTCTGAGTGAACTCCGGGAGTTGGTGATGGACAAGGAGGCTTGGCGTGCTGCAGTTCATGGGGTCGCAAAGATTCGGACACGACTGAGCGACTGAACTGAACTGATGGCTTTCCTAGTGGCACAGCTCTAAAGAATCCACCTGCAGTGCGGAAGATCCCTTGGATGGGAAGATTCCCTGGCGAGGGGAATGGCAATCCTCTCCACTGTTCTGGTCTGGGAAATCCTATGGACAGAGGAGCCTGGTGGAAGACAGTCTATGGTGTCTTAGTCAGACACGACTAAGCAGTTAAACAGCAACAATAACGTGCTCTGGGATGACTAGAAACAGTTGAGGCTGAGCCTCGTTTTGGAGATAGTTCTGAAGAAGCAGGCTCCCCTCTAACTGGATGGGGCACTTGATGCTGAGGGAGATTCACTATTTCCATGACCTGGAAAGATGGTGCCCCTCTTGAGTTTGCAGGGAGAGCACCTTGGAAAGCCTAGGAGAAGATCATTTTAATAGGAGGGTTAACTTAGTTTTCTCCCTCTGGCCCCTCTAGAAGTCTGCTTGCTCATAGGTGTACCAAAAGTAGAACATCCTTTCCTTTGGGCTTGAAGCTCAAATTACTACACCTGAAAATATTTATAACTTGAGATCTTTTTAATATGTAAACTATTTAATTCAGACGTTGTACTCATCAACTGGATGCACAAAATTCAGGTGGATAAAGGACCCCCATAGCACGATATGTGTGGGTGCGTGTTCAGTTGCTTCAGTTGTATCTGAATGTGGCAAGCCCATGAACTATAGCCTGCCAGGCTCCACTGTCCATGGAATTCTCCAGGCGAGAATATTGGAGCAGGTTGGCAGGCCCTCCTCCAGGGGATCTTCCCAATCCAAGGATTGAGCCTGGATCTCTTTCACCTTTTGCACAGCAGGCCGCCGAGCCACTGGGGAAGCCCGCATAGCATGATACTAGCATCATACATGAAAACTTAAACAAGGCTTCTTTATTCTAGAATCTTTTTAGAATTATTTTTGAATCAGTGGGCTACCTGTCTTTGAAAAGTCCTTTTCTCGGGTTGAGATTTGTTTCAGTTTTCATTTGCAGCGCTTGGTCTGTGACTGTCCTTCATCCGGCCAATGAAAATTGCTCTGAGAGCAGTTCACTGTTTCTGTGTCTTGAATGATCACAATCCATCTAGAGCACTTTTCATCCCAGGAACCTCAGACAGAAACACAGCTGGTTACATATATCTTGTATTTTGTGGAGATATTTTTGAGTAATCATTTTGTTTACAATGGAGCATCGCTTTTCTTGGAGGTAGGGCACGGAGATCATTTAATAACTTAAGGTAAGGGACTTATCTTTCTTGGTGGTTCAGTGGCTGAGACTCCACGCTCCCAGTGGAGGGAGCTGGGGTTCCGTCCTGGTCAGGAAGCTAGATCCTACATGCTGCAACTAAGACCGGATACAGCCAAATAAATGCATAACAATAAACTTAAAAAATAACTTTAGAGCCGCCAAATATTAAATCTGATGTTTGTCTAGAAAAGACACATTTCCATGAATTTGAGGTGATGAGAAGATAGGAGTGATGATTGGAAAAGTGGTGAAGGCTTTAAAAAGTGTCAAAGGTTGTTGGCCATTGGTTTTGGCAACTCAGCTGAATGGCTTTTTGGTCTCTCTATGGAGAGCCAGGCACACTGGCTTGGAACTGACATTCACAGGTGGTTCCTTTTCTGAGTTAACAAAACTGTCTAATTCCCCACCTAGGTTTAAGTGAGCCCTTGCACTCGTGAGGCTGAACTAACTAGGCCGAAGCCAAAATGCTTGGCCTATCTGAATGGACAGTGAGCTTACCCAGGGGAAGAGGCGAGGGAATGGAGGTGTGATGAAGTGATGGGAACCATGGGTGAAAAGTTTCCTCCCATGCTGAAATTAATTACGGTGCCCCTCTGTTCTCAAGAAAAGTGTGTTTGGAGTTAAAGGGTATCTCCAACAAAGTCATCTCAAAGGATTCACTAGCAGACAATTATATAAGTATTCTGAATAAATTAAAAATCCCCAGAGGGAAAAACTATTTTCCACTTAATTCCAACTTAATAAGATATTTTTTTATCCAAATGATAGTGCAGATCATAGACTTCTGCACATTTTGTTTTTATAATTAAGACATTAAAATGTGTTTATTCATTTAACTTAAACATAACTGTTTGGGAAAAGGCCTTAAGTATCCACTCAAATCTATTCTCTATGAGATGAATTTAATATAACACAGCTGAAAACACTTCAAGTTCATCTAAGTAGGAAGTAAATGGGATTATATTATTATATGTCTTTACAAACTGAAATTGAGTTATATTCTTCCTTCGAAACTCAGATTTCATCTTCTTGAAAAGGTTTGGCCGTGATACTATTTACAAAACCTTTATTCTTCTTAAATATATATAAATATTCCCATTTCAAAATTACCCTTTGTGGAGTTAAAAGAAAAGTAATTGGCAGACAGGGATTCGGAGCAATGATCCAACTCTGGCAAGGAAATAGCAGGAGTGAAGCTTAAGTCATTTTTAATAATGTTCTAATTCCAAGATCAATTTAGAATTTTAAAGTTCATTGATCCTAAGCCACTGTATTTTTACGATCTGACAACACTGTATGCAAAGATGTAAAAAAAAAAATCACTTCTAAAGTCAAATCCATTCAGAGTATTCAAACCCTGAGCTGGGTAAAACTTGGCACACAAATATATGCATATGGGCAGGTAATATAAATTTATAGACATTTTTGCACTCTGCCTTATTTATATCAGTTTTATAGCTTAAAACAAACAGCAAGAAAATTCAGAACCTTTTTGTACAGCTGTGTTTACTACCTTGTACCTTCTAAAAAGAGAAAGCTTCTTAAACAGGCGCCCTCAGCTTGAGATAAGAGGCTTCCCTGCTGGGTTGCACAGCATAATCAGTGGAAGGCGCAGTGCCCACCTGGACTTGCATCCCTCTGTGCTCCTGCAGAAGAAAATTAAGGCAACAGAAGGGAAGAGTCAATAGCTTTCCAAGTGAAGTGTAGCTGACGCAGCAATGGAGTCTTTTCTTAAAAAACAAAAACCAAAACAACAAAAAGCTGTAGACAGAAAAGATATATTACCCTGCTTGTACCCAGGATTTTAGTAAAGTCAACTTATATAGTCCATGGACAGTTAAGCTGATCTTTGCTTCTGCAGCACTTAGTTTTATTTCTCTTTCTCAACACAGACTCTTTTATAAATTTATTGTTAATTGAAGGACAGTTGCTTCACAATAGTGGTTTGGTTTCTGTCATACATCATCATGAATTAGCCATAGGTATACATATGTCCCCTCCCTCTTGAATCTCCCTCCTACCTCCCACTCTCTCCCACCCCTCTAGGTTGTTATAGAGCCCCCATTTGAGTTCCCTGAGTCATACAGCAAATTTCTGTTGGCATAGCAGACTCTTAGATGGTGCATTTAGCAAAGTAGTTTAAACATATGCATTCACGTCATTTATTGCCGCATCCTGGTTTGAAACGTCTTCTCAGTTTTACCCCCAATGGGTGTATGTGTTTCAGTTGGTTACTTTGGAAATCAGGGAACACTTTGGTTGCTACTTCTACTTTTCAACAGCCCTCACTTTGCAGGCAACATACAATCTGCCTCCATGCACTATTGTGTTTTCTTTTAAAAAACATTATTTATTTACTTATTTGCACTATTGTTAGTTTAAAATTGGGTTGGAGGGTTGGGTGGAATGAGTGAAGGAGACCAGAAGATAAAATATTCAAGTTATAAAATAAATAAGGCACAGGGACGTGATGTCCAGCATGGTGACTGTAGTTAATAGTTTCGTATGGCATGTTTGAAGGGCTTCCCTGGTGGCTCAGAGGTTAAAGCCTCTGCCTGCAATGCAGGAGACCTGGGTTCGATCCCTGGGTTGGGAAGATCCCCTGGCGAAGGAAATGGCAACCCACTCCAGTATTCTTGCCTGGAGAATCCCATGGATGGAGGAGCCTGGTGGGCTACAGTCGACAGGGTCACAAAGAGTCAGACACTTCACTTCCCTTTCACTATTGCATGTTTGAAAGTTGCTAAGAGAGGAGATGCTAAGTGCTCTCATAACAAGGAAAAAATGTGACTGTGTATGGTGATTGATGTTAACTGGACTTATTGTGGTGATCATTTTGCTATATATACAAATATCAAATCATTATGTTGTACACCTGAAACTGATATATGTATCAGTTATACCTCAGCATAACAAAGAAAATGGGGTTTAGGGCTCTCTGGAATTTTACTTACAAGTTCTAGGAATCTTTGGAACTATAGAGGGGAAAGATGCTTTGCTTTTTGAAGCTCTGGACTTAACCTCCCCACAGAATATATACAGGTATAGCATTAAATCCTCTTCTAGAAAACAAAAGTAAAAATGGAAATCAACAAATTGGTGAAGAACTGATACAAGCTTTGAAAACATTCAGAATACACTATGGATGGGCTATTCTTTCCCTACACTTTCCCCTTATCTCCTTTGTTATTTGAGTCTGTCACTGCTTCAGGGGTGTACTGTTTTATAGCTTTTTCACACTTGCTGTTTTAAGAGTTTCAGACACTTTCAGGATCATGTTATAGAGTGACTGTGCTAGGTCACTGGTACTTAACCTACGCAGTAAACTTGGAGAGAATAAGGAGAATTCTTTAGCATTGAGAAAAAAAGGTGAACTAAAGAGCTCATCTTTGCTTCAGTGATAATACTTTTTATAGAATCATTCCTGAAGCCAGTCAATTGGGTGTAAAACTTTCGAGAGGATATTTAGTAGTTAAAATTGTGTGGTAATTTCCCCTTATCTTACAAGAACAATGGAAAAGATTGGAAGAGAAATAGAAGGATTCAAGGCGAGGATAGAAACTGCCAGGCACTTCCCAGAGAGGTTGCGATGAATGGGGTAGAAGGTGCTAATGGCAGTTCTAGTCTTTGTGACTTTCTTTTGCTGGGTCGTTAAATTCAACGTGGCCCTGAATATATCAGTTTAGAAAAATGTTCTCTAAGTTTTCTAGTATCTGATTGGGTTTCGTTCCTCTTCATAGTCTGATGGTGAACATTTGGCTTGTCTTTTGCAAATTTTATAGGCCTTTAAATGGTTTTTTCCCAAACGGATTTCATGTAAAATTCACTTCTCTTTTCACGGTAAGCCTTGAGAAGTAGCTATGTCTGACTGTTATGGGTGGTCTTCAACTTTTATATATTTGCCTTTCCTTTAACTCGGGCTTGCTCATGTTCCATATTGGCACTCTTACCAACCCTTTATTGGTGGGTTTGAGCCATGATGTGGGGACATTGCCTGCCAGCCACTACTGTTGGGACCGAAGTTTCAGGCCTTGGTGTAAGCAGCGCCAAGTGAATGTCCCTTTCATGCCTCGGAACATCCAGGCATGGAATTTTTGGCTCATGTGGGGCTGCCGTCTCCCTCGGTCTGGCCTAATCCCTCTTCCCCTCTTGCTGCCAACCTTGCAACCTTCGCCTGTTCCATGTGTTCAGCGTTGGGCTTGCCTAACCCCGTGCCTCCTGTAGGTTAGTGGGCGCCTGAGAAAGGGAGCTGCTCGGCTCAGCTGTCTGCCTATGAAAGATAAGCTGGCCCCTCCCTTGCACTCCAGGTGGGTGGGCCAGTGGGAGGCAGCGCTGGTGGGAACGTTAGGGACTTTCTATTAGTTTAGCTCTTTAGAAATGAATGGGCTTCCTGGATGGCTCAGACGGTAAAGAATATGCCTGCAATGCAGAGACCCGGCTTCAATCCCTGAGTCAGGAAGATCCCCTGGAGAAGGGAAAGGCTATCTACTCCAGTATTCTTGCCTGGAGAATTCCATGGACAGAGAAGCCTGGCAGGCTGTGGCCATGGGATCACAAACACTGAACGACACACATGACTGAGCTACAAACACTTCTTTTCTCAGAAGTGAATATCCACTTTCAACTACCTTTATTTTGAATAAAAGGTATTCCTTGAATACCTATTTGACAGACTAGTAAACTGAGGCCCAAAGAGTCTCCTTTAATAATAATAATACCTTGAATTTTCTTAGAGTTTTGAGCTTAAAGAATCTCAGCAAATTCTCTAATATTTTCCCCCACAGTACTCCTGAGAGATAAGCAGAGCACTGAGGAATCTGACTTCCTAACTCATTGGACGTATGCTGTATGAAACCCTGCTGTCACCTAAGGTTAATCAGAAGTTCCCGTGGTTAAAGTGCTGTCTATATCTGTTTTTCTCTTTCTGACTTCATTCTGTATGGTGGTTTCCAGCTACATCCACTTCTCTACAAATGACCCAGCTTTATTCCTTTTAATGGCTAGTATTCCATTGTGTATATGTACCACATATTTGCATATGTGTGGAATCCAGAAAAATGCTACAGATGAACTTATTTGCAGGGCAGGAGAGAGACGCAGATGTAGAGAACAGACCTATGGGCATGACTAGGGGAGAGGAGGGTGGGGCAAATTGGGAGACTGGGACTGACATATACACACTACCCTGTGTAAAACTGATAGCTAGTGGGAACCTGCTGCTGCTGCAGGGAGCTCAGCTGGGTGCTAAGGACCTAGAGGGGTGGGATGGGGGTGGAGTGGGAAGGAGGTCCAAAAGGGAGGGGACGTATGCATACCCATAGCTGATTTACTTTGTTGTGCAGCAGAAAGTAACATAGTGTTGTAAGCAGCTAACCCCAATAAAAAATGCTATCTGTATACACACACCAAAAAATTGTTCAAAAGCAAATTTGGTACTCTTTTAATATATAAAATAACAGTATTCAGTAGGCGTTTACTGTGTGATAATTATTTTGTGTTTCTTTTTTCGCTTCTTTATAGCAGCGTGCAAGGAGGCAGCTCGTTACACCATTCACACGGGGGCTGTGAGAGAGAGGTTAAGAATCTTACTTACGCTGCTGTAGCTGGCACGTTTATTACATGGGGCATCTCCAAAGCTGGAAACCCTCCACCCTCCAATAAGAGCAAAGAATTGTGGCTTTAGACACCAGGATAACATTTTTGTTGTTCCTTTTCTGTTTCTTCTCTTTTTCTTAGTATTCTCAGACACATCCAACACATCTTTTAGTTATAATAGTTTGTTTTATCTTTTTTTCTTGGCCACACCACAGGGCATGTGTGGTCTTAGTTCCCCAACTAGGGATCAAATCCACTCCCCTTGGAGTGGAAGCACAGAGTCTTAGCCACTGGATCACCAGGGGAGTCCCTGGAATGGTTTGTTTACATCCATAATTTTCTTTCCTTTAATGAATCTCATTTTTTTTTGAAGGATACAATTGGTGGATTTTAATTTAGGAAGTTGAATTGAGATATGATGTAGATCTGGGTGTTGGGCAGGCCTCAGGATTGGAGCCAGGAAAATTCAGGGAAAAGTTGCTCTAATAGGAAAGCTTAATTTCATAACTGATGTAGTGAGCAAGTGGTCCCTGGACCTAACTAGTGACAGTCTGTGCAAAACTGAGTGGGAGACCTTATTCTACCATTTGCCCCCATTCTTCACCCCCCTCCCCACACCTCCCCTCTTCACGTCCATGCATGTATCTCACGCATCTATCTGTAAACTATTCTAACAAAATCTCAGCTTCTTATCAAAGTTGTGTGTGTATGCTCAGTGGCTCAGTCGTGTCTGACTCTTTGTGACCCCGTGGACTGGAGCCTTCCAGGCTCCTCTGTTCATGGGATTCTCTAGGCAAGAATACTGGAGTGGGTTGCCATTTTCTCCTTCAGGGAATCTTCCTGACCCAGGGACCCAACCCGGGTCTCCTGTGTCTCCTGCATAGGCAGGCGAATTCTTTACCACTGCACCAAAGTTACGTGTAGAGTGACCACGTATGGTATCATTCACACTGGGACACTTTTTTTTTTTTTTTTAAGCAATGTTATGTTAGTTTCAGGTGTACAGACACAGACATTTTTGAAAATTAAAAGATGATAATAATTATCCTAGGACAAAAGCTAGAATGTTCCTGGCCAAACCTTAATTTTAGAATATATTTCTGAGACTCTGCAAAGTATTTTAGGAGGCCACCTTGGGAAGTCCTATCCAGTAGCCTGACATTATGGGAGTTTTCATGGTAGGGAGAGCAGCGGTTTTCTAGATGCCTTGGGGTTGAGCTACTGGGCCTGTACCTGAGAGGCTGGGGAGGGTCGGGACCATCACCAGAGGTTGTGCAGGCTGCGCACTGCACAAGGGTGCCATGATGAAAGGAGAATGGGAACCGAGTCCCGCCTGTACTATATTTGCCCAGCCATGTATCTAAGCGAGGGGCTGTGTCTGCCCCAGGAAAGGTGCATTTGTCTCTAGACACACAAAGATGCCACACAGACTGGGGAGAATCCCTGAGTGCAACAAAATTCCGTCTTTTGTCCAATTTTTCCAAAGTGTTGACGCTCTATCCCTTTTTTCATTTTGGTTATTACCTTTTTAATAGTCTTGGCAGAAATCACGCCCCTGTATTTTAAAAATCACTTAATCTGAGTCTCCCGCATAATAGAAAACTGCAGAGGCCTGAAACCCGAGGCTCCCAAATGCACAAAAGTATACTGAGAGGTTTTGTTTTCTTTTAAGCTTGGACCATCCTAAAGCTTTTCAAAATCTGGTATATAGAGAGGATAAATGCTTATGCCTAAACTGACCGTGCATTCAAGGGTTGTATTTCTTTTCTTCTGTGAGGCGTGCCATATGCAACAAAGATATCGCCCTTACTGCCAAGGTTTCTTCAAAGAGTGAAACTTGGAGGACTATTACCTTTCACAAAACTTTTAAAATGTACTCATTGCCCTTGCAAAAGAAATGACTATTTGGTGCAGTTATGTTGGACCATAGACCCAAAGAACAATGAATGTTTCAAACACAAATTGCTTTTGCGAATCATAGTTCTATTCTTGGCTTGAAGACATGCATGTAGGAAATTAACAGAGAATTTTAATAAAAACTCTCCGGATAAAGGAAACTAGATGAGGAATGCCAGTTTGTCTTTTAAGTTGCTTGAACACATCTGTCATAACAGACATTGCCCCAGATTGTGGAACCCTTTCCTTCCAGAGTCTCTTAATGGTAGTAGAACTTACAGTGCCATAATTTCCTTTCATTTTTGACAGTGTTATCCTATCTTTACAGACTTACCCTGACAGCATTTCATCTTAACATCATTAGATCATCTCACCTGACGTTTGCATGTGGCGCACGTCATTACATTGCAGGGATGGCGCTATGCAATTACCAGCGCAGTGAATAGGATATTAGCATGATTACTGGTGAACAAAGTTAGCACATACAGATATAGCATTCTGCATTTGAAAGCATATTATGGCTATTAGTTAGTCTGCCCAGTGCTCCTGGGATCCAGTGAAACTTACTATTCTTTTTATACCAAGTAGGCTAATGCAAAGAGACAGTATTATAGGACTAGGCACTGGCTGAACTTTCCTAAACTTTGACTTTTTTAAAGTTAAAAAAGTTGCATATAAAGATTTATAGTAACCAGTCATTGCCTTTAAAGGCCGGACATGTGAGAAAATTGCGTTTTCCCTAGAAATTCTGCTTTACCTCTTTTCCATTGATGTGATTTTCATGGCAGTTAATAACAGGTTTTGTGAATGTTGGTTGATATGTAATCTGGAATTACTGAAAGCGTCCATACTGAGAAAATAGAATTGATTTAATCTGAGAAGAACCTCTTAATATTTTAATTGACGTATAGTTGATTTACAGTGTGTTAATTTCTGCTGTACCATGAAATGATTCAGTTATACATGTATATATACATTCTTATTATATATAAATTCTGATTTTATATATAACTATTATATGTATATGTAGCATTCTTTTCCACTATGCTTTACTACAGGGTATTTTATTATAGTACCCTGAGCTTTATAGCAAGACCTTTTTTTAAAAAATCTATTTTCTGTATAATAGTTTGTGTCTGCTGCTAAGTCACTTCAGTCGTGTCTGACTCTGTGCAACCCCATAGACGGCAGCCCACCAGGCTCCCCCATCCCTGGGATTCTCCAGGCAAGAACACTGGAGTGGGTTGCCATTTCCTTCTCCAGTGCATGAAAGTGAAAAGTGAAAGTGAAGTCGCTCAGTCGTGTCCTACTCTTAGCGACACCATGGACTGCAGCCCACCAGGCTCCTCTATCCATGGGATTTTCCAGGCGAGAGTACTGGAGTGGGGTGCCATTGCTAATAACCCCAAACTCTCAGTTGATCTTGCATGCGTCTTCCCTCCCCCTTGTCAACCACAAGTCTGTTTCTGTTTCATAGATATGTTTGTTTGTGTCATATGTCAAATTCCACATATATGTAATATTATATGGCATTTGTCTCTCTCTTTCTGACTTACTTCACTCAATGTGATAATCTCTAGGTCCATTCATGTTGCTGCAAATGGCATTACTTCATTCTTTTTTATGACTGAGTGGTATTCCATTGTGTGTGTGTGTGTCTGTGTGTGTGTGTGTGTGTGTGTGTGTGTGTATACTATATCCTCTTTATCCATTCATCTGTCAGGGGACATTTAGGTTGCTTCCATGTCTTGGCTATTGTGAATAGTGCTGCAATGGACATTGGAACATGTGTCTTTTAGAAGTAAGAGTTTTATCTGGATATATGCTCAGGGGTGGGATGTCTGGATCCCTTGGAAACTCTGTTTTTAGTTTTTTGAGGAACCTCCATAGTGTTTTCAATGGTGGCTGCACCAATTGACATTCCCACCAAAACTGTAGGAGGGTTCCCTTTTCTCCATATCCTCTCCAGCAATTTGTTATTTGTAGACTTTTTAATGATGATCATCTCACAGGTGTGAAGTGATACTTCATTGTAGTTTTGATTTGCATTTCTCTAATAATTAGCAATGATGAGCATCTTTTCATGTTCCTGTTGACCATCTGTATCTCATCTTTGGAGAAATGTCTATTTAAGTCTCTGCACATTTTTTGATTGGGTTGTTTGGTTTTTCTGATACTGAATTGTATGAACTGTTTTAATATTTTGGAGATTAAGCCGTTGTTGGTTGCATCATTTGCAAAACTTTTCTCCCAGTCTGTAGACTGTTTTTCATTTGTTTATGGTTTCCTTTGCTGTCCCAGAGCTTGTGAGTTTAATTAGGTCCCATTTGTTTATTTTTGCCTTTTTAGCCTTGAGAGACCAACCCAAGAAAACATTGGTATGATTTATGTCAGAGAACGTTTTGCCTATGTTCTCTTCTAGGAGTCTTATGGTGGTGTGTCTTATCTTTTAGTCTGTAAGCCATTTTGAGTCTGTTTTTGTGAATGGTGTGAGGGTGTGTTCTGGCTTCACTGATTTACATGCAACTGTCCAGCTTTCCCAGCATCACTCACTGAAGAGAGTGGTTTCTCCATTCTGTCTTCTAGCCTCCTTTGTCATAGCGTAACTGACTACAGGTGCGTGGGTTTATCTCTGGGCCTTCTGTTCTGTTCCACTGATCCACGTATCTGTTTTTGTGCTGTTTTGATTACCATTCCAGTTTGATTACTGCGGCTTTGTAGCTTCAGTGGATTGGCCCGAAATCTGGGAGGAGTGCCTCCTGCTTTGTTCTTTTTTCTTCAGGCCTAAGTTTTTATTTTTTTATTTTTTATTTTTTCAATTCTGAATACTCTTATATTAGCTCCACTTTAAACATCAAAACAAATTAAAAAAAAAAAAAAAAACACCACACCAGTCAAACTGCTACGAAACAGTTCTTTAAACAGGTTGGAGGGGCGGGTATGGCTTCATTCTGCTGCATCGCAGTTATATCTGGCAGTTTTGCTTACCTAATTTTGTTTCTGAAACAAGCAACATCCAAAACAGACAAGAGCGAGGAATGTGCCGATTGTCTCCGACGTTTCCAGGCGCTCCCTGATCAGGCCTTCTTCCTGGCATTACTGAGCTTTCTCTCCCTGACTCTCAAAAGGCCAGTTCCTTTCTCAGGACTGACACAGGGGTCATCCGTCATATGTACCCAAAGTTTTTAGGCTTGAAAGTGACTTTAGAAGAGGGCATAGGGCTATCCACCCTGGTACACCACCTCCATGGGGTGGAGGGGGAGGAGGGCGGGGGTGAGAAAGTCACCCCTTCTCAGGAAGCAGCCAAGGCTGCCACAGAAGGCAGGGTGCACTGTTAAGTTCTGACCGGGATCAGACTGCCAAAATAAGCCTTTTCCCTCAGAAAACCAGTCTGAAGCCAAGATGATCAGCTTAGTGAAGTAATCAAAGACAGTTGTGTCCGACTCTTGAGACCCCACGGACTGCAGACCACAAGGTTTCTCTGTCCATGGGATTCTCCAGGCAAGAATACTGGAGTGGGTTGCCATTTCCTTCTCCACAGGCCTAAGTTTTTAGAAAGATGGTCTCTCTTTCTTTCTGGCTGTGCTGGGTCTTCGTTGCTGCACACAGCTCTAGCCGTGGCGAGTGGGGGGGCGGGGGCTGCTCTCCAGTTGTGCTGGGCAGGCTTCTTGTTGCAGTGGCTTCTGCTTTTGCAGGGCAGGGGCTCTAGGCACACGGGCTTCAGTAGTTGCGGCACTTAGGCTCAGCAGGTGTGGTGCATGGGTTTAGTTTCCCGGTGGGACGTGGGATCTTCCCTGCCAGGGATCGAACCCTGTGTCCCCTGTGTTAGCAGGCAAATTCTTAACCATGGGACTACCAGGGAAACCCAGGCCTTAGTTTTTAACCACTAACCAGGAAATCATGTGATCAAAGGATGACATCGAAACCATTTTAGAGCTATGGAAATTTTGATAATTGAAAAGCCTCAATATTTCTGTCATATTTTTTTCTAAAATATCTCACAAGCATAATAATGCCTTAACCAATCTGGGAAACTCAGTATTTTCTGGGTGGGAGAGGAGGGTTTTGATTGCCTTTTATTTAATCCCATGATTTCCAATTTTAAGGTGATAAAAGAAATGATTGTATGAATTGATCAAAAGTTTTATAGGCTTTCTGAGCCCCAGTTTTGGAATCTGAATAATTACAAAAGTATTTATTGTAAAGGTTATCACGATGGTAAAATGAGATGACAAATGTAAATCCCTTGACTCAGAATCTGGACATAGTAGATAACTCAATAAAGAGGAACGATTAGGATAGCTTGAGAGAGCTTGACTTGCCTGGGAACTAGGGCAGAAACTTCAGTGGCTGGGGAGCGGGACTTCTCAGGGGACATTTCTTCGCTCTTGGCCCTTCTTCTGCTAGGTTCACATTGCCAGGATAGGCAGTATTCCAGGATCTCAGGGTTTGTTATTTTACTTGGCCACCCTCTGCGATGATTCAGCAGTGAAAGGGAGCAGCGTCAGTGGGTGAGCTTGTGTAGATGGACCAGAACCAGTTTGTCTAACTTTGACTGATCTTCCCCCACCCTCCTGTAAAAGGAAGAAAGCAAATGTTGTTGTTCAGTCGCTCAGTCATGTTCGACTCTTTGTGATGCCACGGACTGCAGTACGCCAGGCTTCCCTGTCCTGCACCGTCTCCCAGAGTTTGCTCAGACTGCACGTCCATTGAGTCGGTGATGCCATCCGACCATCTCGTCTTCTGTCGCCCTCCCTTCTCCTCTTGACCTCAGTCTTCCCCAATATCAGGGTTTTTTCCAGTGAACCAGTTTGTCTAACTTTGACTAGTATCTTACCAAGTCTTCCCCCACCCTCCTATGAAAGGAAGAAACTAAATGAAAAGGATACAAATTTTCACTTTAATTAAGTAAAGTCATAACTCCTGGGACTATATGTATGCCCATATGACTTGCTAGTAGTCATATCTATTTTGTGACAAACTAGTATTTTTAATCAAATGAACTTTTGAGGTCAGAAATATTGTATCTTTTTAATTTTATGCACAACTTCAAGTCTTTCCTTATACCACTGAATTTACTCTTCCCTTTTGACTCCTACATTATCCCAAGTCCTCCTTGTCTCAAGCCCCGCTATTATGGTAGCCTCTGATTTCAGTCTCTCCATGTTCCAGTCCATCAGCCTCACCTCTATTCTGTCTCACCAATGATAGCTGTTCCCTGTGAGATCAAGCCTGAACTGAGATCAAGCCTTAACTGAACACTATGGCATGAAAAGCTTCCACAGCCTGGTTCTGACCCCATCCATCCAGTATATTCCATCTTGAGCTTCCCCAAACAATCCCATGTCTTCAGTTAAGCTGCCGCTCTCCTTGTTTCCCAATCATAGCGTATACTTTCCCACTGTCTTTGACTCTCCTGATCCCAGCTAGGGTTCATTGTAGAAAGCAGAAGTCATTCGAGATGTTCTAGGCAGTGAGGGATTTCAGGCAGTTGGGTACTTACAAAAGCATCAGAAGATCTGGAGGAAGAGTCTAGGCCAGGCCTCCAAAAACACCTCCTGGAGCATAATAGAGGCTGCTAACAGATTTGATTCAAGAAACTACAACAGTCCCGGGAGCTCAAAAGCTGCTGCCATCACTGCTGTGGCACTTGCCTCTTAACCAAGGAAGCTGGAGGGAAAAAACCCGAAGACTATTTTCCATTCCATGTAGCTAGCGTAAAGAGCCAAAGGCTACGAAAATGGCCTTTCCTGCATGTGTGCTTTCTACATGGAAAAATATGCGTGTCTTGCAACCTGAATCCTTGCTGCAAAGGAGTCTTCCTGTACATGAGGGAAACTAGAGAAACGGTGGGTAGACTTTTGTTTTTCTTTTACTTAGAGGATAATTGCTTTACAATGTTGTGTTGGTTTCTGCCATACGTCAGCATGAGTCAGCTGTATGTCCCCTCCCTCTGGAACCTCCCTCCCACCTCCCACCCCATCCCACCGCTCTAGGTTGTCACAGAGGACCAGGGTTGAGCTCCCCGTGTTGCACAGCAAATTCCCTCTGGCTGTCTGTTTTACGTATGGTGATCCATATGTTTCCATGCTCCTCTCTTAATTTTTTCCTCCCTCTCCTTCCCCTGCTGCGACTGCAAGTCTGTTCTCTAGGTCTCTGCATCTCTGTTGCTGTCCTGCAGATAAGTTCAGTAGATGGAGTCTGAGAGAGCTAGTTGATGGTTTAACTCCAGTCCTTGCTTACCTCTCTTACATATAAAATATATGAGATTATAGAGAGCATAAAACTAAGGTCTGCCCTCTCCCTTCTCTACCTTGAGTTACTTATTTCAAGGCTCAGTTCAAATGTTTCCTCCTCCAGGAAATAGCATGCAGCGTCAATGACAGATCTTTTTACGTCATAAGCCTCCCTAACCCACATCGCAAAGGTAGTAAATGAGTGGTTCACATAGCCGCCCTCTGCCTCCACACACCCTCCCCATCATCCCACGTGAATAGCGAGATTAAAGCACAGAATTTACTCAGCCTGGAGTTGGCCTCAGAATCCTTTATATCACAGTACTCAAGTCAGCCTCAATCTACTGAGAAGTTACAAAGGCATGGTTCCTGCCCTCAATGGGTCTTCCCTTACTCTTCAGACTTTTAAAATCGCCGCTTTCTTTGATTTCCCCACCCATGGAATGTCAGAGTCCTGTTCCCGAGATAGCGCCTTCAGTGCTGAGATTTTCAGCAGAGGAGCCTCTTAATGCCCACGAGCCTGGGTTCCACTTCTCTGTTTCCAGCCTCTCTTTTGAATTCCAGTTATGGATCTTCAATGGACGTTTCAACTGATTCTGTAATTACCTCCAACTCAGGCAGATTGGGGGCTTCCCTGGTGGCTCAGAGGGTAAAGAATCTGCCTGTAAAGCAGGAGACCCGGGTTTGATGCCTAGGTCAGGAAGATCCCCTGGAGAAGGGAATAGCAACCCCACGCCAGTATTTTTGCCTGGGAAATCCCGTGGATAGAGCAGCCTGGTGGGGCTGCAGTTCATGTGGTCGCAGAGTCGGACATGACTGAGCGGCTGAACACACACAGGCAGAAGACTTCGTCATCGTGGTTCTGATTTTCCTCTTCGATGAATCCACAATTCTTCTAATCGTAAAGGTGGAAAACTTTGCAGTCAACCTTGAGGACCCCTTCTCTTTTATTTCTGTAACAGGGATAATATTTGGGATGGGGAGGATGTTAAACAGATGTAGACAGCTCAACTTGGAATAATATGGTGTCCCATGGCTATAGTACTCCGAGGCTTTTGAAAGAATGCCCGCACTTACAGTCTCACAGCTAAATTATCAAGAAAGTTGGGACAAGAAGAAAAAGCTGGGTGCTGCTGCTGCTGCTGCTGCCAAGTCGCTTCAGTCGTGTCCGACTCTGTGCGACCCCATAGACGGCAGCCCACCAGGCTCCCCCGTCCCTGGGATTCTCCAGGCAGGAACACCGGAAGTGGGTACAGTGGAGCATTATTCAGCCTTTAAAAAGTATGACAATCTGACACACGTTGCAACATAGATGAAACTTGAAGACATCATTCTGAGTGAAATAAGCTAGACACAGAACGGCACTTATATTAAGTACCTAGGAAAACAAAGACAGGATGTATGAGAGTGGTTGGCAGGGGTTGGGAGGAGACGGGGAAGGGAAGGTTTGTCTTTTTCTTTTTTTCACGGTGCTGGGCCTTCACTGCGGTGTACAAGCTTCTCTAGCTGTGATGCATAAGCCTAGTTGCCCCATGACATGTGGGGTGTTGGTTTCCCAACCAGGGATTCCACCTGCATCCCCTTCATTGGATTCTTTACCACTGGACCACCAGGAAAGTCCTCCTGGGAAATATTGTTTAATGAATATAGAGTTTTAGTATGGGATGATGAAAAAGTCCTGGACATGAATAGTCATGGTGGTTGCACAACAATGTGAATATATTTAATGCCAATGAGCTGTACACTTTGAAAGAGTTAAAGTGATAAATTTTGTTATGTTTATTTTACTAAAGGGAAAAATGTAATATTAAAAGAAGCACACAGTGAGATACCACGTCACATGCACTAAGATAGTGATCATAAAAACTTTTTTTAATGGAAAAAAAAATTGAAAACTGTCCCAGTGAGACCTTCAGACTGGTCAGGACTTGGCGCAGGTCTCTAAACTCTGTCCTGGATCCCTGGAGACTTTGTTTTGCTTCTGGAATTGAGAGTCTGACTCTGTGTTCTGATGCAAGTCCTCAGCCCAGAGCCTTTTTCTTTTTTGGGAACTTTCCCATCTCTTGTCCACTGTGTCAACCCCCGTCACCTTTTAGGGTCCAATTCACATCCCATTTTATGCATGAAACCCTCCCAGATCACCACCCTCATCTTTCTGTCCTTTGAGCTACACTTGACCTTGCTGCTGCTGCTGCTAAGTTACTTCAGTCGTGTCCGACTCTGTGCGACCCCATAGACGGCAGCCCACCAGGCTCCCCTGTCCCTGGGATTCTCCAGGCAAGAACACTGGAGTGGGTTGCCATTTCCTTCCCCAATGCATGAAAGTGAAAAGTGAAGGTGAAGTTGCTCAGTCGTGTCCAGCTCTTAGCAACCTCATGGACTGAAGCCTACCAGGCTCCTCTGTCCATGGGATTTTCCAGGCAACGGTACTGGAGTGGGGTGCCATTACGTTTGTGTAATTACTGAGCCCTTTTGATAAACTGATTCACATTATTAAAATATTTTAACTAGTTCTTTATATGTCTAGGGGTGATATACACATCAGCATCTATTTATCTCATGCTGAATGTTCACTGTCCAGCTCATCTACATACACTTTTAAAAACAGGATTGAAATTTTGTGTCTCTTTTGTTTTCTTACAATAACTGATAAAGTAGGGTGTGTATATTGTTGCTCAACAGTTGTTGATCAGTCATTTGACTCTGTGTTGTTCCTGCTCTCATAATCTTGACGGAGCTTTTCTGAGAAAAATGCCTGAATCCAGGATTTCTCAACATTTTTCGTCATTGCTCTTTCAACCTGCAAGGACATTTATGGGCATCTTTTTCTAGTCTCCTTTCCCATGAAGTTTTAATGCCTCAAATTAGCAGTATATTTCTTTATGGAATACCTGTATGCATACATGCTAAGTCGCTTCAGTCGTGTCAGACTCTTTGTGACTCTATGAACTGTATGTAGCCTGCCAGGCTCCTCTGTCCACGGCATTCTCCAGGTAAGAATACTGGAGTGGGTTTCTGTGTTCTCCAGGGGAATCTTCCAACCCAGGGATTGAACCCATGTCTCCTCAATCTCCTGGCAGGCGGATTCTTTACCACTGAGCCACCAGGAAAGCCCAAGAACATGTGACTTAGACCAAAGAGGAGATGAGCTGTTAATGTTCTGCAAGAAGTCAGTGGGGGAGATGTGTAGGTGGCTATTCAGGCATTTTGGGTCCTGCAAGCATAGGTTCGTGGAGAAGTTCTTCTAGTCCAGCTTCTATTACCTAAAACACCCAGCTGTTTTTTCCCTCCGTGGTTTTTGCCTTCGTTCTAGTTGTCTACATTTACAAGCGAGGACAGAGCCTGAGAATGTACTTTCTCACGTGTACTGATTTCTTGAAATCTCGTAGTTGTTCAGTTATTTGTGGGAGGGGTAGGGGCAGAATAAGCTCCTGTCGTTGACACAAGGCAACATGCAGTGTTTCCTCTGCAGGTGCGTGGGGCGCCTTGGAAAGGATGGAGCGCAGCAGGCAGGGTGAAAGGCGGCTGCGAGCACACGGAGGGTTTTGTTGGAATTAGAGCGAGGAGCCGCCCTCCTTTAGGTCCCAGAGCCTGGCCGAATCCTATCCTGAGCATCTTTGTCTGGGTGACTTTGGGGTGGCAGCCAGCTGTACATCCTCAAACTGTTTAACACCTGGAAGGATAAAGAGTTGGGAATGTAGAAATGAATACACTTAAAATACAGTTTAAAGGCTTTGAAGCAGTTTATGAGACATGCCTTGTGCAGCTACAAGCTCTTCTCTCCGCTTACTGACTGTGCGGGGTTTGGTTTGGAAAAGCTGAGCCAAGCTCTTGATTTCACATCCCTTCTCTTTGCTCGGATGTGGTGTGCAACTGGCACGGGTCCCACGTTGGAGTGTGGGAGCATCCGGACAGAGAGCGTTTCCAAAGAGAACTCCAGACAAGTCATCCCGCAGAACACACATCTCTTGGGACCTTTTGCCCAGAGTTTTAACTGAATTCCGCCCCCAACCCCCGATAATCTGAACGTGCCATCTGAAATACTAAATTTTAGTTCAGATTAAAGTATCCCAGAACTTCACTACCAATAACAAGTGGTTAATTTGCAAACACATTTTAACATAACTAAACACAAAGTTTTGTTTCTCTAGTTACTAGTGATCAAAAAGTTCTGTTTTTTTAAGCATAAACCTGGGATTTCCGCCAACTGTCTGATTTTCTATTGTTACCACATTTTGACCTCAAGTGGAAATAACCATCTGCTGCTGCTGCTGCTAAGCCGCTTCAGTCGTGTCCGACTCTTAGCGACCCCATGGTCTGCAGCCTACCAGGCTCCTCCATCCATGGGATTTTCCAGGCAAGAGTACTGGAGTGGGGTGCCATTGCCTTCTCCGAAATAACCATCTATATTACAAGTACTATTGCATCCTATGAGGGAAAATTTTCATGGCTTCTGATAGAATAGAGGAATATTAGTTGCTTTTTGTTGTTGTTGTTGCTCAGAAGTAGCCTACAATGAATTAACATGATTCCAAATGGAAAACTTTCCAAATGTAAACTTTCTTTGCGCTTAAACGTTTTACTTTATAGAGTATAGATTCCATGCTATCGTGTTTTTCAGATAGCATAAGCTTTCTAGCTTGTTGCTACAAAAGAATTGATGAAGATAACTGAATGATTATGGCTTAACTTGAGATTTATAAACCTGTGATTTATATAAGTGTGATTTGTATATATTTCATGACAAACAGAATAATTCTATTTTTCTCCAGCGTCAAAAGTTTTTTTTAAAAAGTTATCCATATTGTTTTAGTATCTCATATTACCCTGCCAATTTAAATACCTGTTTCTTTTTATGTCTCCATTTTTACTCGCAAAAAGAAATGTGTGTTCGTTCACTGAAATTAAACCAATGTATAAAAATCAACGTAAGAACTCATCACAGTGCAAATAGTGTTTTAGAGGAGTATCAATAAATATCCATAAGGTATTTAAAATAGAGATTAATGTACTTTGTCACACTTTCTTGGTACAGATTAGAGGGAGAAACTTCTCTGATCGTTCAGTTCTACGTTGCAAAGATGCTGTTCAAGGAAATTTTCAGCCTGACTCAGTCCATGTAGTGAGCTAGATTAGATGGTTGGAAGAGAAAGAACATCTTTTGTTTATTGCTCTTCCCTCAGACGGCTGGCTTCTGGCATGCTGGTGGATCGGTACATCCTGTCTGGGACCTGGAGGGTCTTTGCTCTCAGAATCTTCTGAATTCTCTACCTTGCCCTGGAACTGAAATGTCTACTGTGCTGAAATCACAGTGCCAGATGAACTGGGACACCGTGTGAGATGAATTTCTCTGATTTTGTGCTCTTAGGAGTCCAGCTGAGGAAGTAACCAAGTAGTTCTCCAGAGATGCAGATGCCTGGGGGAAAAAAAAGGTAATTCATCCTACAAGGCACGGAGACCTGGCTATGCATGCCTCTTAGGGTTCCTAAAAAAGAATCAGGTTTGGACATTTCAAAAAAAAATTTTTTTTTAACTTTCCAATTAAAAAAACCAAAGACATCCTCATGAATTGGAAGAACAATTATGCGTCTTTAATCCCTTAACTCAGCTGAATGGTACCTTGTGATATCCCATCTTTAGCTCCTTTATGAAAGGACTATCAGAGATAGAAACAGAAACTGGCATTGCATGCGTTTGCTTACTCCCAAGAAAGCGGGCTGGGAAAGAATGTGGGTGCTTCAGATGGCAGCCTTATGAATCCTTGCTTCCACTTGCCTGTGTCTCTGGCTTCCCACCACCTTAATTTAAATAATATCTTTGAGAAGTAGGGAAAAAAGAACTCGAGAATTTGGGTTGAATACAATTCAGTTACCACAGGGGATGGTCATTAAATATTTTGTAAGGTATTTTATATAGCATCTATTTACAAAAAGATATACAGTACTACTTAAGAGCTTTTATTAGGCAGACAAAGCATTGTTATACGATGTGATGTTCAGAACATAAGCTATAGCCTAAACATAACTAAAATATCCCAAATATCTTTAATGGCTTGGTAATGAGCACTGTGTACAACATGAAAAAGTGTGGCTTTGAGCTTCCAAATTGTCCACTGCGTTAAAAGGCACATTATGAAATGGTGACACAGACTTCAGATTCTGCTCGTGGCACTAGATCCGTGACACATGTAACTCAAGGAAACACTCCAAGTCAGATAGTAAGTGGTTAAAAATTTTTTAAGACTCACTTGAAAGAGAACTAAAGCACTAAGTCAATATGGCTACGTATACTGCTTAAGAAGCAACAGGCCAGCCCTACACACAGGACTGCACAGTCCCCAGTGCTAGAGAAGAAAGCTGTGTTAAAAATAAGAAAGCAGCAGTGGCGGCCAGCTTATTTTAGAAATTAGAGTATGCACTTAGACAGGTATCTTGAATTTATCTCCTGGGCAGAAATTGGATGTGGGGTAGATCTGGGTTGTGAAACATTTTGGCTGAAAGTATTAGGGACCTTTAAATTTTCTCTGTGTTGAGAACTATTTTAAACCCTCTGGGCTTCTTAACCTTGAGGTAGGCTAACAACAGTGACATCTAGTGGTCATATTGCTCTCTCTTTCACTCTTTTCTTCTCCCCACCCCACCCCGAGAACAATGTGATCAGAGTTAAGTGTTTCAAGTTGAATCTCTCTATTAATTATCCACACTCAGATGGGTTTTCTGGGGTCTCCAAGTTGCTTCAAATACACGTGTTGATGGATTAATACAGAAATGTTTTACTCTACCTCTTTGCCTTGTATGAAAGTCGCCAAGCTGCACAGCAAGAGGAATAATTGGGCTCAGTAATTTAAAAGGACAAATGTGGCAGCCCAAAGCACTTGGTGACGGATGGAAGCCGCGCAGTGCTCCGCTGGCTTCCGCAGTGCCCCTCCGTCCCATGCCCTCAGAAGGCTGCCGCAGACGAACCGTCCTGCATCCTAACGCTCTCAGTCCTCAGCTGCCCATCACGCTGAATTCATACATGCCTGCCTGCCTCTCAAACAGAGTGGCCCACTCTGTCTATTTCTGTTTTAACCACCAGAGTGGTGCACTTTGTCTGTTTCTCCCACTTCCCCGACTCCTTTCTCTATTCCAGTCAAGTCTGTCTACTCACTGACATCTAGACCTGGTATATTGATTTCTCCTTTACCGCCTGTGTTCTTGCTCCCTTTCTCTGAGTTTGAGTTCAGTCGCTCAGTCATGTCCAACTCTTTGCGACCCCATGAGTCACAGCACGCTAGGCCTCCCTGTCCATCACCAACTCCCGGAATTCACTTCGACTCACGTCTATTGAGTCAGTGATGCCATCCAGCCATCTCATCCTTGGTCGTCCCCTTCTCCTCCTGCCCTCAATGCCTCCCACCATCAGAGTCTTTTCCAATGAGTCAATTCTTCACATGAGGTGGCCAGAGTATTGGAGCTTCAGCTTTAGCATCATTCCTTCCAAAGAAATCCCAGGGCTGATCTCCTTCAGAATGGACTGGTTGGATCTCCTTGCAGTCTAAGGAACTATCAGGAGTCTTCTCCAACACCACAGTTCAAAAGCATCAATTCTTCGGTGCTCAGCCTTCTTCACAGTCCAACTCTCGCATCCATACATGACCACAGGAAAAACCATAGCCTTGACTAGACGGACCTTAGTTGGCAAAGTAATGTCTCTGCTTTTGAATATGCTATCTAGGTTGGTCATAACTTTTCTTCCAAGGAGTAAGCGTCTTTTAATTTCAAGACTCAGTGTACACTCATCTTTTCCATATCTTTATACATCTACACTGATCTCTCCGTTCTCTGAATCACTATTTTACTTAGTACCACACTGTTTAGCATTAAGCTGCCCTTCTAGTATTTCATGTTTCTTTATCTTGTCTTATTTGCTAGAGTTTAAACCCTGCAAAAGCAATGGTTGATGTCTAATGTGGTTTTTTGGGTTTTCCTTAGGTTTTTTTTTTTTTTTTTTCCTTTGAGGGGAGAGGAGTACTGTATTTACTCTATTTGAAGGATTAGTACAAAGAAAAGAGCTTAAGTAGATGATTTGGTACACTGTCAGCTTTTTAATGATATAAAATAAAGAAAACAACATGGTGGTGGTTGAGTCGCTAAGTCGTGTCTGACTCTTGCCACCCTGTGGACTGTAGCCCAGCAAGCTCCTTTGTGCATGGGATTTCCCAAGCAAGAACACTGGAGTGGGTTGCCAGTTCCTTCTCCAGGGGATCTTCCTGACCCAGGGATTGAACCCAGGTCTGCCTGCCAGCAGTCTCCTGAACTGCAGGTGAATTCTTTACCCCCTGAGCCACCAGGGAAGACCAAGGAAAACATACTCTCTTCTAAACTATTTCTTAAACTTTCCTCACGTTTCAGTGGCAAAGGTCTATTTCCTTTTGTTCAACCAGCTGATAGACTACAGTTTTTATTGATAGCCTGTAGTATGATGTTAAGCGGTTACACAAATCGGTAAAATAATCCTTAGGTCAACTTGAGTTGTTATAAAAGTTTATTCTCAGGAGATTCTCGAGGACACATAAACATGAGATAAATTATTCTACAGACATTTGGCCCTACACCAGCAGAGCGGAATGACATAGAATAGTGTGGAGGTCTTTTTCAGTATTTGAAAATCTCTATTTATTTTTCTTTAGGAAGATCATCCACTCTAAAAATGTGATCCTGTATCTCCATCTCAAGTTCCATTCACTGTTGTTTGACATCTTGCTGCTTTTCAAGTCCTGTATTACACTATCATGTGGCCTACGTAAGGAGCACTTGACTGTCACGCTAAAATTAGGAATTTTTTTATTTATTTTATTATTCGTTTTAAAGTTACTTTTTAAATAAAAAGAACTTCCCTCCCAGAATCTGAATAAGTAATATTTAAGATTGGGTTACACATGCACTAAGCACTGGGCAGATTAGTATCGTATTGGTTAAGATTCAATGGGAAGATTGAATTCTCTCCTGGGCACCACGTTTAAAAGAGGCAGACAAGTTGGAGAGGGTTCAGAGGGGAAGAACAACAATGATCAAAGGTTTGGAAAATCAGCCCTGTAAGGAAAGGTGAAGAGAATCAGGCTGGCTCTACCTAGAGGAGAGAGGGCTGAAAAGGGCCATAATAACTCTCCAAAACACGTAAAAGGGTGTTTTCAAGAGGAAAGGGATCAGTTATCCTCATTAGTCAGCAAGGACGGGACTGGGAGTAATGGAACTTAAACTACTGCGAAAGAAGAAAAAAAGAGAGCAAATATTATGAAAACTTTCATGTCAAGGCTAGGCCTGATGCTTTTTCTGAGTGAGGGATAAAGACACCAGTCCTGCTGTGATGGTTGAGGGAATATCAGAAGATTACCAGAGAAAACCCTGAGGACTCAGTAATTCTAAGGCAGGAAACAAGCAGATACTTTTTTATGTTACTTTTAACATTGAAATAATGTTCATCTTACCAGCCCAGTGAGGGGGTTATTTTCACCCAAAGTCATAAAAACTGATACAGATTCACAGGAAGATGCAAAGAGACATACTTCACAGCAGAAATAGATGCTTAATTACCCATTCCCGTACCATCTTGGCTCTCATTCTTTTCACGGAATGAACACATAGAAACAGGCTTATCTTAAAGTAAGTTAGTGTTAATGCCGTCTGTTCCTGGGTTAAATATAATAATAATATTAAGTGACAGTGAGACTGCTAGACATTTAAGTATAGATAAGTCAAGCATGAAAACAGTGTAATGGAAAGAGAATACATAGGTCTGAAAATAATCTAAATTTGCTGGCATGTGATTTGTTTATTACTTGCCATTTCCTCACTGTTTTCTTAGCCTCCTGCTTTACCGAGAAAGTGTTATCTAGCTTCAGTGCTGTGTATTCATTTATTCCACTCATAACTCATTCATTTCCTCTCTGTACAGCCCTGATTCTAAATCTCCGTTCCTCCGTCTCTCCCTTCTCTCAACATGTGTGTATTGATTGTATCTGCTGTTTGACCAGAAACTGCGATGGTGTTTTTACCCAGTTTCACTGAATCAAACGCTCAATTGTTTATTCAGCAAACACTCACTGAGTAACTCCCATATCCTGGGCACCATGCTGAACACCCCTGGCTACAGCCATGGGTGAGACATGTTTTGTCCCTGCCCTCAGAAAGCATGTGCCCTGGACATAAAGACACACAGAGTGTGATGAGTGTTGAGAAGGGGCGGTCAGGAGGGCTGTGGGAGCACAGAGCAGGACAGCCCGAGTTGACCCAGGGAAAACTGCCCTCCAAAGGAGGTGAGATCAGGAAAAAAAATAATAAAGCTTAGCAGGTGAATGTTAGAGGAAGGCAATGAGGCCCATTTTCTAGATAAAGTGGCTAGCAGGTGCAAAACCTCACAGAGGAAAGGGAGACTTCACAATTCACATAGATTGTGAATTTATGTAGNTGCCCAGCAGTGGGATTGCTGGGTCATAAGGCAGCTTTTTTGTATAGTTCTATGTATTCTTGCCACTTCTTCTTAATATCTTCTGCTTCTGTTAGGTCCATACCATTTCTGTCCTTTATTGAGCCCATCTTTGCATGAAATGTTCCCGTGGTATCTCTAATTTTCTTGACGAGATCTCTAGTCTTTCCCATTCTGTTGTTTCATCATTCCATATAAACGTAGTCTTTCATGGTTCCATATAAACTTTAGGATTAGTTGCTCTAGTTCTGTGAAAACTGTCATGAGTATTTCTATGGGACAATTTTGTCATTGATAGTATTGAATAAAAACACCAAGAAGCACTGATTTGTTGAGCACAAATAATATGCAGAGTGTTGCCTTGGGAACCTGAGAGATAAAAGGAGTATGAGATGATACTTGTCTCCAAAGAACACGAAGTCTACTTGGATGGGTAGACTCAGTCTTGAAAAGTTAAAGAGGCGTGAGTTTATAAAATGATTATTTAACATTTCTTTGGTTACTCGTCACATGCTCTGTAACACAGAAGGACCCTACATCCCACTGAAGATCTATCTAAGCTCTCTATTAGATGGGCTGTCTTATGCAGGCTAAAGATAAGCAAAACCAAAAAACAGCAGTATTGAGTGGTAAGGAGCTGGAGAGAGAAGATGCTCTGAGAGTGTGTGGACTGGGGACTGACTTGACCGTCTCACCCAACCCCAGCCATTTACCCCTTAGTCCCACTCCTGGCCTCATGAGCTCTATAGAGAGAAGCACAGTGGAGCCCAAGGATAGGGGGCAATCTGGAGGTTCAAGTCCTCTTAGAGAGTTTCTCATTAAGAAGTCCTCATTAAGAAATAAATGTCCCCTGAAGAACGGAGAAAAAAATCTTTTGAGATTAAAAGTCAAGGGGAAGAGAGAGGCATACTCTAAGACTCGGTAGTTATGCCAGTTGACTGGAGTGAAAGGTTTTGCAGACACAGAGTGTGAGGAACAAGAGTTGCTCATCAGTGTATGAAGGACCATGAATGCCCGTTCAAGAAACTTTTTTCATATGCTGTCTGTTGTGGAAAGCAGCAGGGTGGGCTTGGCAGCAGATGTTTTTAAATAACACGCTACACCTAGACAGTGAAGGCATACCACTTAGCTACATTAGAATTTAAATGTTAGCTGGAAGTTGTTAATCACAGTGGTTTCTTCTGGAACCTGGGGCATACACAAAAGTTCCATTTTGAAGATCTATATTTAACTAGCTAAGCATCTTTTCCAGACTTTGGTCTTTGAGCGTTTAATCAGTTTTTGTTTAGACTGTTTGATGAGCCTGGTCTCACAGAGCCTTCGTTGGGGGCTTCCTAAATATGAGTGTCTTCAGAAGGGAGAGGAGCAGGGAGTCCACAGGCCGTCTCTTCAAGCATGCCCCTACCTCGAAGGGGTGTGGGGACTGCTGTACCATTACTGGTCCTTGGCACAAAGCCACAGAAAGATGAACACGAGGCCTGTACATTTGTGTTTTCTCATGGCTAAAGGCAGTTACATGGGTAGTATCAAGTGACATTACTTTCACTAAAGATCAGAACAAAGTGATAAAAAAAAGTTTCCTTAGAGTGAGTCTGCTCTCAGTGACATTAAGAAAAGGTGGAGAGGGAGGCTTTAGAGCAAGGGGATATATATATATACAGACACACACATATATATGGCTGATTTGCATTGTTGTACAGGAGAAACCAACATAACGATTGAAAAGGAATTATCCTCCAATTAAAAATTTAAAAAATAAAGAATGATGGAGAATAAGGAGAAATTTATTAGAGGATCAGATGTAAGTTTGAGCCTACATTTCTAACACCTTTCCGTAGGTTAGTGAAGAGCATTTGGCTAATACTTGTTTGATAAAAACATGTATGTGTAATAATGCATTCTCATGCCAAGCACAGCGCCTGGGACATAGGAGATTCCTAATAAACTGTGTTGAATGACTGAATTAAGTAATCTATACAAAATAGTTGTGGAACAAGTATCAATAAGAGAAATCGTTAATCATGCTTCTGCTTGTGGAAAAATCTTTTATGTTAGCTTGCTTTTGTTTTAAATGGCTCAGAAATTTAGGGTGAGAGAAGAAACAGATAATGAAAAGAATCACCTTTAATGTTACCTTTCAAAGGTAATCACATTTATCATGTAAGTATATTCTTCCATGGGCTTCCCTGGTGGCTCAGATGGTAANCTTGTGGAAAAATCTTTTATGTTAGCTTGCTTTTGTTTTAAATGGCTCAGAAATTTAGGGTGAGAGAAGAAACAGATAATGAAAAGAATCACCTTTAATGTTACCTTTCAAAGGTAATCACATTTATCATGTAAGTATATTCTTCCATGGGCTTCCCTGGTGGCTCAGATGGTAAAGAATCTGCCTGCAATTCAGGAGACCTGGATTTGATCCCTGGATTGGGAAGATCCCTGGAAAAGGAAATGGCTACCCACTCCAGTATTCTTGCCTGGAGGATTCCATGGACAGAGGAGCATGGTGAGCTACAGACCATGGCATTGCAAAGAGTTGGACATGACTGAGTGACTAACACTTTCATATTTCTTGTCGTCTACTTTTCTATATACATCTATGTTCATGTATAAATTCTAATTTGTTTAAACCAAGTGCATAATCTGAAGAACAGAAGCATAAATTAAAGAATACTGTATAGATTTATGGGCTTCCCAGGAGGCACTAGTGGTAAAGAACTCACCTGTCAGTGCAGGAGATGTAAGAGACATGGGTTCAATCCCTGGGTTGGAAAGATCTCCTGGAGGAGGGCATGGCAACCCACTCCAGTATTTTTGCCTGGAGAATCCCGTGGACAGAGGAGCCTGGCGGGCTACGGTCCATGGGGTCGCAAAGTGTTTGATACTACTGGAGTGGTTTAGCACGCACACATACGTATAGATTTATTAAATCTTCTCTGCTGTAGCCTTAAGACATAAACATGATATGTAAATATATACCTATATTTGATGTGAGTCACCATTCACTTAATCACATATTTGAAGCCTGCTACATCAACACACTATTCATATTATACACATGTTCATTTTTGCTTTCTGTTTTAGCAGGGTTCAAGTCTAATGTTAAAACTCAAAATCCACAACAAAAATGCAAAAACTCACAATGTTTTGAGGCCATTCAGCCTTCTGGTAATAATCCGACAGCTGTTCAGCGTGTGACCATTTGTCAGACCTCGCCTTCCTGGCTGAGACTTGAACAAAAGAAGTCAGAGTCCTGTGCATTTGCTGAGACGTGATTACTGCCTCTGAAATTGGCCTGCAGGGGAGCCTCCAGACCAGGGGTCTATGGTGAAGATAGCGCGAGGGCCAGTGAAATATTCTAGTACATTGGCACTAGAAAATTGGACACTGTCCTTATTTTCTATAAGCCTTAGAAGGCTGTCCATGTACTTGATGTTAACGGTTTTGAGTGTCGCCCATTCTGTCAATATGGTTGGAAAATAATGGGCTTTTCTTAGGTGAAATAAGGTGGGTTCTGTGAAGGGCATGTATTGCACAGTTGGGAGGTTTTGTCCTCTTTTTTCTCTTGCTTTCCCATTGAGCTCTACAGGAATAAGGGCCATACTAGGAGGCTGGTATGTGCTCTCCTAACCCTTCACCACAAACCCGGCTGCCTAAGCTGAAGCAGCCACACAGAGAGCTAAGGAAACTTTAAAAACTTAATTAAGGGAAAAAAGCAAACAAAATAATGCTGTAGTGGATTTACTTAGGGCTGTAGCCTTGCCAGGAAAACCACAGAGTCTGCATGTATATGTTTCTTATATAAGACATATCTAATTAAAACGGGAGACAGGACAGCAAGCTTTCTTCTAAGTTCATTTAAATACATGTTTATGTTGTGTTTAAATTCCCTGTGGGGTAATGTAACGCTGATCCAAAGGCATAAGAGCAATTTGATTAGGCAACTGTAGGCCTCTGTGAATACTTTGAGCCCNTAAGACATATCTAATTAAAACGGGAGACAGGACAGCAAGCTTTCTTCTAAGTTCATTTAAATACATGTTTATGTTGTGTTTAAATTCCCTGTGGGGTAATGTAACGCTGATCCAAAGGCATAAGAGCAATTTGATTAGGCAACTGTAGGCCTCTGTGAATACTTTGAGCCCAAAGTACTTAAGACTTAATCTCCCCTGTGCCCCAAACCCCATACCCCATACCAAGATTACCCACGGAGGCTGGGCCAGCCCCAGCCCTGACGGCAATACCTCTGAGGCTGGACTGATTGTCTTCCCTTTGTAATGCCCCTTACTTTCCTGCCGTGGGTCTTTAACTTAAGGTTATCCTACTCAAGCCTTCTTTTTGCTTTTCNCCTGACAGCAATACCTCTGAGGCTGGACTGATTGTCTTCCCTTTGTAATGCCCCTTACTCTCCTGCCGTGGGTCTTTAACTCAAGGTTATCCTACTCAAGCCTTCTTTTTGCCTTTCTCTGCTCTCGATGATTTATGTTATCCTTTCAGATGATACTTTAACTTAAAAAAATTTTTAAAGAAAAGAGTAATTATTTCTCTTTGCTTCTCATGCCACTTCTTTTTGAGGGCAACGCACATATTCTAAATAGAACTTCAGTTCGCAGAAATGTAAAATGTTCCCAAGTCAGCCCAAATCTCCACGCTATATATGTCTAAACAAGAAGATGAAGTTTGGGGAAGTAAAATGTCATTCTCTGCTTGTGATATGGATTATGGTTTAGGACTTTGCTTCTTAAAGCGGGCATCATTGGCACCATTCCCTGCAAGCTTGCTGGAGACGCGGAATCTCAGGGCCATTCCCAGGCTGACTGAATCAGAGTCTGCACTTTAACAAGAAACCCAGGTGATCAGTGGGCACGTTATCAAATGGTTGCCAATTTAGGCATCACTTTAAGCACCCATTTAGGATAAATTTGCCTGCTGGACACACCGTTCTTCCCTCAGGCCCATCTTCTTGAAATTTTATATAGGTTCTCCAACAGGAAGACTACGGAAAACGTTCTGTGTGCTCAGATGAGGTTCTTCTTTGGGCATCTTGAGTAGCCTTTTTATGGACTTATTAGAAATGTGCTACATGGAATAAAAATGAAGAATCACTGCCCAAGGTTTGAAGTCCCCCGTTTAATTATGTCCAAATTTAATTTATAATAGTTCTGGACTGAAATTAGTATATTAAAAATTGATTTACTATGTATTTATGAATATATGTAAATAGAGTACTTGTGAGCAAAACATTTTATTTAGTATAATATACCTGTATATACCAAAGTAGATTCTCTGTAGAATATTTATTCTGCATAGTTCTTGAGAAAGGCTATAATTCCATCATATGTCCATAAAGGAAGGCCAGTTTTTTTAATCCTTTCCCTCTTCATATTTTCCCCTTTATTTCATTTTTTTGTTTTTCTACTTTTTTATTGGAGTATAATTGCTTTACAGTGTTATATTAATTTTTACTGTACAACAAAGTAAATCAGCTATGTATGTATACAGTTTTCCTATCTTTTATTTTAAATTCATTTTTAATTGGAGGAGAATTGCTTTACCATATTGTGTTAGTTTCTGATCTGCAACAACACGAATCAACTTTAAGGATACATAACCCCCTCTCTTCTGAGCCTCCCTCCTGCCCCCACACTCAGTCCCGCCTGTCCAGGTCATCACAGAGCAGCGAGCTGAGCTCCCAGTGCTACACAGCTTCTTCCCTCTGGCTCTCTATTTTACACATGGAGGTGTATCTGTGTCAATGCTAGTCTTTCCATTCGTCCTGCTCTCTCCTGCCACCCTCCCATGTCCACAAGACCATTTTCTGTGTCTATGTTTTTATTCCTGCCCTGGAAATAGGTTCTCACCTTTTTTTTTTTTTTTTCCACTGTGAAATTTCATTTATTTATTTTATAATTTATTTCATTTTATTTTTTAAAATATAAATTTATTTTAATTGGAGGGTAATTACTTTACAATATTGTATTGGTTTTGCCATACATCAACATGAATCCGCCACAGGTAAACACGTGTTCCCCATCCTAAACCCCCCTCCCTCCTCCTTCCCCGTACCATCTCTCTGGGTTGTCCCAGTGCACCAGCCCCAAGCATCCAGTATCATGCATCGAACCTGGACTGGTGATTCGTTTCATATATGATATTACACGTTTCAATGCCATTCTCCCAAATCATCCCACCCTCGTCCTCTCTCACAGAGTCCAAAAGACTGTTTTCACATTTTAAAGTTGCATTTTTCCTTCCTCTGTTAATCTGATTATGTCCCACCAACTGTGAGTTTTGGAAGCTCCGATTCCAGGCCCATTTATTTTAAGCCACTTTCTTATCAGGTCCAAGGACTAAGATTCATACTCCACGCTTAATGTTGACTTTCTTTCATCCCGAGTTGCTTTGGGGGGCGTGTCCTCTCATTTCTCCGTTTCAATCTCCTCTTGCTTCATGTCGCCTCTCAAACTTGCCTTCTTCAGTTTTCTGTACCCTCAGATTTTCAGCAGCAGTAGGACCTCAGTTGGAATATGGTGTTGATACCTCCTGTGGTTGCTATTGGTTTTTAAAATTTATTTATTTTTAATTGAAGGATAATTGCTTTACAATATCATGCTTTCTGCCATACATCAGTATGAATCAGCCATAGGTACACACATGTCCCCTCCCTATGTTCTTTTTCTTCTTAAAATTTGTGTTAATATAGACCCTGTCTGACCTAACTGAAGTGGATATTTCATTACTGACTGCATATGGTGTCACCTTTTTGAAAGAGGCTATAATTCCAGCATATGTCCATTTTAAAATAATCTCATCTGCTTAAAAACATTATTATACTATCTGAAAGGCCGTTTGGGGTTCAGTTAAACAAATGACTAAAATAAATTTATGATTTGTTCTAAAATTTGAGTTGAATTCTAACACCTATATGATATTTGCTGTTACATTTTAAAGAAATACAATAGCCATTCACTGCCGAAGTCTGGTTTTATGCAGGAAGAATAGATGCTTCCTTGTTCAACCATTCTTATTGCAATCTTGAAATTAATTTTTAAGAAGTTATTGGTTCAGAATTATGTAGCTTCCAGAATTATCCAGCCCCTCACTCTTTATTCTATAAGTGATCCTCATTCCTTATCCTCAGGGCTACAAAATCGTAGACAGAGACTAAACACTATATTTCATTTAATTTGTCAGAAAAATAATAGCCATCATGAATAATAGCAATTCAAGTGATTTCAAAACACAAGGTTGAACAGTCTTGTTCCCATTGTTGATGCTAAGGGTCTACCAGACACTCATAACATTGTACAGGAGGTGGTGACCTAAACCATCTCAAAGAAAAAGAAATCAAAGAAAGCAAAGTGGTTATCTGAGGAAGCCTTGCAAAGAACAGAAAAGAAGACAAGTGAAAGGCAAAGGAGAAAGGAAAAGATATACCCAACTGAATGCAGAGTTCCAGAGAATAGCAAGGAGAGATAAGAAAGCCTTCTTGTATGAACAATGTAAAGAAAGAGAGGAAAACAATAGAATTGGAAAGACTAGAGCCCTCTTCAAGAAAATGGAAGACACGAAGGGAACATTTCATGCAAGAATGGGCACAATAAAGGACAAATGGCAAGGACCTAACAGAAGCAGAAGAGATTAAGAAGTGGCAAGAATACACAGAAGAAATATACAAAAAAGGCCTTAATGACCCAGATAATCAGGATGATGTGGTCACTCACCTAGAGCCAGACATCCTGGACTATGAAGTCAAGTGGACCTTAGAGGCATTACTACTAATCAAGCTAGTGGAGGTAATGGAATTCCAGTTGAGCTATTTCAGAACCTAAAAGATGATGCTGTTAAAGTGCTGCACTCAATATGCCAACAAATTTGGAAAACTCAGCAATTGCCACAGGACTGGAAAAAAGTCAGTTTTCATTCCAATCCCAAAGAAGGGCAATGCCAAAGAATGTTCAAACTACCATACAATTGTGCTCATTTCAGATGCTAACAAGGAAGTGCTCAAAATCCTTCAAGCTAGGCTTCAGCAGTATGTGAACCAAGAACTTCTAGATGTTCAAGTTGGTTTTAGAAAAGGCAGAGTAACCAGAGATCAAATTACCAACATCCATTGGATCATAGAGAAAGCAAGGGAATTTCAGAAAAACATCTACTTCTGTTTCAATGACTACGCTAAAGCCTTTGACTGTGTGGATCACAGAAAACTGTGGAAAATTCTTAAAGAGATAGGAATACAAGACCACCTGACCTGCTTCCTGAGAATCCTGTATGCAGATCAGGAAGCAACAATTAGAAATGGACTTGGAACAACAGACTGGTTCCAAATTGGGAAAGGAGTACATTAAGGCTGTATATTGTCACCCTGCTTATTTAACTTATATGCAGAATACATCATGTGAAATGCCAGGCTAGATGAATGACCAGCTGGAATCAAGATTTCTGGGAAAAATATCAGCAACCTCAGATACGCAGATGATACCACTGTAAAAGCATAAAGTGAAGAGGAACTCAAGAGCCTCTTGAAGAAGGTGAAAGGGGAGTGAAAAACTAGCTTAAAACTCAACATTCAGAAAACTAAGATCATGGCAAATAGATGGGGAAAAAGTGGAAACAGTGGCAGATTTTATTTTCTTGGTCTCCAAACTCACTGTGGATAGTGGCTGCAGCCATGAAATTAAAAGATACTTTCTCCTTGGAAGAAAAGCTATTTTGAACCTAGACAGCACAGTAAAAAGCAGAGAAATCACTTTGCCGACAAATGTCCATATAGTCAAAGCTATGGTTTTTCCAGTAGTCATGTATGGATGTGAGAGTTGGATCATAAAGAAGGCTAAGCACTGAAGAATTGATGCTTTTTAACTGTGGTACTGGAGAAGACTCTGAAGAGTCTCTTGGACAGCAAGGAGATCAAACCAGTCAACACTAAAGGAAATCAACCCTGAATATTCATTGGAAGGACTGATCCTGAAGCTCCAATACTTTGGCCATCTGATGTGAAGAGCTCACTCATTTGAAAAGACTGTGATGCTGGGAAACACTGGGGATAATAGAAGGGGGCACCAGAAGATGAGATGGTTGGATGGCATCATGGACTCAATGGACATGAGTTTGAGCAAACCCCAGGAGATGGTGAAGGACAGAGAAACCTGCCATGCTGCAGTCCATGGAGTGGCAAAGAGTCAGACACGAGTTAATGACTGAACAACAGGTACTCGGAATTTATCTTGCATCAGTAAACACTGTCCAGATTTACAGGAGATGCTCACCCCAAGAACAATTGTTCTTGTTGCTCAAGGAAAGCCATCATGCTTGTAGGAGCTCAGGCACAAACTTAGGTTCAGAATTTTAGATATCAGTATAATTGCATTATATCATTTCAGCTCATTTAAGTTTCATATTGCTGCTTCATATTCTGAAGCAGCAAAAAGTTTAAAAACCTTACTTTTAAAACTGAGATTCACAGTTTTTACTGGCTGTCATTTTATGTCACCATCATTATTTGTAACACCGTTTGCGCTTTCTATGTGCTATAGACAAGCTAGTCTAAATCCCGTTTACATATCAAATCACTAAAACACGTAGGATTTTTAGAGACATGATATTATTCTCATTTTAAAAGAGGGAAACTTGAGATGCAGAGAGCTTAAGCCTCTAGTTCAAGGTCACATAGTTAAGAAACAGTCAAGCTGGAACCTAACTGTATATGAATATAGAGTTTATTCCTCTTAAATTTGTGAGCATGAAAAACACGTATTGTGAAATTATTCCAGTTTGGGGTGGTGGAGAATGCCTTGTCTTGGAGGACAGTTACTTTTTGCATTTGTTTATATACTTTACTTTTGCTTTCTGCAGGTTAAAAATATAATGGCATTATGAAGTTGAAATCTCTGTCTGAATTTATATTTAAAAAGTGTTCCTTCAGTTTTAAGAAAATTGGATAATATACAATATCATAATGAAAAGTGCACTTTTATACATGTATAATATAATGAAAAAGTGGATTAATAATAGCTACTAGCCTTGCCTTTGCTTGAAACATGATTTTTAAAATCCAGTTTTATATCCTAGGAACATATATTTTACCCCAGAAAAGGACAATGGAAAAAGTTTCAAAGATTTTTTAATTAGAAGACTGTTGAAATCTTTTAAACAAGTGATAGAGTCTGGAAAAGTGGGTAAATGACATGGAAAAAAAGTGACTGATTTTTAAAAAAGTCTCAACAGAGGTTCCTCAGTAACAAGATATATGAAAAGGGTGAAAGATATTACAGATCCTTTGTAAGCCTTGAGTCTAGGTAAATTTAAGAATGGTGGATAGAGAAGCATCTTTGGCGGAAAATGATGAGTATAATTTGGGACACAGACTCTGAAAGGTTGACAGAGCATCCAGTTTGAACTTATTCAGTGGTTAGAAAAGGAAGGTTGAAACTGGAGATGTCAGGGGTGTGTGTGAGAGGGATGGTTAAGATGCCCTGGCATTTTTCCAGGTAAGGGTCCTACGAGGGCCTCCGGAATGGTTAGAATGGGGTTGGCCAGGTGGGGGCAGCAGAGCCTCAGCAATTACTGAGGACAGCTGGCCGGGACAAGGGCACAGACCGTTGATGTTTGGACCGAGCCTTTGGATGTGCTCTCACTTGGAGGCAGGAAGGAGTGCAGGTGGCAGGGGACACTGAGACCATGGGGCCCTAGAAGTGGATCACCTGCATGATGTAAACTACGGAAGCTGAAAGATGGACGGGTTCTTGATGGTCAGGGGAGAGAAGATGCGCCATCAGAAGCAAATAACCAGTGACTCTGAAGAAAGTGATTTTAAAAGAGTAGAGGGGCCCATAAGAGAGTGAAAGGGGTTCAGCAGGGAATGAGAATGGGAGATGGAGAAACATTTTTTTCAAGTTTGCAATGAAGGAAACAGGGAGATGGCATGATGGTTTGAAGGAGAGGGAGAGTAGATGGAGTGTTTTTTGTTGTTGAGATATTCTTGTGGATGTTTATGAGCTGAATGGACTAATCTGATGAAGGGAATAGTTGAAGATTCCAATGAGAGAACGAGGGATAATTATGAAGCTCCCTCTCAGAGGAGTTGGGCTACAACCAGGAGTTCTAGCGGAAGGCTTGGGTTGGAGGAGAGTACAGAGAACAGAGGCTTTGTGCACCTGTATCAGGAGCACCAACTGTGGGTAAGAAAGCTGTGTTTTGAATGTTCGTTTGGAAAGCTTACACCATGCCCTTGGGGAAATACCGTAGTGTTGTGGATGTGGCGTGGGGAAAGTGGGATGACTCTGCCATGAGCTCTTCAGACAGCCCTTAAGATATTAATCCCCTCCTGTCCATAAACGTGCATACAGCCTGGAGTTACATCATTTCTTTTTGCACTCTTACACTCTCTTTCTCAGAGGCATTGAGTTTTTTCCTTTCTCTCTCCTTCCCCCCCCCCACCCCCCAAGAGAGAGTCTGATGACTTTGAATAGTTTTTTAAAATTTATTTTAATTAAAGGGTAATTGTGTCAATACCGTGTTTCTGCCATACATCAACACAAATCAGCCATAGGTATACATATGTCCCCTCCCTCTTTCTCTTTTTGATTATATTTTTAAAATTTTTTATTGGAGTATATAGTTCATTCACAATGTTGTGTTAGTTTCAGCTGTACGGCAAAGTGAATCACTTATAGATATACCTAGATCCACTCTTTTTTAGATTCTTTTCTCATATTGGTTATTACGAAGTATTAACTTCCCTATGCTATACAGGAGGTCCTTATTATTAACAGTTATTTATTTTATATATAGTAATGTGTATGTTTCAGTCCCGGTTTCCAAGTTTCTCACTTCCTCCATTTTATTTTTAGGATATTTTTTGCTGTATCAAAATCTTTATCCCCATTATTGCAGGAACACTTTAGTATTAAAGCACTGGATGTTTAGTAACCAATTTTTAACAGTGTCTTAATATCTTGAATACTCTTCCTAGAATCCAAGTGTCTCCAAGTTGGAAATTTAGACCACTGGTTCTCAATCCTGGCTGCACATTAGACTCACTTGGAGGGGCTTCTAAGCAAAAGCAATGCCTCTCCCCACTCGCAGACATTCTGATTCAAGTGGTTTGTGCTGCTGCTGCTGCTAAGTCCAATTCTGTGCGACCCCATAGACGGCAGCCTGCCAGGCTCCCCCATCCCTGGGATTCTCCAGGCAAGAACACTGGAGTGGGTTGCCATTGCCTTCTCCAGTGCATGAAAGTGAAAAGTGAAAGTGAAGTCGCTCAGTCGTGTCCGACTCTTCGCAATCCCATGGCTTGCAGTCCACCAGGCTCCTCCATCCATGAGATTTTCCAGGCAAGAGTACTGGAGTGGGGTGCCATTGCCTTCTCCCAAGTGGTTTGTAGTGGGGCCCTATTATCAGCTTTTTAAAACCATTTTCCCCTAGTAACTGTAACATACAGCCAAAGTTAAAAACCACTGACTTAGACGAATGGCAAATTGTGTGTCTGTGCTTAGTTGCTCAGAGAAAGCAATGGCGACCCACTCCAGTACTCTTGCCTGGAGAATCCTAGGGACAGGGGAGCCTGCTGGGCTGCTGTCTATGGTGTTGCACAGAGTCGGACACGACTGAAGTGACTTAGCAGCAGCAGCAGCAGCAGCTTAGTTACTCAGTGGTGTCTGACTCTTTGTGACCTGTTGGACAGTAGCCTGCCAGGCTCCTCTGTCCGTGGGATTTTCCAGGAAAGAATACTGGAGTGGGTTGCCATTTCCTACTGCAGAGGATCTTCCCCACCTAGAGTTTGAACCCACATCTCCTGCATTGGCAGGCAGAGTCTTTACCACTGAGCCACCTGGGAGGCCCTAATAGTAAATTACACTGTTACTATTAGGTAACTTGTTCAATGCATCTTTTAACATAGGCTGTCCCTGCAAACTCAGTATGACTAATATAAAATGTGTTTCCAAAAGCAATTTCCTCTCCTGATTTNATCTCCTGCATTGGCAGGCAGAGTCTTTACCACTGAGCCACCTGGGAGGCCCTAATAGTAAATTACACTGTTACTATTAGGTAACTTGTTCAATGCATCTTTTAACATAGGCTGTCCCTGCAAACTCAGTATGACTAATATAAAATGTGTTTCCAAAAGCAATTTCCTCTCCTGATTTTTCTTTGTCAATTACACCCCCATGTCACCCTGCTTATTTAACTTATGTGCAGAATACATCATGAGAAACACTGGACTGGAAGAAACACAAGCTGGAATCAAGATTGCTGGGAGAAATATCAATAACCTCAGATATGCAGATGACATCACCCTTATGGGCGTGGTGTACTTTGGCCACCTCATGTGAAGAGTTGTCTCAATGGAAAAGACTCTGATGCTGGGAGGGATTGGGGGCAGGAGGAGAAGGGGACGACAGAGGATGAGATGGCTGGATGGCATCACTGACTTGATGGACGCGAGTCTGAGTGAACTCCGGGAGATGGTGATGGACAGGGAGGCCTGGCATGCTGCGATTCATGGAGTCGCAAAGAGTCAGACACGACTGAGCGACTGAACTGAACTGAACTGGAAGGAAAATATCGGAGAAGGCAATGGCATCCCACTCCAGTACTCTTGCCTGGGAAATCCCATGGACGGAGGAGCCTGGTGGGCTACAGTCCATGGGGTCGCTAAGAGTCGGACACGACTGAGCGACTTCACTTTCACCTTTCACTTTCATGCACTGGAGAAGGAAATGGCAACCCACTCCAGTGTTCTTGCCTGGAGAATCACAGGGACAGAGGAGCCTGGTTGGCTTCCGTTTATGGGGTCGCACAGAGTCGGACACGACTGACGCGACTTAGCAGTAGCAAAGGAAAATATGGAAACCTCTTCGATTCAAGTTTTGAGGAATTTTCCCTTTGTTTTTAAATAAAAATCTTTTCAACACAGTTATTTCAGAGTGGGTTACATATCTGCTTCTGTGTGCTGAGTCGCTCAGTCGTGTCTGACTCTTTGTGACCCCATGGACTATAGCCCACCAGGCTCTTCTGTCCATGGGGATTCTCCAGGCAGGAATACTGGAGTGGGTTGCCGTGACTTCCTCCAGGGTATCTTCCGACCCAAGGATCGAACCCAGGTCTCCCGAATTGCAGGCAGATTCTTTACCATCTGAGCCACCAGAGAAGCCCTATCTGCTTCTACTTTTGCAAAAAAAATTTGGAGGGGAGTGGGTACAAAACATGATTAGACTAACAGTTGAAACCTGAGAATTAGCCTAACCCCACTTTGACACATGAGAAAATCTAGGCCCAGAGTTGTTGAGTGACTTGCCGAGTAACACAGAGGAAAACAGAATACGTGGAGGAAGGATAAGGAAAGGTGTGCATGAACTGTACTTATCTGGATTAGTGGCCAGGAATAGAACTCAGAACTTAATTTTAGTTCATGGCTGTTTTGATCACAAAACGAAAACTGGTCAGCCTAAACTGGAAGGTGAAAGAAAGAAAATTTTGTCCTCAAAACATAACTCACTGTCTCACCCGCCATAAAAATTAAAGGTCATATACCATTATTCTCACTGTTATTCTGGATTTTTCTCGAGTCCTAACCACACCATTACATCTTGGCTTCTCTCTTACCCATCATTTGCATTTTTGAGCATTGATTGCCCAAAGCTTTCTGGACCTTTTCTGCTCCCTTTACGCTGAATTAATTCTTTTATTGTTTTTTTTTTATTAATTTATTGGCAGAATTGCCCCCACATTTTTATAAGAGCTTTGGCTCTGATAGAAGTATTTATTATACATGTACTTTAACCCCAAGGGAAACCAGAAAAAAAGTAAACTGGAACAATAAATTAATTTTTAATTTACAGGGATATTAGGAGATGAAGTATGGTTAGAAAAAATTTCCTGAAGTAAAATAACCATGCTGCCATTCAGTCCTTGCCATGAATGTGGTTTGTAAAAAAACCAAATTAAATCCATTAAAAAAAATTTCTGTGCTCTTTTAAACAAATATTTTTCCAAAATTTAAGCAAAAGGAAAAAGTCCATTCAAGGTAATAAATGTTAGAGTGCTTACTATTTGTAAGGCACTGCTGCCGTGGGGCCTGAAAAGAATACTAAAATGAGTACAGCCTTGCCTTTGGAAGAGAGATGTGCGTCTCTTTGTCTTTCAAAAGTCTTTGCATAAACAAAAGTTTGGAATCTGGGAGGGAATCACATAAATTTGCCCCTACTCTTGCCCCTTCATCACCAGCAGGTCATTTAACTCACTGACACACGTAGAGTCACAAAATCCCTGCCCTCCTGGAATTTGTAATCTAGTGGGGGCAAGGGGGAGAGCAGGCAGTAAACAAACAAGTAAAATATGTGTTATAGAGAAAAATAGGGCTTCCCTGGTGGCTCAGTGGTACAAATCTGCCTGCAGTGCAGGAGACTGGGGTTCGATCCCTGGGTCTGGAAGATCTGGAGGGGAGGGCATGGCAACCTGCTCCAGTATTCTTGCCTGGAGAATCCCCAAGGACAGAGGAGCCTGATGGGCTACAGTCGAACACGACTGAAGTGACTTAGCAGCAGCAGCAGCAGCAGCATAAAGAAAAATAAAGCCGAGAGGGGCTTAGAGAGTTTTTTGCATGATGTGGTAGCAATATTAAATATGGTTGCTAGGGAGGGTCTCATCAGAACTTGACCTGAAGTAATGAGCTTGTTAGCGGAAGACTATAGAGACCGTTTCTCCTGTGGACGTCATTTCTTGGTAGGGACGCAAAGAAGAGTCTAAGGTCTTACCTGTTGCAAGGAAGTTTATTAACCATAAGGAAAGAAAGACGAGGTGGCAAAGAGTTAGATACAACTGAGCAACTTGAGCACACTCAAAGGAGAGGACAACTTAAGAGAGAAGTGGGCCACACCAAGGGAGGCAAATGGCCCCAGAGGTCTGGAGTCCAGTTTTTAAGGCAGAGTCATTTGCATAATCCAGAGGGGGTCATTGATTGACAGCCTTGACTGACAACTGCAGGTTATATAAAAAGATGTGCTAGCTACCATGCACGCCCCATAAAGGTCATAATTAGATGTATGTATTCAAGGAATACTCGTGAGCAGTTAAAGAATCCAGTGGCCGCCAAAGGTTACTTTAGTACAGGATAGTGGGAGGTGAGTGAAAGGCCAGAGTAGGGAAAGTCCTGGCAGTCTCTGGTGAGTTTTGTTTTTTACTGGGCCCCTCATGTGGCAAGAGTGGTAAAGAACCTGCCTGCCAATGTGGGAGAGGTAAGAGACGCAGGTTCAATCCCTGGGTGCGGAAGATCCCCTGGAGGAGGGCATGGCAACCCACTCCAGCATTCTTGCCTGGAGAATCCCACGGACAAAGGAGCCTGGTGTGCTACAGTTTGTGGGGTCACAAAGTGGGACACAGAAGCTATTTAGGATGCTCGACTATTTTTGGAGTACTGGTGGGGGCCTAGAAGGGGCCAGGCTGGTAAATGGCTTGGTGAGATTAGGCGGCTGCTGCTGCTGCTAAGTCGCTTCAGTAGTGTCCGACTCTGTGCGACCCCATAGGTGGCAGCCCACCAGGCTGCCCTGTCCCTGGGATTCTCCAGGCAAGAACACTGGAGTGGGCTGCCATTTCCTTCTCCAATGCATGAAAGTGAAAAGTGAAAGTGAAGTTGCCCAGGTGTGTCTCACTCTCAGCAACCCCATGGACTGCAGCCTACCAGGCTCCTCCATCCATGGGATTTTCCAGGCAAGAGTACTGGAGTGGGCTGCCATTGCCTTCTCTAATTAGGCAGCTATTGGACTGCTAATTGAAGGTGCTGGTTCTCTGGCACCGAGCTAACTTCCTGCCTATCAAGTTGAATGAAATAAAGGTGCTAGCCAAGAAGATACCTGTAGCAGAACATTCCAAACAGGTGGAAGAGCAAATATCAAGACACTCAGTTGGAATTATGCCTGGACTGTTCAAAGATGAATTGGGGGCATAAAGACTGTGTGGCTGGAATTGGCAGACTAGGGAGAGAGCAGCAGGAGAAAATTTATAGAGAGCTAAGAAATGCAGAAANGGTTCTCTGGCACCGAGCTAACTTCCTGCCTATCAAGTTGAATGAAATAAAGGTGCTAGCCAAGAAGATACCTGTAGCAGAACATTCCAAACAGGTGGAAGAGCAAATATCAAGACACTCAGTTGGAATTATGCCTGGACTGTTCAAAGATGAATTGGGGGCATAAAGACTGTGTGGCTGGAATTGGCAGACTAGGGAGAGAGCAGCAGGAGAAAATTTATAGAGAGCTAAGAAATGCAGAAACTTGAGGTTTTACTCTGATGAGAAGCCACTAGAGGATTTTGGTGAGCAGAGGAGTGACATGATTTTTTTTCTTTAACTTAGAAATAATGTAATAAAAAGCTGTGTGAAAAGGTGTGGTCAGAGTGATGGGAACCAGAAAGGGACAGCCAGGTACTACCCGTAGCAGAGCCATTACCGTTTAGGTGGATTATGACCAAAGATCAAACCAGTCAATCCTAAAGGAAATCCGTCCTGAATATTTATTGGAAGGACTGATGCTGAAGCTGAAACTTCAATACTTTGGCCACCTGATGCAAAGAATTGACTCATTGCAAAAGACCCTGATGCTGGGAAAGATTGAAATCAGGAGAAGGGGACGACAGAGGATGAGATAGTTGGATAGCATCACCAACTCGATGGACATGATTTTGAGCAAGCTCCAGGAGTTGATGATGGACAGGGAAGCCTGGCATGGTGCAGCCCATGGGATCACAAAGAGTCAGACACGACTGAGCAACTGAACTGAACTGACTGATGACCAAAGTTGATCATGGGAGAAGCAGAAACATAAAAAGTTACTACCACATCCAATAAACAGAGAACAATAGTGGTGGAGGGACTAGTGAGAAATGATCAGATCTGCATATATTTTGTTGGGGGAACCATCAGAGTTTGTTGAAGGACCAAATGTGATGGGACAGAAAGAATGAGGCCAAATTGCTGCCAACTTTCATTGGTCACACTCTATCGCCTTTGTAAAAGGAGAAGATTTGTGTATGTCCCGATTCTAAATTTTCCTCTCAGACTATTTAATCATAATCTCAGTATCATGGCCTTGGAAACCATACATTTAAAAGGTTCCCTAATGATTCTTCTTCAGCCCACCCGACTTCAGCTAAGGGTTGCTACCTGCTGGCTCAGGTCTCACTTAAGTTACAGGAAAGAATCCACTCTTTCGAGGCACAAATTAGGAGCACAACACTGTGCAAGGTACGTAGGTGGTTGAGCTTGTAGATGAAGAGATTCATCTCACTGCCTGAAGGCAGGAACACTCTGCTGCTGCTAAGTCGCTTCAGTCGTGTCCGACTCTGTGCGACCCCAGAGATGGCAGCCCACCAGGCTCCCCTGTCCCTGGGATTCTCCAGGCAAGAACACTGGAGTGGGCTGCCATTTCCTTCTCCAACGCATGAAAGTGAAAAGTGAAACTGAAGTCTCTCCGTCGTGTCAGACTTTTAGCGACCCCATGGACGGCAGCCCACCAGGCTCCTCCATCCATGGGATTTTCCAGGCAAGAGTACTGGAGTGGGGTGCCATTGTCTTTTCCGCAGGAACACTCTAAGACATCTTAAATGGCTTGAACTTAGGCATAGGAAGCTTCCTGGAGGAGCCCGATTTTGACGGCGGCTTTTAGAGAAAAGGGTAAGATTAATGGACAAGATGATGAAGTGTAACTGAGGTCAGGTAACTGACAAGCGGTCCAGGTTAGACTCTTGGTGGAGGATCCGCTCGGCCCGGGACTCAGTCCTTGAGTGGTAGCATCCCAAGCACTCCACGAAAGCCACGCCCCTTTGGAAGGAGGACCGGCCCGTCTCCCGCTTGCGGCTCCCGCTCATGTTTCAGGAAGGTCCTCTTATTAGAACGGACCAAACCGGATGAAGGTCGCGTGCCCTCTTCCGCTTGTGTTCGGGTTACTTATATCCGGCTTAGAAAGAGAGGCAAACGGGCGCTGACCTTCTGCGCAGGCGCGGCCTGGGGTCCACGCGCGGCATTATGTCTGGTCTGCACGCCTCGCGTGTCCGGGCCTTGTATCGGCGCATTTTGCTGCTGCACCGGGTTCTGCCCCCAGACCTCAAAGACCTTGGCGACCAGTACGTGAAGGACGAATTTAGGAGACACAAGACCGCTGGTTCTAAAGAGGCCGAGCGATTCCTGCAGGAATGGGAGGCAAGTAACTCTGGTTTTCATCGCCCCAGACCTTTGGGGTCCCTCAGAGGTGTCCCGGTTTGTAGTTAGGAGAGACCGCCTGACCTGGCTGGTCTCCCGGGCCCCACGCAAGCTCGGACGGAGCGGCAGCCTGTTCCGTTGAATTGAACAGCTCGGAGCCATTTAAACAGTACCTCCCAAAGTTGCATCCCAAGCCGGTCTCTGTCCCACAGGTCCTCGCCTCAGCACATCCCATACAGCGACGCGTCAAATTCAGTTGACTTTTGCTTGGCGCTGGAGGGGTGAGGATGAAGGTTACAAAATTGACTAAGTCACCGTCAAGTTTTTAAAGAGCTTCCCGTTTGGCAGCTTTTTGTCCCCTCCAATGCCTTGCACTTAGCAAGCGCCTGTTGATAATAGTTTTCTCCTTAGTAGTTTTCGGAGTTTTAGAGACTTGTTTCTGTAATCACCATTTAAAAAATCTCAGTGCTCTTTGTTGGGTCTTAATATTCTCATATCATGACTGATAACAGAAATGGGGTTTATTACAAGCGGTGGGCAAAAATGCTCGTTAGAGTTAAGTGAAAGTTGGTTTCTTCGTAATCATGTACTTCGTTTCACGTAGTCACGTTTTTTTTAATTTGCATCATTGCACTAGATCTGAAGCAGACAGAGGCATTAGCTCCTTTGATTTCCCTTCCTTTTTCTGAGTGAAGTCAGAAGATATTCAGAGTATATATTTGTAAATAACTTTATTATTTTTTTGCCATGCTGGGTCTTCGATGCTGCGCGGGTGTTTCTGTAGTTGTGGCCAGCGAGAGCTACTCTCTAGTTGCAGTGCGTGGACTTGATTGCTGTGGCTTCTCTTGTTGCGGAGCTCGGGCTCTAGGCACGCGGGCTTGGTAGTTGCCCGCAGGTGGGCTCAGTAGTTTCGGCTCCTGGCCTCTAGAGCACAGGCTCAGTAGTTGTGGCCCACGGGCTTAGATGCCCCCTGGCATGTGGGATCTTACCCAGTCAGAGACTGAACCGTGTCTCTCCTGTATTAGCTGTCGGATTCTTTACCACTGAGCCACCAGGGAAGCCCCCAGAGTATTTAGAGTATTTCGTGGGGTTGGGAGCCATGCAGGATTACCCCCAGATATGATTTGCAAATAGCAAGAAAGGAATGGAATTGACTATTGAAGGGACAGGTATTTGAAAGCACGTAGTAGTGTTGGTTGAAGAACCGAGTTAAGCAATTTCTTACCCTAAATAGTTGATGACTACAGAAACTACTGAAAGCTGTTTTTAAAAAAAATGCCAAAAGGGTGAACATTAGGGTAAACACAGAACTTTTTAACTGAGTCGCAGAATTTTTTATTGTACAGGCCTCATTGACGCTTTCAAGAGGGACATTTAGGACAAGGGTGAAATGTAGAATTTGCCTAAAAATTATATTTATTAGATGCGATAAGGTCGCCTAGAGCCAGGGAAGTTGAATCTTTTAAAATGTAGACTGCTTTCTTTTAATATGGTAACTTGATCTTGAAGTCAGAAGAACTGGATTCAAATTAAAGTACTGGCATTTATTAAATGTTATATCGTTTTTCCTAGTTTTATTATCTCATCTGCAGAATAATAACAATATTTACAATATGCACCTCTAAATTAGGGCCTCCTAAGTGGCTCAGTGGTTAAAAAAAAAAAAAAAGAAAAAACCCACCTGCCAGTGCAGGCAATGCATGAGAGATGAATTGGATACCTGGGTGGGGAAGATCCTTTAGAGGAGGAAATGGCAGCCCACTCCAGTATTCTTGCCTGGAGAACGCCGTGGACAGAGGAGCCTGGCGGGCTGCAGTACATTGCGTTGTAAAGACTGGGACCCAACTGAGCATACACTCACACAGCTCTAAATTAGTGTATGTAAATATAAGTGACATCTTTTAAGCCAGATCAGTTTGTGGCAGGACCAGGAGTTTAGCTCTATATTGGGAAGAAATAAGGGCATTTTGGGAGGTCCTAAAACTGGGAAACTTTAGGGAAAGAATAGGAACCCAGAATACCATAGGCTGAAAGTGAAAGTTGTTCAGAAGTGTCCTACTCTTTGCAACCCCATGAACTATATAGTCCGTGGAATTCTCCAGGCCAGTGTACTGGAGTTGATAGCGTTTCCCCTTTACAGCAGATCTTCCCAACCCAGGGATCGAACCAGGGTCTCCTACATTGCACGTGGATGTTTTGTTTTGTTTTATTTTTTTAACCAACTGAGCTATCAGGGAAGCCTGATAATAGGCTAGAGAAATTAATAAGAATAGACATTAAAAAAAAACTAAAGTAAAAAAACACCACTGTTGATCAACCCATTAGACTTGGTATCAGGAATTCAGCTTTAAAAAAAAATTTTATTTCAGTGCTGTGTGGCGTTTGGTCTCTGGGATTCTTTCACACACTTCTAAAATTACTTATGAACTTTGTTTTACATTAAAAAGCAAAGTTGCCTGTGGGTACTACTGGAAAAGAGAAAGGGGGAAGGATCAGAAATGCTAGGGGGCTCAATATTGGGAGAAGAGTTCTCTATTCCTTTCTCTGATCCCAGAAAACTGTTATTAGAGCGAGTTCAACTGGGCAAATTTATATTCACGGACCATTTGAGGGATGGGAAGAGGAAAGTATTTCATTTTATCTTAAGGATAAAAATGTAAATGCATATTTGCAAGTAAGGAATTTATGTTAATTCCTGACTGTAAAAGAAAAAATGTTAAGTTCAGGAAAATATGTTGGGATTCTATGGAGAATGATAACTGGTTAGTAAAATACCCATTGTAATCTTATTCCCAAGTCTTTTAAGAGACAACTTGATAAAGAGTGAAATTGGGGTTGGGTGGATCAGGCGAGGTTCTTACTTATTATAGAGCTTTAAAAATTCTAACTATGCTCAGTTTTGCAGAATAGCTGATTTAGGTAATACTTCCCATTTTTCTTTCTGTGCTGACCCAGTTGCAGAGAGAACAACTTTTTACCACTTATTTTCTTGGAAATCAGAATAAGCACTGAAAATTAAATAGCAAGTATGACACGTTTGTGTTAGAATGTGAGACATTTCTCAGGAACAGCTTTGAAAAGTGCATTTAACTTTTCATTTTTTGGGCCCCACTCACTGCTTTCTTGCCTGGTTTCAGTTGGTTTCCTTAAGTAGCTGCTTTTTCTGTGTCTCTGGGCAAGGCTGATAGCGAAGGTTTCTGGAAAAAGCAAAAATTCTTCAACATTCTTTAGTTATTGATCACTTACGGTGAGGTAGAGTGTTAGCACTGTGGGACACAAAAATGAATAATATATGTATTTCACTTTTATGGTGTCCAAGTTTCAAGTTAATAGACGTTTATAGTATGGAAGTGTGTTTGTTAAAATGCTGTGGGACCAAAGAAGGAATGAAGTCGAGGCACATGTAATGTATGAGAGGACATTTGGGCAAGTCAGAGTTGCCTTGTCAAGAAAAAGACCCTGGGAAAGTGGAAATAAAACATATGCAGAGGTATTGAGGTAAGAAACAGTAAAAGTTTTTCCAGGATCTGCAGTGATCAGAATTTAGTGTATTAAATGGGAGATTAGAAAGAGATTAAAGCTAAAGAGGTGACAAGAAACAGGATATTTTCCTAAGGATTTTAGGTCTTTATTTTGAGTCATTGAAAGATTTTAAGCAGTGGTAATGAAAATGATTCAAATTATATTCTAGAAAGATCATTTCAACAGGAGTAGAATGATTGAAGAATTAAGCCAGATTGAAGGCAGGGAGAGCTTTTAGGAGAGATGTAGTAATCCCAAATATGAGTTGGAAAAAAGTTTGGTTGAGTTTTTCTGTAAGATTTTAAAAAAAAGAAGGTTTTACAGAACGTTATGTA
>SJYA01000642.1:0-16538 GCA_006410615.1 Neotragus moschatus | reverse complement strand
TCTTAAGCTTTGGAATATGATACCAGTAACCAGAATAGGGGTGTGTGTGTGTGTATACAGAAGGAGCAGTGGCAGATGAGTTCATTATCGTTCATTTTTGTGTTAAAAATTCTGATGTGATAGTCAAGTGACAATGTTCTGAAATCCATATTCCTCTGATACTCAGGTGACAGATTGTGACTGGAGATGGAGAGTTAACGTTTATTATCTGTGGTCGGTCGGTAGGCCGACGACGTGAATGAAAGCGCCCAGACTGGAAGGTGGTCAGAGACAGACCACTAACTGTGAAGAGAATGAAGGTGGCAGTGTAGTGCTGGAATGCTTTCCTTTCCTTTTTCTGCATTCTGTTGCTCCTAGCTACTTCTGCAAAGCAAAGGACTCTTCCCTTTCCTGATTATGTTTAAGTCTTCAGGTTTGTATGATAGTCCTTATTATAATATTTGCTTTTTTCATTTTGTTGTACTCATTTTTGAGACAAGAAAATGCTTCAGATTCATGTAATTGTCCATTTGTAACTCACGTGAGATATCTCTTTCTTATTTATAACTTTATCAGATTTAACAGTGTATGATGAAGTTGCATGTCATCTATGTTTAGAGTTTCCTTCAGTTCAGTCGCTCAGTCGTGTCCGACTCTTTGCGACCCCATGAATCGCAGCACACCGGGCCTCCCTGTCCATCACCAACTCCCACAGTTCACTCAGACTCAGTCCGTCGAGTCGGTGATGCCATCCAGCCATCTCATCCTCTGTCCCCTTCTCCGCCTGCCCCCAATCCCTCCCAGCATCAGAGTCTTTTCCAATGAGTAAGTTTCCTTAACTTCATATAATTAGGGTTAGGTGGGTATTTTGCAGTTTTTATAATTGTACACCTCACTTACCTAATTTGAAGACCTCATTTTTTTTTTTTTTTGCTTCTGAACATCCTGATTTGTACTTTGTATTTTAGTTTGTGGGAGAAAGGGAATGAGTGACCTCTGTTGATGGATTATACCTGTGGGGGAATCATCTGCCGAGGATGAGGGAGTCACCTGGGAGCCTCTTGGCTGCACTGTTTGCTGTGCATGGTACTCTGTTTGTGATGGTTCACTGGATGATGGTTGATTGAAAGGTGATGTGTTAACCATGTGTTTTCTACATTAAGCTTTACCATTTAAAAAATTTTAGCTGGGCTGTGGTCCTGAACTAATGGTTGAAAAAGGGTTAAAGGAGAGGATTTGAAACAGTATATCCTTGGAATATAAAATGTTTCTGTTTTAAATTTCTGAACCATTTGGAAGCTTTTAAGATATTGTTTGTTTAGAGAAATACTTTTAATTGGTGTCATGAGACGTGTTATAACAGTACTTATGAAGTAGCTAAAGATGTTTTTAAAAAATAATAGTTTGATCAACATTGCATATATTATTGACTTTATACTATGTTACTGGAACATAGAGGTATGTCTTTTTATTTAAGTGATTTTAAATGTATTTGAATTTATAGATTTAAAATAATGATAATAGCATGATAATGTTAATATGCTAGTGGTTATGGTTCTATAACAAGACTGTATGTGTTTGTAGAGGTGTGTGTTATCTGTAGACCACACAGAGTTAAGAATTTGAAAGTTTTGCCTAGAATTTAAAGATTTTGTATGCATAATATTAATCTTACTGGTTTACTTATGACATAACTGTTTTACAGTTGCTTAATAAGAGCAAATATCTGAAATTTTACATAGGGAGAGTATTAGAATTGATTGAAAGGACTTCAGTAAACTTTTTTTCCAGTTAATGCACCTAAGCTTTTTTGAAAAACCAAAGTATGTATGCGTGTGGTTAAACTAAATTGTGTAGAAGGGCTTATAATAAGCACCTATATTCTTTTTTATTCCTTAATTTATCTGTTCTGGGGACAGTTTTTATTTTACTTTGGTGTCTTTTTTTCAGTTTTCCAATATCTTGTGAATTTTGGTTAGCTGTCCAAATTTATAAGTAAAGCAATAATAAACTAAGAACTCTGCATATTGTGAGGTGTGTTGATTAGAGAGTTAACATTTATTTATTCTTAGAGAATTATTTTTTGAATCAGTTTCAGTTAATCTCCCTTGCGTTTGCTTCTGACTCCTCCTCTTCTTTACCTCCCTGGTGTTCACGTTCTGTTGATTCTAGCAGTTTGGCTTTATCCTCAGATCTTTCCTGTTTTGAAGCTGTGACTGCTTTTATTGAGGCTATTTTATTAATTACACTCCTCCACCTGGTTTCCTTCTTGATAAATTTATTGAACTCTGGCTTCTAATGACTCCTTTCTTAATTATTATGGATTGCTCCTTTAAAGGTGTCTTTATTATCAGATCAGTGGAATTTTGGAAGGGTGAAGAAGTAAGAAATAAGCTTCTGTGATTTCTCTAGTCTGCCGTCTCAAACTGGGGCTCCTTAGATTTTTCGTTTTAAAGATGAAGAAACTAAGGCTTGTGGAAGTGAAATGACTTGTGTGGTATAACACATCTAGTTGCCATGAAAACCTTGTGCCCTTACCTCATGATCATCAGTTATTTTTTAAATGTTTCCAAAAAACTATTCAACTTTTGTTTAATATAGAATAATTACATATTTTTTTCTTTGAATTTTTCTTACTACAATTTATTTGTATATTTGGTTTGTTTTCCATTTTGGATATGTTTCTTAAGGAATAGGGAAGTTTTTTAAAATTAGATTTCTATCAAATACACCTGCAGCTTAATAGGGAAATATTTAGGTGTTGTTTAGGTAATAATTTAATGTGTATTAACCCAAGATGCTAATTGGGACACAGTTCTCTCTCAAAGATTGTTTTCGTTAATGAAATGAGAATCCAAGTTACTGCAGTGTCAGACATATGTGTCCTGTTTGATTTTTGGGAATTTTCTTTGGACCTCAGTTGTCTTAGTAGAGGAAGTAATATTTTACCCTTGAGATTAAGAATGGACCGAGTTCTCTTTTACCTAAGATATGATTATACTAGGATATGATTATATTAGGAGATGAGTTAAAACTATATCAAATGGCTTAACCTACTATACACTTTTCATTGGCACCACTGATTTTTCTCTTTAATCTTTTCTTTTAGTTTCAGGGCTTTGTATTACTATAGTGATAGAATGGATAATAAAAACCAAATATATTTTATTTGTCTTTGAAATAGTTACCATTAACATAAAATTACTAATTCCTGAATTAAAAAATAATAAAAAGGCAAATGAAATATATTTGGGATTAATGTGATAGATGATTGATAGCATTCGTAGAAGAAGAGCTTGGATTAGGAAAACACTGGTAGCTTTAATAAAGGAACGGGCAAAAGGGACTCTAATAAGAGGTTGTTCTGATTTATATACAAATTTAACTGCTGTGCTTAGTGTACATGGTAATAGTGAAAACTTTAAAGCAGTGTGGATGGCCAGTGGTGGGAGAAGAATGAAATTATAACATAGCCATATGACGGATGGGTTAGTATGGAGCTCTTAGTAATGGTGCTTCAGAAGAATTAATGCTGTAGAAAACTGCTCATGATACAATTAAACATAAACAGTGTTTATCTCTGGGTGATAGGATTAAGGATAATTATAATTTTCTTCCTTGTATCTCAAAATTCCAGATCATGTGCTACTTTAGTAATTATAGGAAAGCCAATAAATGTGATTAAAAAAAAAAAAGCCGTTGAATATACTCATTGTTTCTGTTTCTGATTATATGACAAAGCACAGGCAATCTCATTCAGTGAGTCAACCGGCACATTATAAATATATTTTGTAATTTTACCCTTAAATTATTTAGGGTAAGCTTAGACTTCTTCATGTTTAATGAATCTCAGTGACATATTTTATTATTTCTTGCTGAGCTTTGTAAAATTAAAACAATCTAAATGTGTAGACTTTCAGTATTGTAAATAACCACTGAAATAAGGCAAGAGAAGAAATAAAAGACATCCAGATTAAAAAGAAAAAAGTAAACTGCCTTTATTTACAGGTGANCTTCTTCATGTTTAATGAATCTCAGTGACATATTTTATTATTTCTTGCTGAGCTTTGTAAAATTAAAACAATCTAAATGTGTAGACTTTCAGTATTGTAAATAACCACTGAAATAAGGCAAGAGAAGAAATAAAAGACATCCAGATTAAAAAGAAAAAAGTAAACTGCCTTTATTTACAGGTGATATGATTATGTAGACAATTTGATGTAATCTACAAAGAATCTTCTGGAATTTAGTAAGTCAGTTTATCAGTGTTGTATGATACATGACTAACATATAAGAATTAGCTGTACTTTTTTATACTAGCAGTTGAAAACTTGGAAAATAAAATTTTAAAATATCATTTACCATAAAAAACTATGAAATACGAAGGGTAACTTCAGATAAAGGATGTACAGACCTGTACACTGAAAACTATAAACTGTTGCTGGAAAAGAATAAATGTGTGTATTAAAAATTAAACTTTAGTTATTACTCTTTTTTCCCTAACCGCTAGAAGATATACTAAGAATTTAGAACCATTAGAGCTGTAAATTGAGATTAGAAGAGTCAGCAGGGCTATCCACCTGGTATAGTTTTAAGTCCTTTTAAGCAACGTGAAGAATCTTCTCATGTTAATTTCTTAGCAATCATGTTTAAATAGTGATAATTCTCCAATAACTTAATTTGATCAAAATTGTTACTTAGAAATCCATTTTAATTTTTCACCTTTTCTTTTTCTAACTATTGTAGAAGGTTGCATGAAGGCCGACAGTGTATTATAACTGGCAGAGGAGATTGGTTAACTGTTAGTTTGTCTTCTTGCAGGTCAGACAGAGGATGGAAGGTGGCTTGGAAGACAGTAGGCTTAGGATGGTGATTCTAGACATATTTGTGCCACCTGGGCTTGTCAGCATAAGCCCTGGTAATTGATCTTATAGACTTGGAATTGGACTTTTATCAGTATACCCAGAAATGATAACATATTCACACTAACTAACATATTCACATATTCATATTCAGTTGCTCAGTCGTGTCTTACTCTGTGACCCCATGGACTGCAGCATGTCCGGCCTCCTTGTCCATCACCAACTCCCAGAGTTTACTCAAACTCATGTCAATAGGGTTGATGAAGCATCCAACCATCTCATCCTCTGTTGTCCCCTTCTCCTCTTGCCTTCAGTCTTTCCCAGCATCAGGGTCTNGAAGGTCCTGTGGAGAAGGGAAAGGCTACCCACTCCAGTATTCTGGCCTGGAGAATTCCATGGACTGTGTAGTCTGTGGGGTTGCAAAGAGTCAGACATGACTGAGCAACTTTACTTTCACTTTCAATTTGTTGATACAGAATTCTATAATTTTTCTATTGACCAATCATGGTACAGTGGTATTAAGTGAGTAGTTACATAATCACAATAGTAAAAAAGACATTTATCCGTTTTCACAATCAGTAACCAGATGAAAAATAAAAGGTAATTACAATTGCAGGTGATAATGGGAACATGATTAACCAAACAATATAAAATAATTACAATTTGAAGGGTCAAGCAGAGTGATGTGGTAAGTGGAAGTGCATACATGCACATGTTTTTAGNCATTTATCCGTTTTCACAATCAGTAACCAGATGAAAAATAAAAGGTAATTACAATTGCAGGTGATAATGGGAACATGATTAACCAAACAATATAAAATAATTACAATTTGAAGGGTCAAGCAGAGTGATGTGGTAAGTGGAAGTGCATACATGCACATGTTTTTAGCCAGTCTGTGTCTTTTTATTTGGTGCATTTAATCCATTTACATTTAAGGAAACTATATAATATATATGTCCAAGATATGTATGATCCTATTACTATTTCTTAATTGTTTGGGGTAGGGCTTTTCGTTTTCTTGTTTTCTGCCTAGAGAAGTTCCTTTAGCATTTGTTGTAAAGCTGGTATGGTGGTGCAGAATTCTCTTAACTTTTGATTTTACATCAAATCTGAAGGAGAGTTTTGCTGGCTAGAATATTCTTGGTTGTAGGTTCTTCCCTTTCAGCACTTAAAATATGTCATGCCATTCCCTTCTGGCACATAGAGTTTCTGTTGAGAAATCAGCTGATAGCCTGATGGAATTTCCCTTGTATGTTACTTGTCATTTTCCCCGTGTTGTTTTTAATTTTATCTCTTTTTAATTTTTGTCAGTTTGATTTCTGTGTGTCTCAGTGTGTTCCTCCTTGGGTGTATCCTTCATGGGGTTTTCTGGGCTTCCTGGACTTGGTTGACTGTTTCCTTTCCCACATTTTCAGCTATAATCTCTTCAAATATTTTCTCAGTTCCTTTTCCTGTCTCTTCTCCTTCTGGGGCCCCTATAATGCAAATATTCGTATGTTTAATGTTGTTCCAGAGGTCTCTTGAGCTGTCTTCATTTCTTTTCATTGTTTTTTTTGTATTCTGTTCTGCGGCAGTGATTTCCACCGTTCTGTCTTCCAGGTCATTTATCCGTGTTTCTGCCTCAGTTACTCTGCTGTGGATTCCTTCTAGTGTACTATTCTTCTCTGCTTGTTCTTTAGTTCTTGTAGGTCTTTGGTGAACATTTCATGCATTTTCTCAATCTTTGCCTTCATTCTTTTCCCAAGATCCTGAATCCTATTCACTATCATTATTCTGATTTCTCTTTCGGGAAGATTGCCTAGCTCCACTTCATTTAGTTGTTTTTCTAGGGTTTTACCTTGTCCCTTCTGGGACATAACTTTCTGCTTTTTCATGCTGATTAACTTTCTGTAATGTGGTTTTGTTTTAGTTGCTGTGGGATTGTGGTTCTTGCTTCTTCTGTCTGCCCTCTGATGGAGGAAGCTAAGAGGCTCATGTAAGCTTCCTGATGGGAGGGAGTGGTGGTGGAAAAAACTGGGTGTTGGCTCTGGTGGGCAGGGCCTTGCTCAGTAAGGCTTTAATCCAGTTAGCTGCTGATTGGGGTGGGGGGGGTTGTGCTCTCTCTGGTAGTTTTTTGGCCTGAGGTGGCTCATCTCTATGGTTGGGTTAATGGCGACCCATGGTGCTGCAGTCCATGGGTTTGCAAAGAGCTGGACAGGATTGAGTGACTGAATAACAACAAGAGAGTTTACACTAAGGGTCAGTTTCTTAGACAGCTGCCGCCAGGCCCCCCCAGCCCCCCACCCCATGGAAGTCTTGTCATCAAATCCCTCTGGGCTTCAGGGTCAGATTCCCTGGAGATTCCCATTTGATTTTATCATGATTGTGCCCTTCCCGCCTTCTCCCTTTGGCTTCTTCTTTGTCTTTGGACATGGGATACTTTTTTTTGGTAGGCTCCAGTGTCCTGTCAGTGGTTGTTCAACAGCTAGTTGTGATTTTGGTCTCTTGCAGAAGAAGATGAGTGCACATTCTTCTGCTCCACCGTCTTGAACTGGAAGGAAAACCCCAATTCTGTTCTTTACATCTGTGTCTCCTTTGCATGTAGGATTGTCGGTACCATTTATATGCATTAATATACTATATTTGTCTTTCTAACTTACTTCACTCTGTATAATAGGCTCCAGGTTTATCCACCTCATTAGAACTGACTCAAATGCATTCCTTTTTATAGCTGAGTAATGTTCCACTGTGTATATTTACCACAACTTCCTTATCCATTCATCTGCCAGTGGACATCTAGGCTGCTTCCATGTCCTAGCTATTGTAAATAGTGCTGCAATGAACGTTGGGGTGCGTGTTTCTCTTTCAATCCTATTCTCAGTTTTTCAGGGAGTCTCCACACCACTGTCCATAGTGGCTGTACCAGTTTGCATTTCCACCAATAGTGTAAGAGGGTACCCTTTTCTCCACACCGTTTCCAGCATTTATTGTTTATAGTTTTTGATGGTAGCTGTTCTGACCATTGTGAGATGATACCTCATTGTGGTTTTGATTTGCAGTTCTCTAATAATGAGTGATGTTGAGCATCTTTCATGTGTTTATTGGCCATCTGAATGTGTTCTTTGGAGAAATAACCTGTTTAGGTCTTTTGCCCAATTTTTGATTGGGTTGTTCATTTTTCTGATACTGAGCTGCATGTATATTTTGGATTTTAATTCTTTGTCAGTTGTTTGATTTGCTATTATTTTCTCCTATTCTGAGGGCTGTCTTTTCACATTGCTTATAGTTTCCTTCATTGTACAAAAGCTTCTTTCTTGTTTTTGTAGCAGTAAATTTCAGTCTTTCTGTTTATAAGCCTTACTTTTAAAAACTGCCATTTAAGAGTTAAAAGCTTAAGCTTTTTGGCTGTATCTCATATTTTAAGAACTCCTACTGATTTGAACAAATGCAACCAAAATGTAAGAAATTCCTTTACAAAAATTCAGTATCACTGTGGGACACTTAGGTTAATTTACAAATTAGTTTTTTAAAAGCTCCAATGTTTCTAAAATTTTTTCATGGTAGGTAGCACAAAGAAAAAGTTCCATGGCCATGCTGAATAAGTGTGTTAAGTGTCAACCTTGTCATAAAATTTTGTAGATTCTTTCTGTATAAAAATAATTTTTTTAAGTGTCAGTTTTGACAACAGATTTTTTTTTGAGTAGTAAAATGCATAAATTTGACATAGCTATAAATTAGGTACACAACACAGTCAATGGCAAGTACCTTCCTTCTCTAAGAGTCTCTAAATTTAATAATATTTCTTCTTGGCATTCTGTTCTACCAAGATTTATATTCCTGTTATCACTTTAAAAACAAATAATTTTGCCTTTCATGCTGAACTTTTAAACAGAATTTATAGTAGCACTCAATAATGTCAGATGTGTCACCTTTAAGGATGAATTTCTAATAGCTTTACTTTGATTCCATGAACTGGATTAAAAAAATACAGCTGTTATTCAATTCAGTGTAATTGGTTTTCTATTTGAAGAATCTGGTATCACTAATACCAAGCTGATATCATTTAAATTTTTGCAAAGTTGTCGTTTTGTAAACAATTTCACAATTGCTTTATATTTAAGCATAAGATAATCAAGGATAAAAATGAGTAAAATTAATTTAGACAATTAAGGATTTGAGCTAATTGAGACAAATGCTGTTAGTATAATGTATAAAAATTCTGTCTGTAGCAATGTGTGTTAGATTGTTTCCATGTACAGCCTTCTTAAAATAGTTTAAAATGTCTTTAAATAGATACTGATGCTGAATCAGTGAATTTGTATCATCTGCTTTTCACGTGGTCAGTGATACTACAGTAGTGTCCATGTTGCATATTTATTATCAAATTATTTTAGAAATGGAAATTCCATACTTAATTTTTTATTTAAGATGCATTTTTAAACACTGGTGTCAAAAGTTTATGGCAAAATGAAAAAGCGTTCAGTTCAGTTGCTCAGTCATGTCCGACTCTTTGCAACTCCATGAACCGCAGCACGCCAGGCCTCCCTGTCCATCATCAACTCGTGGAGTCCACCCAAACCCATGTCCATTGTGTTGGTGATGCAATCCAGCCATCACATCCTCTGTTGTCCCCTTCTCCTCTTGCCCTCAGTCTTTCCNCAACCACTCCCTTCAGGACTGAGAGAGAGTGGGCACAGCTGAGATCCAGACCTTGTTGGAGAGGGCACAGCCATGGTGGTCAGGATAGCAGAGAAGCTGCTGTGGTACCGTGCTGGCGGAACTTGCCAGAAATGAACACCTAAGCATGCTAGTAAAGCATTTACAGGGATGTGTCTCACTGCGGACATCTGAGGAGGCTAACGAGAGGAGTGTGGGCTGCTGGTTGCTCTTGGCCACCGGGTACTGCAGGAGATGCGAGTGCCACAGGAGAGGGTCTGGCGAACCCTGTGCATACTCCGGATAAGGAGTGAAATCTTCTCCTGCGCTCTCAGCTGTGCCCCGTCCTGACTAAGCTCTATGTCAAGCCTGCTGGTGAAGGAGACATAATCAGAGGGCCCAAATTCATTTCACAGAGCTGGCTTTGGGTGAATTTGGAGCTGTGGCTATAAAGTAATAACTCGCACAAAAACAAACACCCTTCTTATTTTGTTGTGCTCTAGTAAATTTTAGTTTCAAATTTCAACGTGAAGTTTGTAATGCCTTCTTCCGTTTTTCTTTCTTTTTTTTAATATTTTGGTCATAGTACTTGTTTTTATATCTGCTCGATTCTGCATCAGTCATCTATTTAATAGTCATCTATTAAATTTAAAAAGTTGTCCATACTATTTTTGAAGCTTAAAAATTATGTTTTAACCTCAAGTATTTTGACTTAAATTACCAATTAATAGATATCATTATGTCATTCTGTCTTGCATAAAATATTCTAATATACCTTTACATTGTTGCCTGTGAAAATACCACTTGAGCTGAACCAGTCCACTCCACACTAACTGGATTGGAGGTATGCTTGTATGTAATACTAGAAGTAATGGTTGTATTCCCCTCCTTAGTATAATGCAATAGCGATATCTTATACAAAGCAACTGTTACACTGAAGTCGAAACAAAGTTGTATTTACTGGAAGATATTTTATGCAGGTTGTTTTTTCTAAAAACTTTATTTTGAATTCATTATAGATTCATAGGAAGTTGCAAAGAAATGTACAGAGGTCTTGCCTTGTTTTTGCCTAGTGTTAACATTATGTATAACTTGCAGTACCGTATCAAAACCAAGTCACTGGCATTGTTCACAATCCAGAGAACTTATTCATATTTCCCTAGTTATAAAAGCAGTTGTGTGTGTGTAGATCTATGCGATTTTAAATGGGTAGGTAGGTATCACCACAGTAAAGATTCAGATCTGTACCATCACTACAGGGCTTTTTTGTACTATCCCTTTGTAGCCACGTTTGTGAAAGTGAAAAGAGAAGTCGCTCAGTCGTGTCTGACTCTTAGCAACCCCATGGACTGTAGCCTACCAGGCTCCTCTGTCCATGGGATTTTCCAGGCAATAGTACTAGAGTGGATTGCCATTTCCTTCTCTAGGGGATCTTCCCGACCTAGGGATTGAACCCAGGTCTCCCGCATTGTAGACAGACGCTTTACTGTCTGAGCCACCAGGGAAGTCACATTTACCCCCATCCCTAATTTCTGGCCACTAATCTGGATTCCATTTTCATAATTTTGTTATTCAAAAATGTTATGTAGATGGAATCCTGTAACTTTTTGAGGTTTATCTTTTTACTTAGCACAGTTCTCTTGAGGTTCATCCAAACTGTTTTGTGTATCGCCACTTCTTTTTTATTGCTGAGTAATATTCCATGGTATAGCTGTACCTCAGTTGGTTTAATCATTATTAAACCACTCTTCATTGAAAGACATTTAGGTAGTTTGCAGTTTTTAGCTATTCTGAATAAAACTGTTGTGAACACTTGTATATAAGCTCCTATATGAAATGTCTTGTTTTTTCTGAGCTAAATCTCCAAGAGTATGATTGTTGGGATGTATGGTAAGTCTATTTGAAAGGAATTTCCAGGCTATCTTCCAGAGTGACTACCATTTTATATATCTACCTGCAATATATTATTGTCCCATTTCTCTATATCCTCATTAGTGTCTATTGTTACTATTTTTAATTTTAGCCATTTTGATAGGTATGTAGTGATATCTCATTGTGTTTTAATTTGCATTTTCCTAGAGACTAAGATGATGAATATCTTTTCATGTGCTTATTTGCCATTTGGTAAAATGTCTGTTCATGCCTTTTGCCCATTTTCTTTCTCTTGAGTTTTGAGAATTCTTTTTATGTTCTAGTTCTAGGCTTTTGTCAGGTACATGGGTTGTACATATTTCTTCTGTAGTATCTTTTTAAAAAATTGGGATATAGTTGCTTTACAATGTTTTGTTTTTGCTGTACAATGAAGTGAACCAGCTGTATGTATACATTTGTCCCCTCACTCTTAGACCTCCCTCCCACCCCCACTTCCATCCCACCCCTCTAGATCGTCTGTCACAGAGCTTGGAGCTGAGCTCCCTGCGCCATGCAGCAGGTTCACACTAGCTGTCTGCTTTATCCGTTGCAGTGTATCTGTGTCAATCCCAATTCACGCCACCCCTTCCCCCTCACCTCCCAAGTCTACACATCTGTTCTCTACATCTGCATCTCTGTTCCTGCCCTGCAGATAGGTTCAACTGTAACATTTTTTAGATTCCACATATATGCATTAATGTACAATACTTGTTTTTCTCTTTCTGACTTCACTCTCTATGATACACACTACGTTCATCCACCTCACTGCAAACCCACCCAGTTTTGTTCCTTTTAATGGCTAAAGAACATTCCATTGTGGATCTGTACCACATCTTATCCATTCATCTGATCAGTGGACACTTAGATTGCCTCCATGTCCTGGCTGTTGTAAATAGTGCTGCAGTGAACATTGGGATGCATGTCTTTTTGAATTATGGTTGTCTCTGGGTATATACCAGTAGTAGGATTGCTGTATCATATAGAGTTCTATTTTTCGATTTTTAAGGAACCTCCATAGAGTTTTCCATAGTGGCTGTATCAATTTACATTCCCAGCAATGGTGCAAATACTGCTGTGCTAAGTCACTTCAGTCATGTCCAACTCTTTGTGACCCTATGGACTGTAGCCCACCAGGCTCTTCTGTCCGTGGGATTCTCCAGGCAAGCATACTGGAGTGGGTTGCCATGCCCTCCTCCAGGGGATCTTCCCAATCCAGGGATCGAACTGGCATCTCTTATGTCTCCTGCTTTGGCAAGCGGGTTCTTGACCAGTAGTGCCACTTGGGAAGCCCAGTAGTGCAAGAGAGTTCCCTATTTCCCTCTCCCTGCCCAGCATTTATTCATAAAACTTTTTTTCTAAACTGTCCTCTAGATTGGAGGATAATTGCTTCGCAGTGCTGTGTTGGTTTCTCTGTGCGTCAGCCTCAATCGGCCGTGAGTGTACACATATGTCCTCTCTCTCGAGGCTCTCTCCCATCCTCCCGCCCCACCTTTCTAGGTCATCACAGAGCACCAAGCTGCGCTCCGTCGTTACGCAGCAGCTCCCTACTTGCTGCTGTTTTGCGCAGCAGAGTGTGTATGTGTCAGTGCTGCTTGCTGTATCTGTCCCGCCCTCTCCTTCCCCTGCTGCACCCGGGAGTCCATTCTCCACGTCTGCATCTCTATGCATGCCCGGCAAGCAGATTCATCAGTACCATTTTTCAGATTCTACATATATGTGTTAAGACAAGGGGTTTTTTTTCTCTTTCTGACTTCACTCTGTATGACACACACTAGATTCATCCACCTCATCCCACCTGGCTCAATTTTGTTTCTTTGTATGACAAATATTCCATTGTATATATGTACCATGACTTCTTTATCCATTCACCTGTTGATGGACATGTAGGTTGCTTCCGTGTCCTGGCTGTTGTACATAGTGCTGCATTGGACATTGGGGTACATGTGTCTTTTTATGGTTTTTTTCAGGGTATATGCCCAGAAATGGAGTTGCTGGGTCATACGGTAATTTTATTCCTATTTTTTAAAAGAATCTCCATACTGTTCTCCATAGTTGCTGTATCAATTTACATTCCCACCAGCAGTGCAAGAGGGTTCTCTTTTCTCTATATCCTTTCCAGCATTTATTGTTTGTACATTTAAAAATATAATTTTATTTATTTGGCTGTGCTGGGTCTTCGTTGCTTTAAGGCCATTCCCTAGTTTCGGTGAGCAGGGGCCACTCTGTCCGTGGTACTTAGGCTTCCTGTAGCGGTGGCCTCCTTTGTTGCAGAGTGCAGGTTCTACAGCATTTGGACGTCGATATCTGCGGGTACCAGGCTCTGGAGCACAGGCTCAGTAGTTGTGGCTCACAGCTGAGCACACAGGCTTAGTGCCCTGTGGCATGTGGGGTCTTCCAGGGATTGAATCTGTGTCTCCTTCATTGGCAGGCAGGTTCTCTATGTCTGAGCCACCAGGGAAGCCCTCTTGTTTGTAGATTTTTTGATGATTTGGGTTGTTTGTTTTTCTGATATTGAGCTGCATGAACTGTTTTTCTGATATTGAACTGCATGAACTCCAAAATACTGCTTATTTTGGAGAGTAATCCTTTGTCAGTTGCAATTATTTTCTTCCATTCTGAGGGTTGTCTTTTCATCTAGTTTATGGTTTCCTTTGCTTTGCTAAAGCTTTCAAGTTTAATTAGGTCCTGTTTGTTTTTATTCTCTTTAGGAGATAGGTCAAAAAAGGTCTTGCTGTGATTTATGTCAGAGCTTTCTACCCGTGTTTTCTGTAAGAGTTTTATAGTGTCCAGTTTCACATTCAGGTCCTTAGCCATTTGGAGTTTATTTTTATGTATGGTGTTAGAGAATGTTCTGATTTCATTCTTTTACACGGAGCTGTCCAGTTTTACCAGCACCACTTATTGAAGAGACTCTTTTTTGCTCCACTGTATATTATTGCTGCTTTTTCCATAGATTAGGTGACCATAGTTGTATGGGTTCATCTGTGGGCTTTCTGTCCGGTTCCATTGATCCTGTATAGATTCTGTATAGATCCTGTTCCATTGATCTATATTTCTGTTTTTGTGCCAGTATAATACTGTCTTGCTGTAGCTTTGTTTGTAATACAGTCTGAAATCGGGAGCCTGATTTCTCCAGCTCCATTTTTCTTTCTCAAGATTGCTTTGGCTATTTGAGGCCTTTTGTGTTTCCATAGAAACTTTAAAAATGTTTTGTCCTAGTTTTGTGAAAAATGCCATTAGTGATTTGATAGGGATTCCATTCATTGAATCTGTAGATTGCTTTGGGTAGTATAGTCATTTTCACAGTTTTGATTCTGCCAGTCCAAGAACATGGTTTATCTCTTCATCTAGTTGTGTGATTTTTTATTTCTTTAATCAGTATCTTGAAGTTCTCTGGGTACAGGGCTTTTGCCTCCTTAGGTAGGTGTATTCCTAGGTATTTTTTTGTTTTTGTTGTGTTCGTAGATGAGATTGTTTCCTTAATTTCTTTTCCTGATCTTTCATTGTTAGTGTATAGGAATACAAGCGATTTCTGTAGTAATTTTGTATCTTGTAACTTTACCAAATATCATTGATTAACTCTAGTAGTTTTCTGGTGGTGCTTTTAGGATTTTCAGTGTATAGTGCCATGTCATCTGCAAACAGTGACAGTTTTACCCCCTTTCCAATTTCGATTCCTTTTATTTCTTTTTCTGCTCTGATTGCCATGGCTAAGACTTTGAAAACTATGTTGAATTATAGTGGCAAGCATGGACATCCTTGTCTTGTTCTTGATCTTAAATGCTTTCTGTTTCTCTTCACTCAGAATGATGTTTGCTGTGGGTTTGTCTTATATGGCTTTTACTATGTTGAGATAGGTTCCTTTTAAGCTAACTTTCTGGAGAACTTTTATCATACATTGGTGTTGAGTTTTTGTCAGAAGCTTTTTCTGCATCTATTGAGATGATCATATGGTTTTTGTTCTTCAGTTTGTTAATATATCACATTGATTTGCATATATTGAATCCCACTTGATTGTGGTGTATGATTCTTTTAATGTGTTCTTGGATTCTATTTGCTAGTATTTGGTTGAGGATTTTTGCATTATGTTCATCAGTGATATTGGCCTGTAGTTTTCTTTTTGTGTGATATCTTTGTTTGGTTTTGGTATCAAGGTGATGTTGGCTTCATAGAATGAACTTGGGAGCATTCCTTACTCTGCAATTGTTTGGAAGCATTTGAGAAGGATGGGTGTTGCTCCTTCTTTAAATGTTTGATAGAATCCGCCATCTGGTTTTTGTTCATTAGAAGATTTTCAATCACAGTTTAATTTCACTACTTGTGATTGGTCTGTTTATGTTTTCTTTTTCTTCCTAGTTCAGTCCTAGAAGGTTGTACTTTTCTAAGAATTTGTGCATTTCTTTTTTTTTTTTTTTGCATTTCTTCTATGTTGTCCATTTTATCGGCATATAGTTGATGGCAGTAGTCTCTTATAATCCTTTGTATTTCTGTGGCATCTGTTGTAATACCTCTTGTTCATTTCTAATATTATTGACTTGAATCCTCTTTTTCTTGATGAGTTTGGCTAAAGGTTTATTGATTTTGTTTATCTTAAAGAACCAGCTTTTAGTTTCATTAATTTTTGCTATTGTTTTCTTCATTTTTATTTCATCTATTTCTGCTATTTTATTATTTCTTTCCTTCTACTAACTTTGGGTTTTTCTTTTTTCTTTCTCTAGTTGCTTTAGGTGTAAGGCTAGGTTATTTATTTGAGATTTTTCTTATTTCTTAAGGTAGGATCATACCATTGTGTAAATTTCCCTGTTAGAATTGCTTTTGCCGCATCCCATAGATTTTGGGTTGTCATGTTTTTGCTGTCATTTCTTATGTATTTTTTTATTTCCTCTGACTTATTTGGTGATCTCTAATTAGATTTTCTGTCTCTTGAGCTTTGAGAATCCTTTATATATTCTAATACTAGCCTTCTGTCGGGTATGTGGTTTGTACATATTTCTTCTAGTCTGGAGTTTGTTTTTTATCCTCTTACCAGATTTTTCCTTACAGCAGAAGTTTTAAATTTTGATGAAGTCCAGTTTATTGTTTTCTTTACTTTTATGGGTCATGTTTTTGATGTCAAGTCTATGCTATGCTAAGTTGCTTCAGTCGTGTCC
>SJYA01000641.1:40073-62832 GCA_006410615.1 Neotragus moschatus | reverse complement strand
ACCACCTCAGCTTGCAAGAAATGCTGAAAGTTTTTCAAGTTGAAATGAAAAGACACTAATCAGGGACATAAAAACATATTGAAGTATATACACACTGGTAAAACTAAATGTGTAGTCAGACTTAGGAAGTGCTAATTCTGTAATAGGATGATGTGTTAACAGTATTCTGTAATAGGATGATGTGCTACAGTATAAAGGTTAAAGGAAAACAGTATTGAAAATAGTTATAGCTATGAAAATCTGGGAATAAATATACAATACAAAAGAAGTAAGTAATTACATAAACATAAATATAAAAGGAGGGGATAAAAGTTTAAAATATCTTGAAAAAAATGAAAATGGAAACAATGTATTAAAATTGATGGGATGCTGCAAAACAAAAAACATTTCTGACAGGAAAGTTTATATCAATGCATCTATTAAGAAAGTAGAAATATCTCAAATAAACAGATTAATTTTATATCTCAAAGAACTAGAAAAAGAATAAAATCAACCCTAAGTTAGCAGAAGGAAGAAAATAACAAGATGAGAAAGAAAATAAATGAAGACCAGAAAAAAAATAGAAAAAAATTAAAAACTTAAGAGTTGTTTGTTTTTTAAAGACAAAATTAACAAATCTTTAGATAAGTCAGCTAAGACAAAAGGAGAGAAAAGGCTCAAATTCATTAAATCAGAAGTAAAAGAAGAGACAGTAAAACATACTACAGAAATAGAGGATCATGAGAGACTTCTATTAATCATACATCAACAAATTCAATAGTGTATAAATAGATACATTTCTTGGAATGTACAGTCTACCAAGACTGAATCAGGAAGAAACAGAGAGTCTGAAAAGGCCAATTACTAGTATGGAGGTTGAATCAGAAGTTAAAACCTTCCAATACAGAAAAGTCCAGGGTCAAATGACTTTACTGTCAGATTCCACCAAATATTTAATGAGGAATCAATGCCATTTCTTCCCAAACTCTTCCAAAAAAACTGAAGAAGAGGGAAAACTTTTAAGCTCATTTTACGAGGCCAAAATGGTATCAGCATTACTCTGACACCAAAGCCAGACAAGGACACTACAAGCAAATAAAACTAGACCGATATCCCTGATGAATATACAGGCAGGAAATATCTACAAGCTATTAGCAAACCAAATTCAACAACATATTTAAAAGATTATACACCATGACCAAATGAAATTTATCCCCGAGATGCAAGGATGGTTCGACTTGGACAAATCAATAAATGTGATAACAACATTAACAGAATGAAAAAGAAAAATCACGCAATCATCTTATAATTGCAGAAAAAGCATTTGTCCAAATATAGCATTTTTTCATGATAATCCTCAGCAAATATGGTTTAGAATGAACATAATTTAATAAAGGCCATATATGACAAACTCACAGCTAACATTATACTCAAGGGTAAAAAACTAAAAGCTGTCCCACTAAGATCAGGGACAGGACAACGGTGCCCACTTTCACCACTGTTATTCATCATAATACTGAAAGCTCTAGCTAGAGCATTAGTCAAGACAAATAAAAGGCATCCAGATCAGAAAGGAAGAAGTAAAATTGTCTGTATTTGCAGATGATGTGATCTTATATATGGAAAATGCTATAGATCAACCAAAAAACCTGTTGGAATGAACCAATGAATTCAGCAAAACGGCAGGATATTAAATCAACATACAGAAGTCAGTTGCATTTCTATACACTAACAAACATCTGAAAAAGAAAACTACCCCATTCACAATAGTATCAAAAACAATAACATACTTAGGAATACATCTTATTAAGGAAGTGAAAGATCTGTACAATGAAAATTGCAAGGCTTGATGAAAGAAATGGAAGACAACACAGAAATGGGAAGGTAGACCATGGATCTAAAAAACTATTCTTAAAATGAACATATTTCCCAAAGTCGTCTATAGATTTAGTGTAATCCTTATCAAAATCCCAATGGCATTATTCACAGAAAAGAAATGAACAATCTTAAAATATGTACAGAACCACAAAGGACCCTCAACAGTCAAAGCAATCAAAGAAAGAATAACAAAGCTGAAAGCATCACACTTCCTGACTTCAACCTATAGTAATTCAAATGTATGGTACTGGTATTTAAAAAAAACCTAGACAACAGACTGATGGAACGGAATAGAGCCCAGAAATAACGCCTTGCTTTTATGGTCAACTCATATTTGACAGAGGAGCCAAGAACACTCTATGGGAAAAGGATAGTCTCCTCAAAAAATGGTCTTGGGAAAACTGAATAACTTAAGGCAGAAAAATGCAATTGGAGCCCATTTTACAGTTACAAAATTAGCTTGAATTAAAGAGTAAATATAAGACCTGATATAATAAAAGTCCTCGTAGAAAATATAGGAAAGAAGTTCCTTGATATTGATCTTGGCAATGAACTTTTAGATGTGGTATCAGAAGCACAAGCAACAAAAGCAAAAAGCAGTTAGGACTACATTAAATTAAAAGGCTTCCTCTTTTTTTCTGCCATGCTATGAGGCATGCGGGATCTTAGTTTCCTAACCAGGGATCAAAACTGTGCATCCTGTACTGAACTGCCAGGGAAGTCCCTCAAACTAAAGGGCTTCTGCACAGCAAAAGGAACAATCAAAAAATGAAAAGATGACTTAGAGAATGGGAGAAAATATTTGCAAACCATGTATCTGATAAGGTGTTAAAGTCTAAATATGTAAAAACTTAATACAACTCAATAATAAAACTCAACAGTGATGTTAAAAATGGGCAGAGGAACTAAATAGACATTTTACTAAAGACATTCAAATGGCAGAAAGGTACATAAAAAGAATGCTCAATATCACTAAACATTAGGAAAATGCAAATCAAAACTACACTGACATATTCTCAAACCTGTTAGAAGGCTATTATCAAGAATATCAGAGATAATAAGTATAGAGAGGATACAGAGTGTGTACACTGTTGCTGGGAACGTGAATTGGTAACCACTGGGAAACAGTGGCACCCCACTCCAGTACTCTTGCCTGGAAAAATCCTATGGACAGAGGAGCATGGTGGGCTGCAGTCCATGGGGTCTCTAGGAGTCGGATATGACTGAATGACTTCACTTTCACTTTTCACTTTCATGCATTGGAGAGGGAAATGGCAACCCACTCCAGTACTCTTGCCTGGAAAATCCCATGGATGGAGGAGCCTGGTGGGCTGCAGTCCATGGTGTCGCTAAGAGTAGGACACGACTGAGCGACTTCACTTTCACTTTTCACGTTCATGTACTGGAGAAGGAAATGGCAGCCCACTCCAGTGTTCTTGCCTGGAGAATCCCAGGGATGGGGGAGCCAGGTGGGCTGCCATCTATGTGGTCTCACAGTCGGACACAACTGAAGTGACTTAGCAGCAGCAGCAGCAGGAAAACAGTATGGAGGTTCCTCAACAAATTAAAAATAAGACTACTATATGATCCAGCTTCTTATCTTGTGTTGCCCTGGTTGGCTGGCATTACCGATTCAATGGACATGAACTTAGGCAAATTCCAGGAAACAGTGAGGGACAGGGAGGCCTGGCGTGCTGCAGTCCATGCGTTCACAAAGAGTCGGACAGGACTGAACATGCAACAACGTGGTCTAGCAATCCCACTTCTGAGTATATACCCAAAGGAAATGAGAATAGGATACCAAAGAGATAGCTGCACTCCCAAGTTCATTGCCGCATCATTCATAGTAGCTAAGATATGGAAACAACCTAAATGTTTGCCAATGGATGAGTGGAAACAGAAGACACATTTTTAAAAATATGTATATGCACACATGCATACAAATAGATACATACATCTATGTATTGACATGGGTTTTCCAGGTGGCTCAATGGTAAAGAATCTGCCTGCCACTGCAGGCAACGTGGGTTCGATCCCTAGGTTGGGAAGATCCCCTAGAGGAGGAAATGGCAACCCCCTGTAGTATTCTTGCCTGGAAAATTCCATACAGGGAGCAGCCTGATGGGCTACAGTCCTTGGGGTTGCAAAGAGTCAGACATGACTGAGCAACTGAGCACGCACGCACATATATATTCACACACAGTGGAATATGTTTTAGCCACGAGCAGGAGAAAATCCTGCCATTTGTGACAACCTGGTTGGATGGACCTTGAGGGCATTATGCAAAATAAGAGGGGTCAGAAAAGGGCAAAAACTGTATGACATCACCACTTATCAGTGGAATAATAAAAAAAAAAAAAAGCCAACCTCATAAAAACAGAGAGTTGAATGGTGGTTGCCAGGGGCTGGGAGCTGGGGCAAGTGGGGAGATGCTGTTAAGGGTAGATTTTTAACCAGTAGATAAATGAGTCCTGGAGATCTAACGCACAGCACGATAATTAACGCCAACAATACTGTATTACAAACTTCACAGTTGCTTGGTGGCTAGAACATAATTGCTCCCACCACAAAAAGAAATGATAATGATGTGAAACGACAGAGGTGTCACCGGTGCCAGAGTGGTCATCATAGGACAATACACAAATGTTTTGAGTAAACATCTGGAACACTTTAAACTTACACAATGTTATATGTCAGTTATATCTCAATAAAAGCAAATGCAAGAACAAAGAAGTGGCAACAACAGGTCAGAGAGCATGTTTATCCAAGGCCGAAGCAGAAACTGTGCCGAATTAACTCTCTGAATTCTACAACAGTTTACTATTATACAACATATACATATGTATAAAGCTATGCATTTACATACACGTATCTAATGCATTATTCATTGTTACAAGTTCACATACCGTTGCTAACCAGACTAGGTCTCTTCTCACCACTGCCTTCTTTTATAAACCAAGTTGTTTTTTTTTTTTCCTGAATCCTGATTCTATGGCTCTAAGGCAAAGGGCATTTTCTGACATACTAATAGTGGTTTGAGGTGGAGGAAGACAGGGATTTATTCTCAATTTTCCCCCCTAAAAGCTAACATATTTCATAATCATTGTAAAGACTAAATAAAGAAATCTGTAATACAGAAGGTAAATATGTCTCATAAGATAATTTCTTCAAAATTGTGCAGCCCTGGCTCTACCATTTTTTATTTTCCATTTTTTCCTGTTGAGAGGTCTGAGATCATTCTGATTTCTAATCTTTTGTGAACACAGAGGAGGATGAAGATGTTTGAAAGCAACTGATGCAGATTCTGAAGGTAACTTACAAAGAAGAGTTTCAAGCATATATTGAGTGATGGTAGCATAATTGAGCCATGTGTATTTCAAAGTGACTCCTTTGAAAGAAACAACAGTCATTGGATGGATGAACCGTGATTCAGTGTACGTCTTACTGGGCCTGCAGTACCCTTAGGCCGATTGATGATTTCCTGGTTCACAACGACAGGGAAATGTAGAGAGGAAAGTTTGAAATCATGCTATGCCATTTATCAACAGCTGGAAAAGAACTGAATTAGTGAAAAAATCCACAAATATAATTCTGATTTTTACAATGTGCTTTATCATGTCTTTTGTGTGTGTCTGCGTGTGTGTGTGTGTGTGTGTGTATTAGTCACTGAGCTGTGTCTGACTCTTTGCCACCCCATGAACTATAGCCCTCCAGGCCCCTCTGTCCATGGAATTCTCCAGGCAAGAATATTGGAGTTGGTTACCATACTATACAGTCTATTGGGCTTCCCAGGTGGCACTAGTGATAAAGTTGCCATTCCCTTCTCCAGGGGATCTTCCTGACCCAGGGATTGGACCCTTGTCTCCTGCATTGCAGGCAGATTCTTTACCACCTGAACCACTAGGGAAGCCCCTATTATCATTTCTTGCACATACCATTACATTTTTCAAGAACAAGGCAAATGCTACCTTTTCGTTTATTTTTCAGGAATACATACTAAGTGCCAAAATTATCTTCATGGTGCATAAGATTCAACAGAAAGTAGGATGTAAGTAATCTTTGTCCTCACAGATCTTCCTTTACGTTTCTTCTTCAGTGACACTCGGTACATTTTTGTCGCTTGTAAATATTTCACTCTCCTACAACACTGAATGGTTTGATGCGAGCCTCATTTTACAGTTCATCAGTTTTGCCCTGTGGCTCTTACCTCAGTACATAACAACTACAAATAGTCAAATGTGTTGAATCAATGATGTTTCCCAGTATGCTTTGTTGGAATAATCCAACAAGCTCGCCTGCTAAGCTATTAGAAGTGAACTGAATTCTTTTGTTCACATTAATTCTTAATTCATATTAAGAAGATGGTACCAAGTAAACTATTAAAATGGAATAGCATTACAAAAATCAGCCTTAATTTTTTTCCTTGGAATTGTAGAATACTTTTATAACAGTATTAGTGAGTCATATTTGCATTAAAAGATTATAAATGCAGAATAATGTATTTTTTCAAAAGATTTAATATCAATTTAGAATACATTACCATGTACTAGGAAAGATGATCATTTTATAAAATTGCATTTTACAAGAATGCTCCAAATACATCTTTGTGATTGATACTGCCACCATGGGGGAAAACTTTGAAATTATCTCATATTCTGACTTGTTTTATAGAGGGTTTTTCATCTTCTGTGGAATCCAACTCTGAAAGTAAATAATTTGAAGAACTGCAAAATTGCATCCTCAAACTTAAGTCACGAAGAAGAAGTGCTGACAACCTGCTAATAACTTCATCGACCCAGGTGCATGCTTTTCCTTGGAGTTACTAACTTAGAAAGTTCCATTTCTCTTTTCAGGTTTTCCCTCACTATATTCCCTCACTATGTACCCGGTAACTGTATTTACATATTTTCTTCCATCCAAAACTATATTATTCTTGCACAAGTTATTTTAGTTAATGTATCACACATAAGGTCTTGAAAGTAAGCATTAAGTCCCTCAGCAGACCCACTTAACTGGTTTCCTACTGGAGATATTCCACTGAAGTTTTAATCTTGCCATTATTCAGTTTTGAAGGGATTATTATTACAGTTTAGCAATTTTCTAGAATTTGAAATTAATGTCAGAATGTTACTTACACGTAACAGACAGACACACAGCTTCTCACATACTTAAGTATGTACCTTACTTGTAAAATAGATACACATCTCCTTGCATACTTAAGTATCTCACTCTTTCTAGAACTGGAGATGTTTATGTTAGAACACACTAATTATCAGATCATACACACCACTTTGCTGTCAATTTGTACACTCTTACCTAATGAGGAAGCTGAGGATGATGGAGCTGTGGTAGGATTTATCTTGAATCAGTAAATTTAAAATGATGTTTCTATCACTAAATGTACCAAATCCAGGAAAATATACAAAATTCCTCCCTATTACCTGATTCAGTGTGCAGCCAGATACCCAGGGATGGTAAGTCCTGTTTCCCAGCACTCTCTTTGACTTTGGCCCCTATTTTATGAAGGGCTCCTGCAAGTTCCCAGGAAAGCTGAAACTAGACTACGATAAGCCATCACTCTTGTCTCCTCAGAGCCTTCATCTAATAGAGTCAGCATTTCATTTTCTTTCCCATGCTAGCTTTGAACTTGTGACTCAGTTTTACAAAACAAAGCACCTAAACCATGTTCTTTATTTCTCACATCTAAGTCTGCATGGGCCACATTTGGCTCCTGAAGGGAGATCAGAGCAGAAGAAATGACTTCTCTGTTAAGAAATAGTAAGAATCTGAGATTTTACCCTGCTGGCAAGCTCACGAGGTAATCTGATGCCATTTCATGGATGCTGACAGAAGACACAAGACTCCTGAGCCACAGACAAAGAACGGTTTATGACTCACAGCCGTAGCAGTAGCCTTCAGCTACCAGTCGTTCTCTCTGTTTGTTGTTTTGAGCTGATTTCCAGAGAGTTAACCCTATCAAGAGATGCAAGGAGAGCAGATGGCCGCTGCACATATGGTAGGCTGAGTTCTAGGAGAAGACTCTGAGTTAGGGGACACAAATCTCGCTAATGGACACTAAACACATCTGCCCTTTGCTCTAGGGTGAGGCATTATCTTTATACAGAGATATTACACAGTGGGTCTAATTCCAGACCACTGCAATAAAGTGACTATCACAGTAAAGTGACTCACATGAATGTTTTGGCTTTTCAGTACATATAAAACTTCTGTTTACACCATACTATACAGTCTATTGGGCTTCCCAGGTGGCACTAGTGGTAAAGAACCCACTTGCCAATGCAGGAGACATAAGAGATGTGGGTTCAATCCCAGGGTAGGAGAGATCCTCTGGATGAGGACATAGCAACCTATTTCAGTATTCTTGCCTGGAGAATCCCATGGACAGGGGAGCCTGGTGGGCTCCAGTCCATAGCACTGCAAAGAGTTGGACACGACTGAAGCAACTTGGCACGCAGGCACATCCAGTCTATTAAGTGTGCAATAGTATTATGTCTAAGTAAGCAATGTATACCTAAATTTAAAAAAATGCTTTATTGCTATAAAAGAGCTAACCATCATCAGAGACTTCAGTGAGTTGTAACAGTTAACATCAAAGCTCAGTGACTACAGCTCACTGCAACAAATTTAACAGTAATGACAGAGTTTGCTTTCAGCCTCTGCTGAGCATTTCCTTCCTCATGCGAAGAAAAGACCCTGATGCTGGGAGGGATTGGGGGCAGGAGGAGAAGGGGATGACAGAGGATGAGATGGCATCACCGACTCTATGGACGTGGGTTTGGGTAAACTCTGGGAGNCAAATTTAACAGTAACGACAGAGTTTGCTTTCAGCCTCTGCTGAGCATTTCCTTCCTCACGCGAAGAAAAGACCCTGATGCTGGGAGGGATTGGGGGCAGGAGGAGAAGGGGACGACAGAGGATGAGATGGCATCACCGACTCTATGGACTTGGGTTTGAGTAAACTCCGGGAGTTGGTTGTGGACAGGGCCTGGAGTGCTGCAATTCATGGGGTCGCAGAGTCAGACACAACTGAGCGACTGAACTGAACTGAACTGATAGCATTCCTGATTCCTAGCTTTTTATGGAGCGGTCTTTGGTCAAACACGAGCAACCTGGGTTCAGATCTAGTCTCAGCACTAGCCCATTCCCACTCTTCCTCCTATGCCCTGTGTTCTCTAGAGGTGGGCATGTTATGCTTTTTGTTCCTGCCTTCAGATGAGTTTTTAAAAACTGTCTTCCAAGTTCTTCCATTGGTTTACAAGATTTTACCCATTTTTTTCCCCTTGCACTTTTGCCTGTTTTGTAGCCAGGGTGCACTGTGGTATCTTGTCGCCAGAGCGTGGGGGGTGGGGGGTGGGGGAAAACTCCAGGGCTTCTCTGGTGATTCAGCAGTAAAGAATCAGCCTGTCAATGCAGAGGACGTGGGTTCAATCCCTGATCTGGGAAGATCCCACATGCTGCAGGGTAACTAAGCCCCTGTGCCTTAACTGCTGATCCTGTGCTCTAAAGCCCCTGAGCTGTAACTGCTGTGCCCTAGAGCCCGTGCTCTGCAACAAGAGATGCCACTGCAGCAAGGAGCCCGTGCGCTGCAGCTAGAGAGTAGCCCCTGGTGGCTGCAACTAGACAAAAGCCCATGCAGCAAGGAAGACGCAGCACAGCCAAAAATAAATAAGTAAATAAAATTGTTTAAAAAAATTCTGAGGTCTATACTTAACTTTTGTTTTTTCTAAACATTCTACCCATTCTGGTTGGAATTGTATAGAAATACATACCTTTTAGCCAACAGTTTGAAATGTAAAATTGAGTTTCTGCACTAGGTATTAACTTTTAAAATCTGCGTAAAGAGGAGTGCCTTAGCTAACTATGTTCCTGTTTTTAAGGGAATCAACTCTTTTTACTATGGTTGAGAAGTTAATTAGAGCTAAGAACTCTAATGTATTAGTTAATGGGTAATCTGGATCAAGTTGAGGGGTGAAGTTTTAGTTTAAGTGAATTTACTTTTGCAATAATATTGTAATCAGTGTTTCCTATGATAAACATCCTTAGCTTCAAGGTTACAACTTGATAGTCTTTGGAAATAGTAAAACTTTTCACATTGCAGAGAAGCACTTTTGTCTTTCCAAGAAAACAATCTAAGAAGCTCAAATTTTACTTTATGTTTATGGGAATTAGTGTGTCCGTGTTTCTAACCTGTTCCTCGTTTAACAAGAGGCTAAGCAGCCTACTGTGTCTTCCCAAAGCCCTGTGTCAAGTTTCGTTCTTTCAAGAGGCTCGCCATTGAAGTTCCTTTACCATAGTTGTTTTTCTAGCCAAGATTGAGTTAAAAACATTATGCTTATAGTTATCTATTTCCACTGGAGAAGTAGGTAAATTAAACGATTGTTTAAAGAGACTCATTCCTGAGTAAAAACATCCCACACAGGTTAAGGCAGCTAGAGATCAAAATGCTAAGGCAGCAGTAAGCCTGGAAGAGAAAAAGCTCTGAGAAATTACAAGATCAAGATACTTGTTTAAACAAATCCTAGCTCCATTTATTTCTGAAAATTCATCTCATGACTTACCAAGAGCAAAGGAGAATGCCGTCATAATTCTAAAATTCACATAAATCATATTTGACAAATGGGATATTTTCATCCTATAAATTACTTCTATCTAAAATCGGAGCAATTTTACTCTCAACAGTGTCAGTCAAGCAAGGCCCCCAGGTTCCTTCTGTTGCCTGGGGACAACCTAAGGCATAAGGGCCTATGCACAAGATTAGTGTGCCTGTGTGTCCTTCAGTTGCTATGTACTTGGCACAGTAATAGCTGCTGGGGATGCTGGTAGTGGAAATAAACTGTTGTGGGGCTGAAAGTCATAAAAAAATGACTCTTTGGTGGTTCAAATTTTCATCACTGGGGAGTCAACAGCATAAACAAAAGAAATAAAATATAATATAAGGCACTCTTAAACATTAGTGTGCATATAGGTCAATATATCATGTATGTAAAAATGTATATTCCAGGCCCCTTCCATAAGGGATTCAGATTCAATAGATTTAAGGCCTAGAAATATGCAACTTTTGAAAATGCCCCAAATTATTTATTTGGAGGAACACCACAATTGGAGCTTGTTAAATACTCTAACAAAGGCTACTTTAGGCCAAATATCTGTCATGGAAGATTTCAAAGAAAGGTGAGACTCCAAATAGTCAAAGCAATCTTGAGAAAGAAAAATGGAGCTGGAGAATCAACTGCCCTGACTTCAGACTATACTCCAAAGCTACACTAATCAAGACAGTATGGTACTGGCACAAAAGCGGACACATAGATCAATGGAACAGAGTAGAAAGTCCAAAAATAAACCCACAAAACTATGGTCAGTTAATCTACAACAGAGAAAAGAGTCTCTTCAATAAGTTGTGTTGGGAAAACTGGACAGCGACATGCAAAAGAATGAAATTAGAACATTATCAAATACCATACATACAAATCAACCTGAAATGGATTAAAGACCTAAATGTAAGACTAGATACTATAAAACTACTAGAGGAAAACAGGGGCAGAACACTCAGTGACATAAACCACAACAATATTTTTTTTGGATCCATCTCCTAGAGTAATGGAAATAAAAGCAAAAATAAATAAATGGGACCTAATTAAGCTTAAAAGCTTTTGCACAGCAAAGGAACTCATAAACAAAGCAAAGAAAAACAACACAGAGAATGGGAGAAAATATTTGCAAGCCATGCAACCAATAAGAGATTAATTTCTAAAAAAACAGCTCATACAGCTCAATGTCAAAAAACAAACAACCCAATCAAAAAATGGGCAGAACTGAATAGACATTTCTCCACAGATAGCCAAAAAGCTAGGCCTGGAGGTAGCAATGGTCCCACTGAGAAGGACAATGAGGAGAGATTGTCCTGAGGTCATGCTAGGATGCACTGAGAAGACCGGAAGCACTGATGTTCGGTAAATACTTGACATTTTCCCAAAGAAGACATATAGATGGCCAAGAGTCATATAAGATTTCCAACATCACTAATCACCAGGGAAGTGCAAATCAAAACCACAATGAAATATCACCCCACACCTGTCAGAACGGCTATTATCAAAAAGACAGTAATAGATGCTGGCAAGAATGTGGAAAAAAGGGAATGTTCGTTAACTGTTGTTAGGAATGTAAATTGATGCAGTTGCTATAAAAAATGATATGGAGGTTCCTTAAAAAGTTAAAAATAGAACTACCATGAAGTGAAGTGAAGTANTCAGAACGGCTATTATCAAAAAGACAGTAATAGATGCTGGCAAGAATGTGGAAAAAAGGGAATGTTCGTTAACTGTTGTTAGGAATGTAAATTGATGCAGTTGCTATAAAAAATGATATGGAGGTTCCTTAAAAAGTTAAAAATAGAACTACCATGAAGTGAAGTGAAGTAAAGTCGCTCAGTCGTGTCTGACTCTGTGCGACCCCATAGACGGCAGCCCACCAGGCTCCCCTGTCCCTGGGATTCTCCAGGCAAGAACACTGGAGTGGGTTGCCATTTCCTTCTCCAATGCAGGAAAGTGAGAAGTGAAAGTGAAGTCGCTCAGTCATGTGGTCCAGCTATTTTATTCCTGGGTATTGATCTGAATGGGCTTCCTAAGTGGTGCTAGTAGTAAAGAACTCACCTGCCAATGCAGGAGACACAAGAGATGTGGGGTTTCATCCCTGGGTGGAGAAGATCCTCTGGAGGAGGGCATGGCAACCCACTCCAGTATTCTTGCCTGAAAAATCCCAGGGACAGAAGAGCCTGGTGGGTCACAAAGAGTCCGATATGCCTGAGCATGCATGCATATACTGCTGTGAACATAGTGGAAATTGCTCAGTTTTGTCCAAACTCTTTGCTACAGTCCCTGGTGGGACTGTAGCCCGCCAGGCTCCACTGTCCATGGGATTCTCCAGGCAAGAACACTGGAGTGGGCTGCAACTCCCTCCTCCAGGGGATCATCCCAACCCAGGGATAGAACCTGGGTCTCAAACTTTGCAGGCAGATTCTTTACCATCTGAGCCACCAGGGAAGCCCAAGAGTACTGGGGTGGATAGCCTAGCCCTTTTCCAGGGAATCTTCTCCAACCAGGAATCGAACCAGGGTCTCCTGCATTGCAGGCGGATTCTTTACCAGCTGAGATACCAGGGGAAACAGCTATGAACATAGGTAGGACCCAAAACACTTGTTTAAGGAATCAATTGACTTTATTACTTTATCAGTGAGTATACCTCATGCGTCAGATACTATGCTAGGTACTTTGTATGTAACACCGCACTTGGTTTAATAAACCTAGTATAAGTTTGGCATTATTATTCACACATTTCAGGAAAGGATATTGAAGTTTGAATATGCCTGTCATCACACAGCTACTAAAAAACAGAGGCAAAAAACATGTAGAATTGGAAATCATCTTACTCAAAAGATGTACTCTTTCACTACTGGATAGAACGAGGAAATGAATGAATGAGTGAATGAATGGGAAGTGTAAAGGTAAGTAACATTTTACCTGAAGAGTGAGATTTTACTTATGTATATATTGTAGTCTGTGTATTCTAGAGGTGGAAGGAAGGTAGGCAGGGAACTCTTCTGTCCATCTCTGAGCTTTTTGGAAGAAAGTTTTGGTCTACCTGGCAAGGGGTGCCAGAGCATGGGATGTGCAGTTAGAAGGTGTCCAGACTATGGTGGGGCCACTGGACATTCTATACCTGAACTGATAGCAATGGAGACCCAACTGTGGACACAACTGTATTGCCCGACAATATGAAACAGTCTTTTGATGGAGTTGGTTGTGGGTGGACAAATCACCCTGCGTGTGCGTGCTCAGTCCTTCAGTCATGTCTGACTCTTGGTGACCCTATGGACTGTGTCCCACCAGGATCCTCTGTCCATGGGATTCTCCAGGCAAGAATATTGGAGTGGGTGCTATGTCCTCCTCCAGGGGCTCTTCCCCACCCAGCGATCGAACCCGCCTCTCCTCTCCTGCATTGACAGACAGGTTCCCTACCACTAGCGCCACCTAGTGACTGGTAAAAAAGAAAATAGCAATATCCAGGTCCCCTCTCCAGATGATCTGGTCTGATTATACTGGTCTTGGGGGGAGGTGAGCCTTAAGATATTCTGAAACGTAATGTGCAGCCAAGCTTGAGGAATCCTGTCCCAAGGTTTCACTTTATTTCCTGGACAGTAGGATCTGGTGTCACTGATTTCACAGCTCTGCCATCCACAGGTATCCTTCATGGTAAAAAAAAAATCACTACTGAGGTTACTGGTTTCCTGATGTTAAATAAAAACAAGATGATTGTTCCCAGGGAATTGCTCTGTTTTTGTTAGATGGGAGTCATCTCTTTCTGAGCAAGTCCTGCATTCCAAGTGATTTTGCTTCTGGGACCAAATTATGCTGTCATTGGCATCAGCCCGGCTTTGCAAAATTAATGAAAGCATAATTAAGCAAGTTTCCCTCATCTGTGCTGTTTGAAGGGTCCTTATAATTTTTTTTTAAATAATAAGGTAGTAAGATAAATTAAGAAAATGATTGTTCAAACTACAGGTTAGGCTTTTCAATTAAACTCAAATTACATCTCTAATGAAGTGGATCATTAGTGATAATTTCAAATCATAGAGCTAGATTTCAGTGACAAAGCATTTTAGACTAGGTCTAAAATCTGACTTTGAAATATTAGATGGGTAACTTTGGAGAAGACATGTAACGTCGCCTCATGAATAAATTTCCTTATTTATAAGGTGAGGATAATAATCTATCAGTTGGGTACTGATATGGAGGGGAGGCTGATTTCTGGTATTTTCCAATTTCTGACCTGTCAGTACTTCCATCATGTCAGACCTCAAGTTACCAAGAGGACTGGCTCACAAGTTTCCTGGAAATTTAACAGTGACCTCTTGTGCGTACCACCAAGACAGTATGGTGATAAAATGAGGCAATCTGTAAATTATGGAACTAGAGGTCACTCCGGATTTGCTCAATATGTAGAGTGTTTCTTAACTCTGAAATTTTCAAAAGTTGAGTATTGAAGGTAGAATTGCTAGCCATATGAAAATCAACATATTTTACTCATGGCAAAAAAGAAAAAAGGGCACTATTGTTTTGTTAATCTGAGGCTGTGCTGAAATAGGTTTACAGTCTTCCAAGCTGGATTAGTCCTAAATTCACTGTCTTCCATCATGAGTCCTGGAAAAATCTATACTTTCATATTTGGTAATTATTAAATCTGTGTGGAGATTTGATCACACATATTTATTTTGATCACATGAGCATATTTTGAATTCTCAGGACTATGGTATATACTGTAGACTATGCCAGTAACTTCCTTAAAAGGCAAGATTTGCATGAGTGAGAGTCTTAGGGTGTCTTTAACATCTTTGTACTTTTCTTCTCAGTGACTATGTCTCCGTTGTTGCTATTCAGTGCCTCTCCTTGCCTATTACCTGCTTTCAACCCAGCCACCCATTTTAGGGTCTTTTTTTTCCCCCACTAAGGGACACCACTAGAAAAATAATGGTCAAATCTGAGACAAGAGGATGGAGATGGAATAGCTTTGAAGGAAGCCAGATAATTGCCAGAAAGAGAGGTGGAGTGGTAGCTATAAATTATCTTGACTTTAGCAAGGAGTTTGGTGCCAACAGAGGGCCTCAGTGAAGGTGCATCAAAGCTCTCCCTATGGAAGCATCCGAGCCCCTCCCTATTTCCTGAGTCCTGGATGCAGGGAAGGCAGAGCTAACAACCATCACCTTTGCTTTCTCCCTTGGGCAAGCCTCTCCCTCTGGGCTTATTCCCACAGCTTTTCCCGTACATGCTGAATAAACCCAGCCTCTTGCCAAGGCCTGAAGAGCCTGCACGATTAGACCCTGCCTGCTGCTCCAATAATGAAACCAACTGATGTTTATCGAGTGCTCACTGCAAGCTAGGCATTGCTCTGCCTGCTGACTAGAATTCAGTCATTAACAAACCTGTGTGGTACTAATCTCACTTTCCAGATGAGGAAACCAAGGCCTTAGTTTGAATCCCTTGTCTGAGGTCACACTGGTGCAAAGCGGTAAGGGGGTGGAATTTAAACAGAGGTGGTCCGATCGAATGTTCTTTCTTAAAGGATGTGCTGTAAGGTCAGCTGGAGTTCTGAGCATGGCCAGACAGGCCATCTAAAGGGGGTGAGGCATGTAGAAATCCCTTGGGAAGCAATACCAGGGAAAGGGCAGGAGATGGGCAGTGGTGGCCCTTGTCCATGTCGCAGTATGGATGGTATGATACAACATGTGGTTGTCTGTCTCCCCATTGCCATCCATCTTAAAATTAACTTTTTAATTGATATATGTGTATATATACACACACACACATATATACATATATATATGTACACCCCATATATATATATATAAAACTGCTCGAGCACAGAGCTTGACACACTTTCACAAGGGGAGTGGCCCTGTGTAAGACCACCCAGATAAAAACTGGATAATCACCAGTACCCCCAAAGCCCCCTTACACCCTTTCTCATTTATTCACACTATCCTCCTCAAAGACAACCACCATCCTGAACGTTTTTTAATTTATGGATTAGCTTGTTCTATTTTTGAACCTTATATAAAAGGGATCATGTATATTTACTCTTTCTTTTTTTGTTTGACGTATGTTTCTCAGTCTCTTGTTTCTTAGATTCATGCATGCTGCTTAATACAGCAATAACTCACCTTGTTCCCGTTGCTGTGTAATACTCCATACTTAAACGAACCATGATTTACTTACCTGCTCTGCGGCTGATGGGCTGTTTCTAGCTTTTGGCTACTATGACTTGTGCGTCTATAAACACTTCTGTACGTGTGTTTTGCTTGCACATTCATTGTACATGTCATGTCCCATACATGTCATGTATATAAAAATATTGGGTATATTCAGAGGAGTGGAACGTCTGGGTCATAGGCTATGCATATGCCCACTTCAGTGAAAAGCGAAAGATGCTTAGTCTTGTCCAACTCTTTGCAACTCCATGAACTATACAGTCCATGGAATTCTTCAGCCCAAAATACTGGAGTGGGTAGCCTTTCCCTTCTCCAGGGGATCTTCCCAACTCAATCAGGGATCGAACCCAGGTCTCCTGCACTGTCGGCGGACTCTTTACCAGCTGAGCCACAAGGGAAGGAAGCTGATGCCCACTTCAGTAGATGATACCAAACAATTTCCTAAAGTTCCAGACCAAGTGACACTCCCATCAGCATGACCGGAGCGCTCTGGTCAGTGCACAGTGGCGCTCTCATTCCTTTTCATTCTGATGGGTGCATTTTGGTATTTTATGGTGGTTTTCATTTCCAATCTCCTCAGGATTAATGATGTTGAGTCCCACCGTTTACTGGTACTTGGCATGTCCACTTTTGTGAAGCGACTGTTGAAGCTTTTCGCTCATTTTTAATCGGATTGTCTTTTCTCTATTGAAAAAATGAAAAATTGGAAGAAATTGAAAAAAGAAAACATTAGATTGTCTTGCAAATGTATCTCACGAATGTAAGGATTTTACAAGGATTTGCAAAAATCTAGATATAATTAGCCAAATATCTATTTTCATATCCGAAGCTGTGAAAGTGTTAGTCGCTTAGTTGTGTCTGACTCTCTGCGACCCCATGGACTGTCGCCTGTCAGGCTCTTCTGTCCATGGAATTCTCCAGGCAACAATACTGGAGTGGGTAGCCATTCCCTTCTCTAGATCCAAAGCTAAGAATACTATTTAATACTTTTTTAATTGTTAAAAAACTTATCATTTAGCAGTCTGGGCCCAGACCTTGCCTCTTTCATACATAAGACATTTCTGCACTCAGTCATGACAAGATCGCTTTCTAGGAAAGGTCTTGCTTGTCCTTTCTCTTTCCCCTCCATTCCCCTCCCTTCCTGTCTCTTCCTATCCCATTCCCTCCTTCTCCTCCTTATTTCATTCCCACTCTTCCTCTCTTCCCACCTTTACGCTGAGTTTCCTTTAGACCTTGGCCTCGCTCCATAGTCCCCAGCCTGTTTTCTGAGTATGCTGTGTAAACAGCCGTGACTCAGTTTATGTAAATAGCCATATTAGAATTATAGGTTGATGTTCCTTTCTGAGTACATATTCCTTCAGAGTCACTTAAAATTCCTTTGAGAGAGAAAGTGAAGATTCCCAAACATATAGAATTTCAAACGAATCATGGAATTCAAAGAGAATATCTCTAAAATTCAGAGTAACAAGTAATGCTGTCCTTCCCGTGCATGTGAGCTTGCTAAAGCACCCGTGATATGAACATTTAAGCTGCAGGAAAGAGACGCCTTCCTTACGGAAGCAGCCCTTGGATTACCAAGGGATCCACAGCAGCTCGCACAATGCTCTTTTGCATCTCCATGTTCTTTTTGCTCAATCTGTTTCATCCTTTAAAAAACCTTATTTTATTCCAGTATACTTGATTTACAGTGTTTTGTTCATTTCTACTGTACAGCAAAGTACTTCAGTTATACATGTTCATGCATATTATTTTTCGTATTCTTTTCCATTATGATTTACTACAGGGTCTTGAATATATAGCTCCCCATGCTATACAGTAGGACCTTATTGTTTATCCATTCTATAGATAAGTATAGTTTGCATCTGCGCTTCATCTTTTTACACAGCAAGCTCTCCAACAATGCTTAAGGCAGAATTTTATGTACAGAAAGTGATTTATACATAAACCTATGTCAAAATATTGTATCACATAGGATCTATATGTAGGAAAAAAGAAACACTTATTGGACATCCCTGGGAGGGAGTCCCTTTCAGTGTTCTCCCTCAGTTGTTCTGATGGATTTCCATAGATCACACCCAACTCTGGAGCCATACAATGTTGGCCACATGGTAGAAGGTGGCCAAGGAGTTCATGAAATTCTACTGTCCCTTCAAAGATTGATTTCCATGTCTATTTACTGCTAAATTTCAATTGAATGCCAAAAAAGAATCAGCCACATTTGAAATGCAAGCTACAACCTAAAGCTCAATCTGCTCAAAGAAATGTCCTGAAGTAAAAGGCATTGAAGGCGTCTTCATGGCTGTAAACCTCTGATAGAGAACTACAGAAGGAATACACAAAACCACTTGCATTACTGAATGCCAGGGAGAATATGTGAATTATTTGGTGAGTTATGCACTCAAGGGCAACAGAGAAATGGCCTGGTAGGTGGAGGAAAACTGGAGCCATGAAATGATTACTTTCAGTTCAGTTCAGTCGCTCAGTCATGTTCAACTCTGCAACCGCATGGACTGCAGCCTGCCAGGCTTCCCTGGCCATCACCAACTCCCCGAGCTTACTCAAACTCACGTCCATTGAGTCGGTGATGCCATCCAACCATGACTACTTTAAGATGGAAGAAACAACAGGATACCTGCAGGATGACTGGAATGATCCAGTAGAGAGAGAAAGTTGATGATACAGAAGAGAGAGGAGAGAATTACCGGAGTACATCCTGCTGAAATAAATGGGGAGATGAGAGCCTGTGCACAGGGGAGGGGCTGGCCTTACATGTGCTTCAGACATGTTGAAGCAAAGCATGACTAAGCAGGTGGGGACTTATTTTCACTTTTATAGTTAGTGTTACACAGGACACATATGGTATAGCAATCAAAAGCAGAGAACTTGGTAACTAAGAGACCCTCTGATGTCTTGGGGACATTACTTTGACGCTGACCCAGTTTATGTATCTGTAAAGTGGACATAATAATCACACCTCCCTCATAGGGTTGTTGGCACTATTCAATGCGATGGGGCATGAGAACAGCCTAGCAAAGTGTCTGGCGCAAGACAGGGCCCGTGGATAGTAATTTCTGTTGTTTCGTACTGCCTCTGACTTGGAGCAGCAGCCCTGGGTCCCCAGATCCAGATCCGGAGTCAGCGCTGCATGAAGCCCACGTGTATCCTGAGAGGAGCCCAGGACCGCTTCCTTCTTCAGCATTTGCTGCAAACATGCAGGGCACAGGTCCTTTGCTCTAGCCTCACAGCCCTGAGATACCCTGGAGATCTGAAGGAGAGGATCAGGAGAGTGGTTTCCTTTCTCGAGAGCCTTCCCTAGAATACAGCAGATGGTGAGGTTGAGGGGAACTGCCAGAGAGCAGGAATGGGAGCGTAGCAAGGGGGCTTCCCCAGCACGAGCTGGATAAACAGCTGCTACCACTTCCCAGGGAAGCTGAAAGCCTGGGGTGATGTAAACCTGAATGTGAATTAATAACACTTACAGAAATGGGCCGGTTTTTAGTTTCTCAGTAAATTGGATAAATATTTACAATTTGCCAAAGTGTATCTCCCAGGCTGTCACTCAAGATTTTTCGTCAATGGCTGCTAGAGACTTTATTTTGACAGATTGTTAAGTTACATCCAAAACATGAAATTAACTGTGATTAATACTTCACAGTTGGTAATTTCAGTTTGGGGAGCAATATTAGGGAAAAACAAGTTATGGTAGCTCTGAATCCATGTTCAGCAATTTTATTAAGTATAAGGTTCATATTCTGGAAGAATATTGATGAATTGATGAGAAAAGTGAACCTGGTAGAATAATTAGAGAGAAGAGAAAATTATGGGCTTTCTTAATTAAAAAAAAAAAAACAGTATATGCTGGAGTCACTCAGAATAAAACGACTTCATTAAATTTCCATGACAACATCCAAAGGGCTGAAGTCCAGTGTTATAATTAAGAGTATGTTACACTTAGATTGTCAGCTACAATCATATCAGATTTACCATTTCTAATTTTTGTATCAATCTTAGTGCCTGCCAGTAAATGACAGTGTCCCTCAATTCAGTAATGTGAATTTGCCTTGTAAATTACAGGCAATCAATAATATCTCATTTATTAAGTTTTATGGCTTTAATTTACCAGAGGGCTCATCTTCAGTCAGTATCTTCACAGAGTTAAGGTCATAAATTATAGAATATTTTTAAAACTAATTAAACAGTTTTTGAATTTGACTTTTAAATTTTTTTATTATTCACTTTTAGATTTTATTATTATTATAATCATAATGACATGAAAACGTCTAAAGATAACCTTCAAGGTTGAAGGTTTTTCACTCATTCCTAAATCTTACCTGTTTTGATACTTGCCAAAATATCAAGGGTTGGCCAATTCTTGAAGGCTCAAAGAAATAGCCACAGACGAGGAGTGTGGCCCAGAAGTAGGAAATGGGAACCCACTCCAGTATTCCTGCCTGGAAAGTTCTATGGACAGAGCAGCCTGGCAGGTTACAGTCCATGGGGTCACAAAGAGCCAGATACAGCTGAGCAACTGGGCACACACGCACATAGGAGCGTGGCATCACTGATGGGTTTAAGTCCCCCCAAATCTAGTTCCCGAACTGCCTTCAATACCATACCAAGAGGTGGCATGACTTGAGTCAGATCCCCTTCTAGACTCAATGGACAGACATGGTTGACAATGATGTGACAGACAAGGGCTTAATTTCCAAAATATACAGACAGCACATGCAACTCAATATCAAAAAATCAGTCCAATCAAACAATGGGCAGAAGACAGACAGTTCTCCAAAGAAGACATACAGATGGCCAATAGGCACATGAAAAGTTGTTCCTTACTGCTAACTATTAGAGAAATGCAAATCAAAACTACAAGGAGTTACAACCTCACACCAGTCAGAATCAGTTCAGTTCAGTCGCTCAGTCATGTCCGACTCTTTGTGACCCCATGAATTGCAGCCAGTCAGAATAACCATCATCAAAAAGTTTACAAAAAATAAATGCTGTTGGTGGAAATGTAAATTGCTGCAGTCACTATGGAGAATAGTATAGAGGTCGCTTAAGAAACCAAAACTAGAGTTACCAGAGGATCCAGCAATCCCATTCCCGGGCATATATGCAGAGAGAGTATGAAAACTCTAATTAAAAAAGATATTTGCAATGTTTGTAGCAGCACTGTTTACAATAGCTAAGACATGGAAGCAACCTGAATGTCAGCCAACACATGACAAAAGAAGACGTGGTTCAGTTCAGTTAAATTCAGTCGCTCAGTTGTGTCCGACTCTTTGCGACCCCATGGACTGCAGCACACCAGGCCTCCCTGTCCATCACCAATTCCCAGAGCTCAAACTCATGTCCCTTGAGCCGGTGATGCCATCCAACCATCTCATCTTCTGTCACCCCCTTCTCCTCCTGCCTTCAATCTTTCCCAGCATCAGGGTCTTTTCCAATGAGTCAGCTCTTCGCATCAGGTGGCCAAAGTATTGGAATTTCTGCTTCAGCATCAGTCCTTCCAATAAATATTCAGGACTGATTTCCTTTAGGATGGACTGGTTGAATCTCCTTGCAGCTCAAGGGACTCTCAATAGTATTCTCCAACACCACAGTTCAAAAGCATTTATTCTTCAGTGCTCAGCTTTCTTTATAGTCCAACTCTCACATCTGTACATGACTACTGGAAAAACCATAGCTTTAACTAGATGGACCTTTGTTAGCAAAGAAATGTCTCTGCTTTTTAATATGCTGTCTAGGGTTGTCATAACTTTTCTTCCAAGGAGCAAGCATCTTTTAATTTCATGGCTGCAGTCACCATCTGCAGTGATTTTGGAGTCCAGAGAAATAAAGTCTGTCATTGTTTTCACTGTTTCCCTATCTGTTTGCCATGAATAGCCTCTGCATATCTGAGATTATTGATATTTCTCCTTGGAATCTTGATTCCAGCTTGTGCTTCATTCAGCTCAGCATTTTTCATGATGTACTCTGCATATAAGTTAAATAAGCAGGGTGACAGTATACAGCCTTGATGTACTCCTTTCCTGATTTGGAACCAGTCTGTTGTTCCATGTCCAGTTCTAGCTGTTGCTTCTTGACCTGTATACAGATTTCTCAGGAGGCAGGTAAGGT
>SJYA01000641.1:0-35308 GCA_006410615.1 Neotragus moschatus | reverse complement strand
CATCAGGTGGCCAAAGTATTGGAATTTCTGCTTCAGCATCAGTCCTTCCAATAAATATTCAGGACTGATTTCCTTTAGGATGGACTGGTTGAATCTCCTTGCAGCTCAAGGGACTCTCAATAGTATTCTCCAACACCACAGTTCAAAAGCATTTATTCTTCAGTGCTCAGCTTTCTTTATAGTCCAACTCTCACATCTGTACATGACTACTGGAAAAACCATAGCTTTAACTAGATGGACCTTTGTTAGCAAAGAAATGTCTCTGCTTTTTAATATGCTGTCTAGGGTTGTCATAACTTTTCTTCCAAGGAGCAAGCATCTTTTAATTTCATGGCTGCAGTCACCATCTGCAGTGATTTTGGAGTCCAGAGAAATAAAGTCTGTCATTGTTTTCACTGTTTCCCTATCTGTTTGCCATGAATAGCCTCTGCATATCTGAGATTATTGATATTTCTCCTTGGAATCTTGATTCCAGCTTGTGCTTCATTCAGCTCAGCATTTTTCATGATGTACTCTGCATATAAGTTAAATAAGCAGGGTGACAGTATACAGCCTTGATGTACTCCTTTCCTGATTTGGAACCAGTCTGTTGTTCCATGTCCAGTTCTAGCTGTTGCTTCTTGACCTGTATACAGATTTCTCAGGAGGCAGGTAAGGTGGTCTGGTATTCCTGTCTCTTTAAGAATTTTCTACAGTTTCTTGTGATCTACACAATCAAAGGCTTTGGTATAGTCAATAGAGCAGAAATCAATGTTTTTCTGAAACTCTTTTGCTTTTTCTATGATCCAACGAATGTTGGCAATTTGATCTCTGGTTCCTCTGCCTTTTGTAAATCCAGGTTGAACATCTGAAAGTTCTTGGTTCATAGACTATTGAAGCCTGGCTTGGAGAATTTTGAGCATGACTTTGCTAGCGTGTGAGATGAGTGCGACTGTGTGGTAGTTTGAACATTCTTTGGCACTGCCTTTCTTTGGGATTGGAATGAAAATAGATCTTTTCCAGTCCCGTGCCCACTGCTGTGTATTTCAAATTTGCTGGCATATTGAGTGCAGCACTTTCCCAGCATCATCTTTTAGGATTTGAAATAGCTCAATTAGAATTCCATCACCTCCACTAGCTTTGTTCATACTGATGCTTCCTAAGGTCCACTTGACTTTGCATTCANCAGTCCCGTGCCCACTGCTGTGTATTTCAAATTTGCTGGCATATTGAGTGCAGCACTTTCCCAGCATCATCTTTTAGGATTTGAAATAGCTCAATTAGAATTCCATCACCTCCACTAGCTTTGTTCATACTGATGCTTCCTAAGGTCCACTTGACTTTGCATTCAAGGATGTCTGGCTCTAGGTGAGTGATCACACTATCATGGTTATCTGGGTCATAAAGATCTTTTTTGTATAGTATTTATGTGTATTCTTGCCACCCTTCTTAATATCTTTGCTTCTGTTAGGTCCGTACCATTTCTGTCCTTTTCTGTGTCCATCTTTGCATGAAATGTTCCTTTGGTATCTCTAATTTTCTTGAAGAGATCTCTAGTCTTTCCCATTCTGTTGTTTTCCTCTATTCCTTTGCATTGACCACTTAGGAAGGCTTTCTTATCTCTCCTTGCTATTCTTTGGAAGTCTGCATTCAGAGGGAATATCTTTACTTTTCTCCTTTGCCTTTTGTGTCTCTTTTTTCCTAAGCTATTTGCAAGGCCTCATGAGACAACCATTTTGCTTTTTTGCATTTCTTTTTCTTGGGGATGGTCTTGATCACCACTTCCTGTACAATGTCACGAACCTCTACCCTCTTCAGGCCCTCTATCAGATCTATCAGATCTAATCCCTTGATCTATTTGTCACTCCCACTGTATAATCATAAGGAATTTGAAACAGGTCATACCTGAGTGGTCTAGTGGTTTTCCCTACTTTCTTCAATGTAAGTCTGAATTTTGCAGTAAGAAGTTCATGATCTGAGCCACAGTCAACTCCCGGTCTTGTTTTTGCTGACTGTACAGAGCTTCTCCAATTTTGGCTGAATCTTTCCCTTTCCCTGAATATCCCAAATCAGCAGAGCAGCGAGAACCATTTAGCAGGAGGTTTGGAAAGCAGATGTTTCCATGTTGGCTCAGTGGGTGAAGAATTCACCTGCAGTGCAGGAAACACAGGAGTTATGGGTTTGATCCCTGGGCTGGCAAGATCCCCTGGAGAAGGAACTGATAATTCACTCCAGTATTCTTGCCTGAAAAATCCCACGGACAGAGGAGCCTGGCAGGCTATAGTCCAAAGGGTCGCAAAGAGTCAGACACAACTAAGTGCTTTTGGAAAGCAGAAGTGAGGCAGCAGCCACTCTTGTCGTGCAGGAAGGTTGGTGGTGGCTGCCGAGCTTGCATCTCCCTTTAGCTTCTCTGCTGGGTGGGATGCAAGTAGCTCTACAATGAAGGGTGCCAGCTTCTACTGCGGGGCTCTTGTGTCATGCCAGTTGGAAGCAATGAGAGACCAGAGTCGGTCCACACAGTCCTGGTGGGGTCCAGCTCACCTTCACTTGTTTCAGTCTTCCGCCTGCTCTCTCCTCCTTCCCACCCATCTTCCCTTCCCTGCTGACTTGAGGCTGTAGCATCAGGCACAAAGCCTTACACACACGGTTTAACCGGTTCACACACTGCCTCAGTTGGAGTCTCTGTCATGAATATCTTACTCTCTGTCACATCTAATGGTTCCGTTTCTATAACTGAATGCTGACTGATGATGCCCTGCATTAGAGGAAGATTAGTTTACTTTGTTCCATCCTGAATTTGAGCAGCCTGTGAGGCAGCCAAATAGGGGTATCAGATAGGGAGCAGGATATTCATGTCTGGGTATCAAAGATAGCTGCAAATTCAGGAATCACATAGATAATAATGGAAGTGGTGGTAAAATAAAATATGTATCTGCCCTTTTCTCTGGTTCCTAGCACAAAGCTTCAAAAGCCCTTGGGATTTCTTTTGTGCAAGGAGTGTTGGGAAGATTCCCTGGAGGAGGGCATGGCAACCCATTCCAGTATTCTTGCCTGGAGAATCCCACGGACAGAGAAGCCTGGTGGGTGACAGACCATGGAGCCACAGAGTTGGACGCGACTGAGCAACTAAGCACAGCACACAGCTCGGGAATGTCTTTCTTATGTTAACAAGGTGACTCCTGGTGGGGCCCTGGATAGTTTCAGGAGTGGGGCTGGTCATCAGAAAGACCTGCATGTGATACATGGAAACAACTGAAATGTCCATCCACAGAGGGATGGATAAAGAAGAGGTGGCACAAGTGTACGATGGAAGATTGCTCAGCCACTGAAGAGGAACAAGATGGGTTCATTTGTAGAGATGAGGATGGATCTAGAGACGTCATACAGAGGGAAGTAAGTTAGAAAGAGAAAAACAAATATTGTATATCAATGCACATATGTAGAATCTGAAAAAACTGGTATAGACTATCTTTTTACAAAGCAGGAACAGAGACACAGATGTAGAGAAAAATGTATGGATACTAAGGAAGAGGGGAAGAGTGTGGGATAAATTGGGAGGCTGGAATTGACATATGTACATGATTGGGACGATATATAAAGTNAGCTCTTGGTCTTGTTTTTGTTGACTGTATAGAGCTTCTCCATCTTTGGGTGCAAAGAATATAATCAATCTGATTTCGGTGTTGACCATCTGGTGATGTCCATGTGTAGAGTCTTCTCTTGTGTTGTTGGAAGAGTGTGTTTGCTATGACCAGTGCATTTTCTTGACAAGACTCTAGTATGAATCAACCACACTAAAGACACCCAGAATATAAACACTGGGCAAATTGGAGTGAAGATTTTTTTGTTGTTGTCAGATTTACATCTTTTCTTGGTCTTGTCACCATAAATGAATGCTGACTAGTTTATTTGCAAGAAATTTCTGAGGGACTCTAGTTTAACTACAAAGATTTATTGTCACATAGCCCTTAACCTTGAGTCTACAATATTGTTTACTTACTGGATATAGAAAATAAGTCACTCTTCATGTGTTTGTTGTTATGCATTTAAATTCACTAGCTGACCTTCTAGTAGTTAACCCTTTGACCATTGCTTTGCTGATTATGTAACTGTTATTCAATTAGCAAAAAAGCCTCTTCGGGTTCTCTTCTGAGTTGGGCAAGGGGGAGAGGAACAAACATTTTCTTCTTTGGTACAATTATAAATAAACGGCATGTTTAATTGAGCAGTTTTGATACTTCTGCCACTTTCACTGACCCATCCTGACCCAATTAATCAGCCTCTTTGGTCAGGATTTTTGCAAAATTCTTCTATCTGATCTCTGATCTTTGGCCCTTGCCTTCCTGTGGCTTATACTCAATACAACAGTCAGAGAGGTGCTGTTAAAATGAGAGTGTCTCATTGGTTCATTAACTTCTCATGTGTCTCAGAACAAATCCTGAATCTGGACATGGTCTGTGCGGCCGTGGCCCCTGACCTCACTCACCTCCTCTTCTAGCTGGCTCTTAGGCGGTTAAGATGCATATTATAGAATGCTTTCAATAAGCCAGACACTTGCATCTTGCCATACACAAAAAGGCTCTAAAATCATTAACTTGAAAGTCTGCTTTTGGGGATTAGTAATAATTTTTTTATGTTTGGCTAGATGGTTTTTTCCTTTTTTCCAGAAAATCCCCCTATATTTCCTGGCTCCTCCCTATGTCTTTGGAACAATCCCTCAGAGATTTCTGAGAGACTGTTATCCCAGGCTATATTTCTCAGTAAACAGTAAGGTACCCGAATAAAACATAATTCTCAACTTTAAAGTGTTAGTCACTCAATCGTGTCCAACGCTTTGTGATCCCATGGACTGTAGTCCATCAGGTTCCTCTGTCCATGGGATTCTCCAGGCAAGAACACTGGAGTGGTTTGCCGTTTCCTTCTCCAGGGGATCTTCCCGACTCAGGGATTGAACCCAGATCTCCTGCATTGCAGGCAGATTCTTTACCATCTGAGCTATTAGGGAAGCAAATTCTCAACTTTTAGGTTTTGCAATTTTTTTCATTGACAGTAGCAGTTGTCACCAACAGTGTATACATATTTTGCTTGTTTATTTTGTCATCATCTGTTTCCCGTCATTTGATGGGAATTCCATTAGAGCAGGGATATTTTCTTCACCAGTCCCTTCAGTGTACTGGTAAGTTTCTATCACCTAGAACAATTTCTGACACAAGCAAGCTCTCAATAAAGATATTTAATGAATAGAAAAATAAATGAAAAGTAAGTACAAATCTGATCTTTTTCCTTAAGAGAGATTTCTGGGTCTCCTACTGTTTGGTTGATCTTATGCTGGGTGCCCTGCAAGGTCTGTGATAGGTCTGTGATAGGACAGTTTACCTACAAGCAATGTGGCAGTACTAGAATGCATCCAAGTTAATCCACAGATATTTACATTGCACTTGAGTCATTTAACTCAAAGTTGTGGGAGAGATATATAATGTTGGCATTTTCCTGAATGCAGGTGCATCCAGAGCTCCCCAGGGAGATGAAATTAGGTGCATGCTTTTGGTCTTAACAGCTGACCATGTCTGGTCACAAGCTGGACCACCAAGACAGGAGCTGAGTCAACTCAGACTCACTCCTACTCCCTAGAAAAACAGCTCAAGGCACTTTTGATTCCAAGTCTGGGACAGAAACTTGACTTGCTGGTAGATACAAGAGTTTCCAAAGAGGAATGCTTTGAGGGAGTACAAGAAGACCTCCTACTTGAAACATATTTCTACCACCTCAACTTCCACAGCATCCAGAATTCTATCATTAGGAATCTATCCCCATTAGACTTGGAGATTTTCTTGTTCTAATAAAGATGCTCTTGTGTCCAGAGCAGACAATATTTAGGGGAAATACCAATCCTTAACAGGTAACTTTTAGAAAAGTTTCAGAAATTGACCACTGGCTAAATAACTAGAAGGAAGAAAAAAGAGTAGGAAGTAGGTAAAACCAGGAAGAAAATCATCTAGAAATAATACAATAAGAAAAATTAACTCCCAAGTAAGTATTTCTGTACTTGATGTTAGGTCACTGGGATGTGTATAATCCAAGGGGTCCTACTGGGAAGGCAGTCCCTTTCTGCTGGAATAACTTTTTGATAAACAAATGATGTAGCCCTTCCCCAAATTTTGCTTTGGGAATGCTGAATTCCTATCACCTAGAACAATCATTCCCTAGATTAGGACCAATGCAAAACAAAGACATGTGTATTTTGTTACCCATGGGTTAAGTTTTCAGGCAGATGTTTCAGTTTACAGAAAGGCATGGATAGTTAAGAGGATAGGGTAGCTCTTGGTAAAGTAGGAAGGTGGAATTAAAGCAGTCCAAACTAAAAGTAGAACTACCATATGACCCAGTAATCCCACTTCTGGGTGTATACCTGGAGAAAACCATAATTCAAAAAGACATATGCACCCCAATGTTCATTTCAGCACTACTTACAATAGCCAGGACATGGACGCAGCCTAGATGTCCACTCAGAGATGAATGGATAAAGGAGATGTGGTACATATATACAATGGAATGTTACTCAGCTATGAAAAGGAATGAAATTGTGCCATTTGGAGAAAGATGGATGGATTCAGAGACTGTCGCACAAAGTAAAGTAAATCAGAAAAGCAAGTATCATGTAATATTGCTCATATGTATCATAGAATCTAGAAAACGGTGAAAGTTGCTCAGTCACGTCTGACTCTTTGCANTCAGCTATGAAAAGGAATGAAATTGTGCCATTTGGAGAAAGATGGATGGATTCAGAGACTGTCGCACAAAGTAAAGTAAATCAGAAAAGCAAGTATCATGTAATATTGCTCATATGTATCATAGAATCTAGAAAACGGTGAAAGTTGCTCAGTCACGTCTGACTCTTTGCAACCCCATGGACTATATAGTCCATGGCATTCTCCAGGCCAGAATACTGGAATAGGTAGTTGTTCCCTTCTCCAGGGGATCGAACCCAGGTCTCCTGCATTGCAGGTGGATTCTTTACCAGCTGAGCCACCAGAGAAGCCCAGAAAATGATACAGATGAACTTATTTGCAAAGTAGAAATAGAGACACATGTAGAGAGCAAATATACGGATACCAAGAGGGGAAGGAAGGGTGGGGTGAATTGGGAGACTGGGATTAACATATATACACTAATATGTATAAAATACATAACTGATGAGAACCTGATATATAGCACAGGGAACTCTGATACTCAATGCTCTTGTGGTGACCTCGATGGGTAGGTCATCTGAAAAAAAGAGAAGATATATGTATCCATGTAGCTGATTCACTTTGCTGTACGGCAGAAACTGACACATTGTAAAGCAACTATACGCCAATAAAAATTAATAATAATAAAATAAGCAGTGCAAGGTATATGGGAGGTTTTCACCTTGCCTAATAGCTATTTAAGTCTAAGGGGCACATGTAATCCCCTAGAGATTTCTGTATTTCCTTAATATAAATTTTACCTGAAGATATATGTCCTTGTCTCTAAACTAAAAGAGGCTATTCTATGTGGGTTCTGAGGCTAAGGAAGCATAGTTGGAAATTGGACCCTTGGGGAGTGAATGGCCCAAAGATGAGGTCTTTGGGGGAGGCTCTCCTTCTTTTACATCAGGGAGAGACAAGGAAAGGGGGCACTCTGGGGTAGAGAATTTTCTTAGAATAATGGTCTCACTAACCCACTCCAGTGTTCTTGCCTGGAGAATCCCAGGGATGGGGGAGCCTGGTGGGCTGCTGTCTATGGGGTTGCACAGAGTCGGACACAACTGAAGTGACTTAGCAGCAGCAATGGTGTCACTTAAAGAAAGAGGAAAAAATATTAACTCCCTCTACCTTGACCTATAGCAACTCCAGTTTTTTGAGTCAAATATGAGATTGTAAAGTAATAATTTTTCAGATTGAGTAGGCTGCAGAAAAACTTTTTGTTCTGTTTTCTAAACAATTTTGACCTTTATAATTTTAAAAGCAACCACATATTTGGTTTAAAAATTTGCAAACTACAGAAAAGTATAAAGGAATAAAAATCCCTCACAATTCTATCACTTTTGATGTTTACATTTAGATCTTTTTCTGTTTATATACATACTTTTAAATTAATGCCATTATACCATATATCCTGCTTTGTAGTTTGCTTCTTTCCTTAATTCCTCATGTATTTTATATTGTCCTACATCATTAAATGTTTTTCTAAATAATTTTTAACTGTGACCTAGTTTCTTCATATATACAAGTATCAATATTTATTTAACTATTCTCCTATTGCTGGACATTTAGGTGTCCTTTTTATTGCAGTGTAAATGAGCGCTTAAAACTTAAATAGAAATTAAAAACTACATATGCATTTTAAAATGAAGTTTTAATTTCTTTTTCCTAAAACTTTAACCCATTAAACTTCCAAAACATCTCTTGGCTGTTGTCTGAAGGCAGAAGCCTTTCTTGACAATCCTGAGAAAAGCGGTGACTTGAATGATTGAATTGAGAACTGTTTTCCCGGAGAAGCCAATGGCACACCACTCCAGTACTCTTGCCTGGAAAATCCCACGGATGGAGGAGCCTGGTGGGCTGCAGTCCTTCGGGTCACTAGGAGTCCNAGACTTTCTTGACAATCCTGAGAAAAGCGGTGACTTGAATGATTGAATTGAGAACTGTTTTCCCGGAGAAGCCAATGGCACACCACTCCAGTACTCTTGCCTGGAAAATCCCACGGATGGAGGAGCCTGGTGGGCTGCAGTCCTTCGGGTCACTAGGAGTCCGACACAACTGGGTGACTTCACTTTCACTTTTCACTTTCATGCATTGGAGAAGGAAATGGCAACCCACTCCAGTGTTCTTGCCTGGAGAATCCCAGGGACAGCAGAGCCTGGTGGGGTCGCACAGAGTCGGACATGACTGAAGCGACTTAGCAGCAGCTGCAGCAGACTGTTTTCCAGAGGAAGATGGGGGGAGTGGGGTCATTGGGTGGCAAGGGGAGTGAGGGTGGTTTTCATTAGTAGGTAGTCAGGAAATTAAATCTTAATGCTTGAAATATTTAGAAGGCCAAGTTATGAGTACATGAATTTCAAGGTATGTGTATGTTTGGCAAGTGGGATGGGGTTAATTGGTGGTAAATACGAGCTATTCAGAACAGAATCACAACGCTTTCAGGTGACTTGGATAAATCCTTGTGTCCTGCAGCGCTCTTGAGATACATTTAACATGTAACATATGTAAGTTTAAGGTACATAGTGTGATGCTTTTATATCTGTATATATTTCAAAGTGTTTGCTGCAATAAGGTTGGTTAACACATCACTCACCTGATATAATTAGCATTCTCTTGTTGTCATGGTGAGAACATTAACGCTCTGCTGTCATGGCAGCTTTCAAGTGTGTAATACAGTGTTGCCAACCATAGGCACCACGCTGTACACTTGTCCCCAGAACTTATTCCTCTTGCACAAGGAAGTTGCAACCTTTGACCAACATGTGCCGTGTCCCCCACCCCTCAGCCCCTGGCAACTGGCATTCAATTCTCTATTTCTATGGTTTCAACATTTTTAGTTATTTGTGTCCCACACTGTGGGGGCACAATCCCTGTCTTATCCATCATTGTGCTTCTGTGCCTGGCACAGAGGTCTCCACAGGGGCTCAGCAAATATTTGTGGTGACATCAAATAGAATAAATAAAAGTCCTGGAGATAAGATAAAGCATTGGGTTACGTATGCTTTCATCCCTTTTAATTTCCTTCTATTTGTTATTTCCTTATCAATTACTCAGGATTAGGATATTTTATTTAAATTTCACTTGTTCAAAGTCTTTGCACTCTTAGAAGAAGCTATAAGAATAAAAACAATTAAATATGTAAACTTAGGTGAATGTGTCATGTTAAACATCAACCACAACCAGTAACAAAATATAAATATCTCTTGATTCAAATCTTTACAGATCAAGAGCTGGCCATTTTCTGTGGGTTATTCTTTTTTCTGGACACGTCCACATATGTAGAATTATAAAATAAACCTAGCATGTATGGGGCTAATTCTTGTGTTAGGTGAAAAGAATGTTAGTGGGAATGAACGTCCTTTTTGTCCATGGGGAATTTTGCTGCTAGATTTAATTGAATTATTGCTTTGTACAGTACTTGAAGTCCAAGGAAAATTTCACTTGTTTAGCAAATTGGAGAAACAGGATTTTATATAAATCCCAAGTGACTTGATAAACACGCAGTCTAAAAAAATATCTATCCTTAGGCTTAATTCAATTTAATAAACCTCTATGGGAACCTACTAGGTCCCTGGTGGCTCAGACGATAAAGNGGTCTTTGGGGGAGGCTCTCCTTCTTTTACATCAGGGAGAGACAAGGAAAGGGGGCACTCTGGGGTAGAGAATTTTCTTAGAATAATGGTCTCACTAACCCACTCCAGTGTTCTTGCCTGGAGAATCCCAGGGATGGGGGAGCCTGGTGGGCTGCTGTCTATGGGGTTGCACAGAGTCGGACACAACTGAAGTGACTTAGCAGCAGCAATGGTGTCACTTAAAGAAAGAGGAAAAAATATTAACTCCCTCTACCTTGACCTATAGCAACTCCAGTTTTTTGAGTCAAATATGAGATTGTAAAGTAATAATTTTTCAGATTGAGTAGGCTGCAGAAAAACTTTTTGTTCTGTTTTCTAAACAATTTTGACCTTTATAATTTTAAAAGCAACCACATATTTGGTTTAAAAATTTGCAAACTACAGAAAAGTATAAAGGAATAAAAATCCCTCACAATTCTATCACTTTTGATGTTTACATTTAGATCTTTTTCTGTTTATATACATACTTTTAAATTAATGCCATTATACCATATATCCTGCTTTGTAGTTTGCTTCTTTCCTTAATTCCTCATGTATTTTATATTGTCCTACATCATTAAATGTTTTTCTAAATAATTTTTAACTGTGACCTAGTTTCTTCATATATACAAGTATCAATATTTATTTAACTATTCTCCTATTGCTGGACATTTAGGTGTCCTTTTTATTGCAGTGTAAATGAGCGCTTAAAACTTAAATAGAAATTAAAAACTACATATGCATTTTAAAATGAAGTTTTAATTTCTTTTTCCTAAAACTTTAACCCATTAAACTTCCAAAACATCTCTTGGCTGTTGTCTGAAGGCAGAAGACTTTCTTGACAATCCTGAGAAAAGCGGTGACTTGAATGATTGAATTGAGAACTGTTTTCCCGGAGAAGCCAATGGCACACCACTCCAGTACTCTTGCCTGGAAAATCCCACGGATGGAGGAGCCTGGTGGGCTGCAGTCCTTCGGGTCACTAGGAGTCCGACACAACTGGGTGACTTCACTTTCACTTTTCACTTTCATGCATTGGAGAAGGAAATGGCAACCCACTCCAGTGTTCTTGCCTGGAGAATCCCAGGGACAGCAGAGCCTGGTGGGGTCGCACAGAGTCGGACATGACTGAAGCGACTTAGCAGCAGCTGCAGCAGACTGTTTTCCAGAGGAAGATGGGGGGAGTGGGGTCATTGGGTGGCAAGGGGAGTGAGGGTGGTTTTCATTAGTAGGTAGTCAGGAAATTAAATCTTAATGCTTGAAATATTTAGAAGGCCAAGTTATGAGTACATGAATTTCAAGGTATGTGTATGTTTGGCAAGTGGGATGGGGTTAATTGGTGGTAAATACGAGCTATTCAGAACAGAATCACAACGCTTTCAGGTGACTTGGATAAATCCTTGTGTCCTGCAGCGCTCTTGAGATACATTTAACATGTAACATATGTAAGTTTAAGGTACATAGTGTGATGCTTTTATATCTGTATATATTTCAAAGTGTTTGCTGCAATAAGGTTGGTTAACACATCACTCACCTGATATAATTAGCATTCTCTTGTTGTCATGGTGAGAACATTAACGCTCTGCTGTCATGGCAGCTTTCAAGTGTGTAATACAGTGTTGCCAACCATAGGCACCACGCTGTACACTTGTCCCCAGAACTTATTCCTCTTGCACAAGGAAGTTGCAACCTTTGACCAACATGTGCCGTGTCCCCCACCCCTCAGCCCCTGGCAACTGGCATTCAATTCTCTATTTCTATGGTTTCAACATTTTTAGTTATTTGTGTCCCACACTGTGGGGGCACAATCCCTGTCTTATCCATCATTGTGCTTCTGTGCCTGGCACAGAGGTCTCCACAGGGGCTCAGCAAATATTTGTGGTGACATCAAATAGAATAAATAAAAGTCCTGGAGATAAGATAAAGCATTGGGTTACGTATGCTTTCATCCCTTTTAATTTCCTTCTATTTGTTATTTCCTTATCAATTACTCAGGATTAGGATATTTTATTTAAATTTCACTTGTTCAAAGTCTTTGCACTCTTAGAAGAAGCTATAAGAATAAAAACAATTAAATATGTAAACTTAGGTGAATGTGTCATGTTAAACATCAACCACAACCAGTAACAAAATATAAATATCTCTTGATTCAAATCTTTACAGATCAAGAGCTGGCCATTTTCTGTGGGTTATTCTTTTTTCTGGACACGTCCACATATGTAGAATTATAAAATAAACCTAGCATGTATGGGGCTAATTCTTGTGTTAGGTGAAAAGAATGTTAGTGGGAATGAACGTCCTTTTTGTCCATGGGGAATTTTGCTGCTAGATTTAATTGAATTATTGCTTTGTACAGTACTTGAAGTCCAAGGAAAATTTCACTTGTTTAGCAAATTGGAGAAACAGGATTTTATATAAATCCCAAGTGACTTGATAAACACGCAGTCTAAAAAAATATCTATCCTTAGGCTTAATTCAATTTAATAAACCTCTATGGGAACCTACTAGGTCCCTGGTGGCTCAGACGATAAAGTGTCTGTCTGCAATGCAGGAGACCTGAGTTCGATCCCTGGGTTGGGAAGATCCCCTGGAGAAGGAAATGGCAACCCACTCCAGTACTCTTGCCTTGAAAATCCTATGGACAGAGGAGCCTGGTAGGCTACAGTCTATGGCATTGCAAAGAGTCGGACATGACTGAGCGACTTTACTTTCACTTTCACTTTCATGGGGACCTACGAGAGATGAGGCACACCACAGGCCTGCAGAGTCCTGAAAGCAGGAAGAATGGCTTTTGTTCCCAGGAAGCTAAGATTTCAGGAATTATACATATTACTATATGAAATTGCTATCTAAAATAGACATCTCGATGGGAAGAGGGCAAGGTGGAGTTTTCCTACTGCAAACCCACACTGTTAACAAAGGGAGGCCCTTCAGGACTGAGTGCAGAAATGTCATGGAGGGGCCCAGGCTGAGCAGATGGACCACCTCACCCTTCTCTATCCACAGCCAGCACTCCTGTCTTGGCCCTTGTCTCAGCCTCCATCCACCACACCCCCAAAGGTAGAGAAGGGAGACAGGGAACAAAGACATTGCTTCCTTAGAAGTGCAGTAACATCCTCAAGAACTGAGAGAAGCAATAGTAACTGCAGTTTTCAACCTGTTTTGGGTCACAGGTAGCAATGAGAACTTCTGGAGCTTCTCCTCAAAAAATGGAAACATAGGATCCTTCCCTATTGGTCTGGTGGTTGGGACTCTGCGCTGTTAATGCAGGGGCCCAGGTTTGATTCCCAGGCAGGGAACTAGATCCCACGTGCTGCAACTGAGAGTTTGCATACTGCAAGGAAAGAGTCCTCATGCTGCCACTGAGACCTGGCAAAGTCAAATAAACAAATATTAAAAGAAATGGAAACATGTTCATTCAGACAATCCTATGAGCAATTTCTAGACTCCTCTGACACTCACCCAGGGCAAAAGCTGAATCCATTCTTTTTCCAGCAGTAACAGTTCTTCCTCTTTCTGTGCTCACTACACAAATGAAAAAACTCCTGAAAACCAGCAATGGGACACAGGAAACATAAATCTAAACACTCATGCTCAACTACTTGGGAAGGAAACAAAATAAAACATTAAAAGTTATGGCTCTCTATCTCTAGCTTGACATAGAAATGTATTTTTTTAACAGAAAAAAGATTTTGTTTTAACAGAGCAATTGCAAATTTTAATTGTATGACATTTAAAATTCTAAAATAGTAGCAAAACCTCTGAGAATAATCTAATATAAAATACCTATTTCTATGATGACAGGAAAAATGACTTTTACCTGGTAGAGAGTTTCAAGGATTTGCAGGGATAATGGAAAGTAGTATAAAATGATTTGTATTTTTGAAAACAAAGACTTATTTGTGATAAAGGCGAGGAAATGAGGTTGTGGTATTATCATTTACCCTCATATTATTCCTTCCTGCCTTTCTCGATCATCCTTTCTACACGTGAGCTCAGGCTATTGATATAGGAAAGACTAAAGATTTATTAAACTATCAAAAAGAAATAACTAAAAAAAAAAAAGAAATAACTTTTTCAAATGTCAAGCAATGCTTATGGGAGAAAAACAATCCCTTAAGCTAAGTAGGTGTTTGGAAATGTGATCTTTCAGAAAATATTGAAGACCTTAATAAGATGAGCTGATTGTTCTGGTTCAAATCTGATTTGTTGTTAAATGTATATAGCTATGAACCTAACTCAATCATAGTCTATGCAAATTTTCCTTCCAGAGCCTGAGTCAAGCAGGCAGAAATAGCCTTCATCAAAAATAAGCAAAGTAAGTCAGAAAGAGAAAGACAACAGCATATATTAGACAGCATCATCAACTCAATGAACATGAATTTGAGCAAACTTCAGGAAATAGCGAAGGACAGGGAAGCCTGGAATGCTGCAGTCCATGAGGTTGCAAAATGTCGGATGTGACTTAATGACTGAACAACAATGAACAGTCACTTATATGTGGAATCTAATCCATGATATTACTTACATGTGTTCACTCAAATGAACATATATACAAAGTAGAAACAAATTCACAAACAGAAAACAGACGTGCTTGCCAAGGTGCAGGAGGAGGGAAGGACTGGGAATTTGGGATTAGTAGAAGTAAAGTAGCTCTTGAGAGTCCCTTGGACAGTAAGGAGATCAAACCAGTCAATCCAAAGGGAAATCAATCCTGAATATTCAAGGGAAGGACTGCTGCTGAAGCTGAAGTGCCAATACTTTGGCCACCTGATGTGAAGAGGCATCTCATTGGAAAAGACCCTGATGCTGAGAAAGACTGAGGGCGGGAGGAGAAGGGAGCGACAGAGGATGAGATGGTTGGATGGTACCGTTGTCTCAGTGGACATGAGCTTGAGGAAGAGGAACTCCAGCATAACGAAGGACAGTGAAACCTGGCACGCTGCAGTCCATGGGGTCCGAAAGAGTCAGACATGACTTAAGCTGCTGAACAACAACAATTAGATATAGGGTGGATGAACAACAAGGTCCTACTGTACAGCATGGGAGACTATATTCAGCATCCCATGATAAACTATAATAGAAAAGAATATAAAAATGAATGTCTCTGTGTGTATAACTGAATCACTTTGTTGTACAGCAAAGACTGGCACAACATTGTAAATCAACTATACTTCAGTTAAAAAAAAAAAGTAAAAAATAAAGAGAATCAAAAATACTTTAATGCAGAGTTTTGTTTTTTAAGTGAACTGTGATCTCACTTTGATTTTCTAATTTTCCTCTTCTTAGCTCCCCTAAACCAATGTTCTGAATACAGAAGATTGCAGAGGAACGAGTATGAAAATCCTCAGCATTCAAGAACCTACACAGAGATATCTCTGAAAAAAAAAAAGAACCACTGTAAATATAGTTTATTACATAGAGTTGAAACACATGACAGAATTGTATCCCTTGGCAGTACATTCCTATAGCATGAACCTCTACATAACCATTTGACCAGAAAGATGTAATCACTTAGGAAACTTGCACTGAGGCCAGGGCTGTACCTAGAGTTTATATGTGCTTGAGGCGCCTGTGTAATTACAAAAGAGATCCTTGGACTCCAAGAAGATGCTGGGAAAAAATAAGGTTGGGAGGATCAGCTGTGGGCCTAACTTATCAGAGGCAACACAGATGTGGCAGAGACTGCTCATGTCTCCTTAGCACCCAGTCTCTTTTTTTCCTTTAAAAAATAGATCTATGCAAGTTTTAGTTGAACCCATAGTCACCTACATAGAGAATGCATTTCCCAGGTTCCCTCATACTGGACATGGCTCGTAGAATTTGAATGAAAGTCTTCTATGTACGGAACTCAAAAATGTTAAATTTATAAATGCAAGTTAAAAATAAAGAATGTAAATTAAATTAGCTTGTAAGAGGGTCCAATCATTAGTCAGAAACCTCTTAACATTATTTCTAAACTTTTCTGTATTTGTAATATAATAAAGTTTATAAGTAACTTAAATTCTCAAGAAACTAGGCTTTGAGTTCTGAATATACTTGTTTTATTATTAAATATTATACTAAATTTAATAATAAAAATGTAACTTGTGGTAAGGCCTGCAAGGCTGTTTGGGGTAAGCCTACACTGTTAATGCTTCAGATTTTCAGCGAGGCATGACAAATGAGATGTGACCTTCCAATAGATCTGAATCACTGGCTAACTCCCTGAGGCCCACACTTCCACATACTCTATTCATCATAACCCCCAGGCAGATGACGGCTACCCGAGACTGGAGATAATAATAAATTGTTCTCCACAAAAACAATCGAAGCTGTGTACAGGGTCGATTGACTCATCTTTTCTTTGTTCCTGGAGAACAAGTGGGGGCTTTGCAGTTCAGAGATTGGAGCAGCAGATCTCTGAGGTCTTTAATAATTTCAGACTGAGCATGGATACCATCTTCTTTGATTAACTCTGACCTTTTGCTAAGAGAGAGAGCAAATGAATGAAAATGAATATGCTTGGCAGTTAAAAGAACTGCAGCAGGCGTTGCTTTTCTCATATACATGAGACAAAATTTTGATCAAAATTAAATCATGGAGGGATGAAAGAATTTCTCAGAGCCAGGCTTTCTTCTCTGGGCCTTGAGCCAGGAGCCCACTCTGATACTGAACTTTAAATTCTTGAGAGTATCCATTTTCCCATAATGCCCTGCCATTTAAGTAGAGTTTTCACCAGCCTTTCAGAATATTGAAGTAATCAGAGTCTACAGAGTTTGATTCTGCGAGCCTGATGTGGTGGTCGTGGTGGTTACAGGATGGGACGTGCTGAAGCACAGTCACTACTTGGTAAAGAGCCCTAGCTTAGGGGTCAGAAGAAGTGAACCCGAGTCCGCATCATTCACTCAATAAAAGCATCAGTTTGGTCAGGTCGTCTCAGCAATTTGAGCTTGAGTTTCCTCATTTGGAGGAACTGTTCTAAAAACTGGATGACACATGATGTATAGGAAAAGGTAGTAAACTAAAAAGTGTCACCTAGCAATGGAGACAGACGTAGAGAACAGAATTCTGGACACAGAGCGGGAAGGAGAGGGTGGGGCAGATGGAGAGAGAAGCACGGAAACATATGCCACCGCATACAAAAACAGACAGCCAATGGGAATTTGCTCTCTGCCTCAGGGACTCAGATTCTGTGACAATCTAGAGGGGTGGGATGGGGTGGGAGGTAGGAGGAAGGTTCAGGAAGGAGGGGACATGTGTATACCTGTGGCTGATTCATGCTAGTGGATGGCAGAAACCAACACAGTATTGGGAAGCAGCTATCCTCTGATTAAAATTAAATTTATAAAGAACCCCACTAGATAGTAATAGTAAAAATTAAAAAAGAGTGCCATCTACACATAAGGGATCCTATAGGTTGTGGTTTATTGAAAAAAGTCCAGAAACACATGATCCTAAGTGGACACTTTTTAATGGATCACAGTATATATATTTAGATGTACTCTTCATACTTCTAAAAGGGAACTTGTAACAAGACAAGAAAAATTGTGATTGAATTAAAAAAAATCTTTTTTCTTAACAAGTCCAGACCAGTTTGCTAGGACTGGAAGTTAAGAAATTAACTTATACAAACAGAGGGCATTCTGGAACATCATGATTTGTATTACCAAGATGGATGGCTGCTTGCTAATGACTGCTTATTTTCAGGTTAGACTTAAGCTCAGATAGCTTTTCAACCATCCGTCAGGCACCCACTCTTGGAGGCTGCACAGGCACCGAAGTCTCCATCTTCCCCCATGGCTTCCTTGAACTTTCCCCCAAGACCAAGTGTGTCCCCTCCCAGACAAAACAACCAAAATCCCTCCTCTAGTGTGTGTATATGTGTTAGCTGTTGAAGGCTCCATCAGTCCTAAGAAGACTTAGGAAAAATCCATGGACAATGTACAAGGGTGGGATATCTGGGAACCACAGGCATTTCTTTCTTCCTCTCTACTGCCTCGTATACATCCCCCTGATCGCCAAATCCTGCTGACTTTCCCAAATAATTACCTGTTATTCATTTTTGTTGTGATATGCACTCAAACCCTTAGCATTTCTTGGTAGAGCTACTGCAAGTGCCCTCTCACAGGTCTTCCTGCTGCTGCTGCTGCTAAGTCGCTTCAGTCATGTCCGACTCTGTGCGACCCCACAGACGGCAGCCCACCAGGCTCCCCCGACCCTAGGAATCTCCAGGCAAGAACACTGGAGTGGGTTGCCATTTCCTTCTCCAATGCACGAAAAGTGAAAAGTGAAAGTGAAGTCACTCAGTCGTGTCCAACTCTTAGCGAAACCATGGACTGCAGCCCACCAGGCTCCTCCATCCATGGGATTTTCCAGGCAAGAGTACTGGAGTGGGGTGCCATTCCCTTCTCCGCACAGGTCTTCCTAGTTTTAGTAAATGCTCCCCTCAAATTGCTTCTCCTCATTCCAGCCAGAACTTGGGTACACAAGCAAAACTTCTCGTCTCTGCTTAAAACCCTTTGTCTCTGGTCTCTGACCGGACTTGGAGAAGAGTAGTGATGCTCAGAGTTGGCTGCCATTTGAATCAACTAGGAAGCTTTTTGTGTCTCCTGGACATAAGCTTGCATTTCAGGTGATTTGACAATGTGTATAGTTGGTGATGGACAGGGAGGCCTGGAGTGCTGCGATTCATGGGGTTGCAAAGAGTTGGACACGACTGAGCGACTGAACTGAACTGATACTGTGTTTATGAGTTAACTCCCCATGCGATCAAAGTAATGATAACAGAGAAGAGCCTTTTGTGATGTGTCAGATTTCCAGCTGACAGTGTCATGTGCAATGCACTTTCTTATAAATGCTAAATAAACACTTGTTGACTGATTTACAAGGTCACTTTAAATCTGACTTGAATACTAAGTCAAAGTCAGGCTAGAATCATTATTTATCATATCACTATCTCTGCAAACCTTTTCTCAAGGTCTGGGGTTGGCTTTCCTCTTGAAGCCAGGTCATATATGATATGGAAGACTTTTTTATTTTTTAATTTTTTAACAAAAATCAGAATACGTCTTATCTCTGAAACTTGCATGTACAGTATAATGAATCTTCAAGCTTGTGTACGTTCCTTGACATTCGATGTAATGTGTGAGCAGTGAGGAACACAGAAGAAAGTGTTCCAGCGATCTGCTTCTCTTGGAGTATGAAAGGTTGGCTAACGTCCAACATATAACAAGACAAACATGACCTCTGGCCTCCACATCTGCATATACACTCTACTTAAACTCTGAATGACTTCAGTGGAACATCCTGCTCTTAGGTAGGAGTACCATAAACATTCTACAGTACCCACAAAAGAGAATTTTCCTTAGTTGGTCAATAAGGACTTGTTAAGCAATGTTAAGTTAGTGACTAAACAGTTACATGAGATTGGATACTATATCTACAGCTTTACTTTGCTTTTTAAAACAAACACCACTGACTGGGGGCTTCCCTGGTGGCTCAGACGGGAAAGAATCTGCCTGCAATGCAGGAGACCCAGGTTCGATCCCTGGGTTGGGAAGATCCCCTGGAGAAGGAAATGATTACCCGCTCCAGTATTCTTGCCTGGAGAATTCCATGGACAGGGAAGCCTGGCCTGCCATAGTCCATGGGGTTGCAAGCAGTCGGACACGACTGAGCGACTATCACTTTCACCACTGAATGGAGTCTTCCTAACATTAACTTATCTGGGATTGAGGTACTGAACAAAAAAGACGTGTTGACTTACAATTATGTTCAATAGAGTCTCTGGAAAATTCCAGGAAGGAAACTTTGTGTTTCTGTGTACCTTCATAACATTTAAAGAGTTAACAGTTCCATTTGTTCTAGAGAAAATTTTATAAGCGCTTGCAGCATAGTACTGAACTACAGTAGATGAGATAGAAGTGATTTATTTTTTCTTTCTCAAATGGGAGGAAATCTTTTCAATTTGGATGTAATGGGAAAAAACCACCCACACTTCAGAGAAAAGAACGGAAAGTGCAGGTGCAGGCAGCTCCGTCTGAGGCTGAACTCTGGAGAAATGCAGGCCGTTGCTTGCTGAGGAATGCTAAATGCAACTTTAACAAGCTTAGCTGGTGGAAACTTGGATGAGATGAGAACCAGAGGCTTTGTGGAGTACCAGGGTGGGATTTCCTCAAATGCTGCTTAGCAAGGTCTACAGCCAAGCACAGGCTCTCATCCAAGTCAAGGAAAGGCCCCAGGGCCTATGAGCTCAATGCCAACACAGATAACAGCGTGAATTTGGAAATCTGACAAATATGCTAGCTTTCTTTCCCTAAGAAAATGACATTATTTTGCTTCATCTTAACTTGGAGAAAAAATGTGTGTACTTTCTTTGCAGAAAAATAGTCAAGATTTCATATACTTTGTTTTCTTCATCACAATGTACTATCTATCTCCTTTGGATTAACAGGGTGGTACGTGTCATCGTCTTTTCCAAATGGAAGCCACTTTCCTTATAATTGCATCTCTCCTAATTGTCAGTATTTAAGACAAATATCCATCTCCCTCACACAATTCCATTGTTTTTGTTCTGAATAAATTATGAGGTTTTAGAGAAAGAAAGCACTCTTTCTGGTGCTTTCTTTCTCTAAAAGGTTACAATCCATAAATTCTTGTATATTTAACAATGAAGTAGTTTTCAAGCCAATGTGCTATACAGTGTAGGGAAGCCATCTTGAGGTTTAAAATTTGATGCAAATGAAGTTCATAGGATACATTGTCTTCAAATCAAATTCTGACACCTAACAGGAGTAGTGCTTGATAACTAGGGTTACCTAGGCTGCATTCTAATTGAGTATTTCACAAGCCTGTAAAGGTCTATGTGTGTGCGCCTGCTCAGTCGCTCAGTTGTATCAGACTCTTGGCATGGACTGTAGCCCTCCAGGCTCCTCTGTCAATGGGATTCTCCAGGCAAGAGTACTGGAGTGGATTGTCATTTCCTTCTCCAGGGCTCTTTTTTAAAAATATATTTTAAAAATTAATTTATTTTAATTGGAGGCTAATTACTTTATAGTATTATGGTGGTTTCTGCCATACAACGACATGAATCATCCATGGGTGATCCGCCCCCCCCCCAACCATGTCCCTTCCCATCCCATCCCTCTGGGTCATCTGTGTGCACCAGCTTTGAGTGCCCCGCTTCATGCATCAAACTTGGATTGATCATCTGTCTCGCATATGGTAACATACATGTTTCAATGCTATTCTGTCAAATCATCCCTGCAGCTTCTCCCACTGAGACTAAAAGTCTCTTCTTTACCTCTCTGTCTCTTTTGCTGTCTTGCATATAGGGTCATCATTACAATCTTTCTAAATTTCATATATATGCCTTAATCTACTGTATTAATGTTTTTCTTGATGAATTACTTCACTCTGTATAATCGGCTCCAGTTTCACCCACCTCGTTAGAACTGATTCAAATGTGTTCTTTTTAATAGCTGAGTAAGATTCCATTGTGCATATGTACCACAGCTTTCTTAACCAGCTTGCACGTGTTCTCAAGGTCTATAGGCTCCAATGCTTTGTTAGTGTTGACTACAGGGTTTTAATCTGTTGCACCCATCAGTTCCAGAGCAGTTCCCTCCTCTTTGTTTATTTTGGCTTCCTCTGTTTGCAAGTCTCTTCAGTGTCTAATTTCCACCCTGACACAAGGGGGCAGAGGTGGTCACTTATTTCGGCTCACTTGTTCAGTTGTGCTGTGGGGAGGGAGGGACACTGCAAACAAATATCGCTGGCGTGTGTGGGGAGTGCTCACAGTGGATGGACCACACTGGGTTTGCCCCCAGCTCACAGCATGTGTGGTCTACACTTGTCTACACTCTCAGGCTCCAGCGTGCTCTGCAGGGGCACTGTCTAAGGTGGGCCCTGCATTTTGTGCACTTCCCAGGTCTAAGCCACTCATGTTCTGGGGTACTCTGCAGGGGCACAGACTCGGTTGGGCATGCGTTTTTGTGCCCTTCCCAGGTCTGAGCAGCTCAGGCAATACCAGGCGCCTGGCGAGCACCCTGTCCCAGTTGGGCCGTGCTTTTTAATCACCTCCCCTGTCCTGGCCGCTCGGTTTCCCAGGAGAGTACCATCTCAGGTGTGCTGTGTCTCCTCTGGGGAGCCCATCTCAGGCTGCGACCCTCCTGGCAGATGTCTACCATCCAGGATCCCAGGAGGATGTGGTTAGCATTCAGGCCCTGTCCTTACCCCAAGCACTGATTATGTAGCCCGCGCCTCCCTGTCCAGCTCCTGCTTGCTGGTGGCAGATGCGAGTGACTGGGCCACTTCTCCACTGGCAGCTGCGTATTCTGTGGGTTTTTTTTTTTTTCCTCTCCCAGTTATGTTGCCCTCTGAGATTCCCCACAGACCCGCCTGCGAGAGGGTTTCCTGCTATTTGGAAACTTCTCCTCCTTCCGACTCCCTCCCCAGGACAGGTCTCTGTCCCTAACTCTTGTCTCTCTTTTTGTCTTTTATATTTTGTCCTACCTCCTTTTGTAGAGAAGGGGCTGCCTTTCTGGGTGCCTGGTGTCCTCCGCCAGTGTTCAGAAGTTGTTTTGGGGAAGTTGCTCAGCATTCAAATGATATTTTGATGAATTTGTGGGGAAGAAAGTGGTCTCCCCATCCTATTCTTCTACCGTCTCTGGACCCTGGTCCCAATCACATCATCATCTCTCACCTACACTAAGGCAGCACATCCTAAGGGTTCTCATTGTTGACCCTTGATGACATCCCCACTTACTGCTCCTCTAAAGGCACCTGTATCCACTCATCCGTGTTGCAAACGATTTCTAAACTTAGAGGGGACTAGTGTCAGTAAAAGATGCTTGATGGCTTGTTCAAGTGTCTGACTATTTCCATTTATTTGTTGCACATGAAATTATATACAAGAACATTTTAAATTTCAAAGTATTGAGTTGAGAGAGTAGGTCTATCCACCCGTAAGAAGCAAATTCTCTCCCTCTCCCTCCCTCATATTGGATACTATAAATGTTTAAATCTCACATTGATAAGGATGGGTATTATTCTTTTTTTAAAAAAAGTATAGATGAGGATGTGGAGAAGTTGAAACCCTTGTGTGTTGGCTGATGGGAATATAAATGATAGTCTGTCAAAGATAGTATGTATAGTGGTTCCTCAAAAAATTAAACATAGAATTACCATGTGACCTAGCAATTTCACTTCTAGACATATACCCAAAAGCGTTGAAAGCAACAAATAGAAAAGATGTTCATAGAAGCAATATTCATAATAGCCAAAAATGTAAATATAACCCAGATGTCCATTGCTGGAAGAACAGATCAGTAAAATATAGTATACATAAATATTGGAATATTATTCAGCCTTCAAGAGGAATGCAATTTTGATATGTGCTACAACATGGATGATCCTTGAAAGGATTGTGTAAGTGAAATAAGCTAGACACAAAAGGACAATATTGTATAATTCCACTTACATGAGGTACATAGAATGTAGTGGGAATTCCTAATAATATACTTGAGAAATCTCACAGCCTTGAGAAATTTCACAGAAATAACACTTGAAAAACCAGCATATATTAAGAAACTATTAATGATTATCTTTCATGTTTTTCTTAGAATAATCGCCTTGTTACAAACTCCAAGGCCAGATCCAGAAGGGAGTATGACCGGGATCATGAAAGCATGGACCTTGGAACACCAGGTTGTCATCAGGCATGAATGCTGCCTGCTGCTGCTGCTGCTGCTGCTAAGTCGCTTCAATCGTGTCTGACTCTATGCAACCCCATAGACGGCAGCCCACCAGGCTCCCCCGTCCCTGGGATTCTCCAGACAAGAACATTGGAGTGGGTTGCCATTTCCTTCTCCAATGTGTGAAAGTGAAAAGTGAAAGTGAAGTCGCTCAGTCGTGTCCAGCTCTTAGCGACCCCAGGGACTGCAGCCCACCAGGCTCCTCTGCCCATGGGATTTTCCAGGCAAGAGTCCTGGAGTGAGGTGCCACTGCCTTTCCCGAATGCCGCCTATGCACTTGTTAACTGTCCCTGAGACTACCCCAGAAGGGAATGGCCTGGGGTGAAAACAAGGAGATCTGGACTATGTCAGCGTAGTGTCTGGAGAAAGATAAGATCTGAGAAAGTCTTGTAGTGTGCAATCAGGAATAACAGCTGGACTCAGAGTGGACTCTGCACCTCAGTCTGATAGATGCTGCAGTTCCCCTGATGCATTGCACCAGATTTCATGTTTTGTCTTCATTCTCATCGCTTGTTCCTGGACCATTAGGGCAACACCAGGGCAACAGGTAAATGTGTGCAGGAAGAAAAGAGTGGTGAGAGGCTGATTACCAGGGCCTGGAAGGAGAGGGGAATGTGAAGTTATTGTTTGGGTACAGTTTCTCTTTGGGATGATGGAAAACTTCTGGAGATGAATTGTAGTAATGGTTGTGCTACAGCGTGAAAGTACCTAATGTCACTAAACTGTACGCTCAGAAAAAGATTCAAAATGGTAAATGTTGTTTTATATATTTTATCAGAGTTTTAAAATAATTGAAACTGTAGTCTTTACTTCCATAATCTCTTAGCTCATTTTCCACTAAGCAGACTTAAAAAAAGAAAACTTTTTATCTTGTACTGAGGTATAGCCAATTATCAGTGTCATGACAGTTTCAGGTGAACAGCGAAGGGACTCAGCCATACATACACACGTACCCTTTCTCCCCCAAACTCCCCTCCCATCCAGGCTGCCATATAATATCGAGCAGAGTTCTGTGTGCTACACAGTAGGTCCTGGTTGATTATCCATTTTAAACACAGCAGTGTGTGTGTGTCGATCCCAAACCCCTTAACTATCCCCTCCCTTCACCCCTCTTCCTGGTAACCTTAAGTTCATTCTCCACACTTTTAAAAAGTACAAAGTCAGTCGTGTTTCTTTTTTACTGGAAACTCTCCACTGTACTTTGTGTGGAATCTAGATTTCTTTCCAGGGCTCCTAGTCCTCTAGACCCTGACCCTGTCCCTCCCACTTCCTGTTCTCTCTGCTCCAGCCGTACTAGCTTTGCTGGACCCTAACTGTGCAAAGCCCAGTCCTGCTCGAGGTCTTTATACTTTCTTTCCTCTACCTGAAGTATAATCTTATCTCCAGAGTTTCGTGCCACTTGCCCCTGCCTACTAACAAGTCTCTCCTGAATTGTCACCTCCTCAGAGAAGACCGTCCTGACCTCCATCCTAAGCTTGTACCTACCTCACTGGCTATTCAGTCATTCTATCTTCTCACCCATTTTGTCTGTCTTCAAGTCATTTCCTATTACCAAAATATGTTACTAATTTATTGGACTGCCTTTTTAATCTAAATATCTCTCTACAATGAGGGTAGTGACTTTTCATCAATGTATCACTAGCACCCAAAACAATGCCCGGACCATTAATGAATACTATTTGACAGTGTGCTGCAGTCCATGGGGTCGCAAAGAGTCGGACACAACTGAGCAACTGAACAAAAATTTGAGTTAGTTCTGAGAGTAGATATCCTGCTTTTCTGAAGTGGGTTCCATTTTAAAGCCCATCAAACTTGTGTCAACTAAAGCTTACTGGAAGTAGATTGGGTTGTGGGACAGATATGGAGGTACACCATCCAGAAATGCCTTCAGAAAGGGTGTGTGCCGCAGATGTCAGCAGATGGCCTTCTGCTGTCAGTCATTTCAGGAATTGCTGCAACTGCGAGGGGTCAGCTTGACTTAAGTCAGTCCTTCTTGGGGGAGCCCACATCCACTAGCATACAGAGACACAGCAATTTCATGCCAACGCAGACCAACTCCAAAGAGCTGTCTTAGCTCTGGAGCAAGAGAAAGTCAGCAGAGGCTGTCCTCAGGGCTGGCTCAAAGTGCCATTCTCCCTGTGCCCACATCTGCTTCCTTCCCTCCTCCTCACAGGTGTTGATCCCCATCTCTCCCTGATGAACAGTCTGCACACTACCCTCCATCTCAGCATCTCAGTCCACTTCCCTGGGAACCCAACTTGTAGTAGCTTGTATGTATATGATTAGCACAGAGAGACTGTGATCTGAATTCATCCCCTTGAGCTGTAGATGATCAAATGCAGCTTGGGTCAACTTTGTTGAAAGCCTGAAACCAGACACTTCACAGCTGTGCCAGTGAGGCTGGAGAAAGTTGCAGTAGTGGCAGAACTTTCTCTGCTTAGGAGACAGATGCACAAAGAAGGATGTGTGCTTGGTGGGGTGCCAAGCCCAGGGGAGATGACTTGGGCAGTTTGCTAAGAGGACAGGCCCAAGGCTTTAACGAGCTCACAGATGAGCTCCAGGGGATGCTCAGTTCAGTTCAGTTCAGTCACTCAGTTGTGTCTGACTCTTTGTGACCCCATGAATCGTAGCACGCCAGGCCTCCCTGTCCATCACCAACTCCCGGAGTTCACTCAGACTCATGTCCATCGAGTCAGTGATGCCATCCAGCCATTTCATCCTCTGTTTTTCCCCTTATCCTCCTGCTCCCAACCCTCCCAGCATCAGAGTCTTTTCCAATGAGTCAACTCTTCGCATGAGGTGGCTAGAGTTCCCTTAAAGTACAAGATGTTTTACACAAGTATGCTTTTCTAGGAATCCAGATGATCAGAAGGGCCAATGCTGTAAAAATGGTTAAGGGTCCATGATCTTTGAGAACTTTTGTCTCCAAGGATGTCCTGTGAGATTTCCCCATCTTGTCTTCAATATTTGCACCAAAGACTTATGCCTGCTTTCAGCCACTTTGATTCAGATAACTGGTCTCATCTGCGCCTTGAGTTTGTATGTTCTTTTTTTTTCTGGGTTGTTGGCTTAATGTATTTGACCCTTAGCAGTTTACTTCCACTGTTTCATCTCTTATCCTGGTAGACTTTTTAGTTTTTTTTTTTTTCTCCTTTTTGTCTCATATATCTTTTACTTTTAAAACAGAAATGCTGGTATAAGGGCGATAGTCTTAAGCACAGCCTTTTTATGAAAGAGGAATGGATTTTCATTCATTTCCCAGTTTACTCCTCAGGGCTCTACCAGTGTAGCAAATACAACTGCCAGGTTAGTGGCAGGCATTTGTGAAAAATCAGATTTCTAGGAAAGCCTCATTTTAAATAGACATTGGGCCCTGATGTGCATACTAACATAAAAACACATGGATACACATAAGGGAGGAAGGATTTGTACCTTCCTGTCATACCACCATCCCAAGAACAAATTATAAATGCAAACGTATAAATTAAACCTGATCTCACCCTATAAAACTGTAATTGAATATAAATTCTCTATTTCTTCTTTTCTGGGTTTTCTTTCTTTTTTTTTTTGCCATGCTGCATACCACACAAGATCTTTATTCCCAACTAGGAATTGAACCTGTGTACCCTGCATTGGAAGTGTGGAGCCTTAGCAATTAGACGGTCAGGGAGGTCTCTTTATTGCTTCTTAGAGATGGCTAATGTTTATTACCTAATTTGGACAATTATCCATTCTAGACTGACCNCATACCACACAGGATCTTTATTCCCAACTAGGAATTGAACCTGTGTACCCTGCATTGGAAGTGTGGAGCCTTAGCAATTAGACAGTCAGGGAGGTCTCTTTATTGCTTCTTAGAGATGGCTAATGTTTATTACCTAATTTGGACAATTATCCATTCTAGACTGACCCAAGTAAATAATGAAAGAGTTTACTGGGCATCTTGATATCTCCTTTCTTACATATCAAGCATTTATCATTTACTCCATGCAGTCATGAATGAAACATCATCCCTGCCCTCAAAGAGCTCACAATGTACTCTGACATGCCACTCTGCACTTGGAATCCTGACTCGTGATTGGCACTGATNAGTAAATAATGAAAGAGTTTACTGGGCATCTTGATATCTCCTTTCTTACATATCAAGCATTTATCATTTACTCCATGCAGTCATGAATGAAACATCATCCCTGCCCTCAAAGAGCTCACAATGTACTCTGACATGCCACTCTGCACTTGGAATCCTGACTCGTGACTGGCACTGATTAAGAGGGTGCTGTGTGTCTAATGGTATTGCAAGGCTGTGTGTATATGTAGCTTTACCCCTGGGTCTAATGACTACATTGCTGCCTCTTCACTGGTTCTTATACTCATTACTCACAAATGGACCCATCACTGATATCTCCATTTTAAGGTCCTAACTCAGACGAGTTAGAGCCATTCCTGATTTAAACTGGAACTTTTTCTGTCACAGAACATTTAGTTCTTATATTTGGAAAACTATTTTCTAGAATGTTACTAATCTTTTTTTGGAGATGACATTTATATCCATATTTGTAGTTAGGTTTGATAGCTTATCTTATGACTTTGCAATAACTTCCATGTCATATACATATATTTATTTAAAATGACAATTTTTGTCTGTGAATTGTATGCTGTGTTGCTTTTGGTATTCAGACCAGTTGGGCTTTATAAATATGCACTTGATATGGTGGGTGAGTGAATATATGCTTGCCTTACTCCATTATTCTGAATTATTTGATCTATATGTCCAACTACTAATTGCCAACATTCTCCAAACAAGATACCTTTTAATGTTTTAATAATTTACTTGGTGTCAGAGACTGAGCCAGACTTGCCTTTGAATGTTTGAGTGTCTCCTGTGGAGGTACGGGTCAGCAGTGGCCTGCCGCAGGGGCAGGGGCTCTGGGTACAGGAGACCTGGGTGTGGCATAAGCCCTCTTGGAGGAGGTCACCATTAGCCCCACCAGAACTTACACAGGACTGGAGAAACAGACTCTTGGAGGGCACAAACAAAACGTTGTGTGCACCAGGACCCAGGAGAAAGGAGCAGTGACCCCAAAGGAAAATGACCCAGACTTTCCTGTGAATGTCCAGGAGTCTCCAGTGGAGGCATGGGTCAGCGGTGGCCTGCTGCAGGGTTGGGGGCACTAACTGTGGCAGTGCATGCAGGGGACCTTTGAAGGAGGTTGCCATTTTCCTCATTATCTCCACCATAGTTTGTTCTCAGGTCAAACAGGGAGGGAACACAGCCCCACCCATAAGAACAGAAAACTGGGTTAAAGATTTACTGAGCATGGCCCCACCCATCAGAACAAGACCCAGTTTCCCCTACAGTCAACTCTCTCCCATCAGGAAGCTTCCATAAGCCTCTTATCCTTATTTGTCAGAGGGCAGACAGAATGAAAACCACAATCCTAGAAAACTAATTAAACTGATCACATGGACCACAGCCTTGTATAACCCATTGAAACTATGAGCCATATCATGGGCCAACCCAAGATAGACGGGTCATGGTAGAAAGTTCTGACAAAATATGGTTCACTGGAGAAGGGAATGGCAAATCACTTCAGTATTCCTGCCTTGAGAACCCTATGAACAGTATGAAAAGGCAAAAAGATAGGACACTGAAAGAGGAACTCCCCAGGTCAGTAGGTGCCAAATATGCTGCTGGAGACAAGTGGAGAAATAACTCCAGAATAAATGAAGAGACAGAGCCAAAACAAAAACAATGCCCAGCTGTGGACGTGACTAGGGATGGAAGCAAAGTCCAATGCTGTAAAGAACAATACTGCATATGAACCTGGCATGTTAGGTCCATGAATCAAGATAAATTGGAAATGTTCAAACAGGAGATGGCAAGGGTGAACGTTGACATTCTAGGAATCAGTGAACTAAAATGGACTGGAATGGGTGAATTTAACTCAGATGACCATTATATCTACTACTGCAGGCAGGAATCCCTCAGAAGAAATGGAGTGGCCCTCATAGTCAACAACCTAAATGCACTACTTGGGTGCAATCTCAAAAAAGACAAAATGATGTCTATTCACTTCCAAGGCAAACCATTCAATATCACAGTAATCCACGTCTATGCTCCAACCAGTAATGCTGAAGAAGCTGAAGTTGAATGGTTCTATGAAGACCTATAAGACATTTTAGAACTAACACCCCCAAAAGATGTCCTTTTCCTCATAGGGGACTGGAATCCAAAAGTAGGAAGTCAAGAAACACCTGGAGGAACAGGCAAATTTGGCCTTGGAGTTCAAAATGAAGCAGGACAAAGGATAACAGAGTTTTGCCAAAAAGAACGCACTGGTCATAGTGAACACCCTCTTCCAACAACAAAAGAGAAGACTATCCATGGACATCACCAGGTGGTCAATACCAAAATCAGATTGATTACATTCTTTGCAGCCAAAGATGGAGAAGCTCTATACAGTCAGCAAAACCAAGATCGGGAGCTGACTCAGATCATGAACTCCTTATTGCCAAATTCAGATTAAAATTGAAGAAAGTAGGTATAGGTATACATTAAGGAAATACATAATCATGAAATAGAGATTTAGAACAGAAAAATTAGGATTTAATTCTTCATTTTACATGGGAATCGATACAGCATTCTGTTAAGCTGCATGCATGTGTGCTAAGTTGCATCAGTCATGTCTGACTCTTTGTGACCCTATGAACTGTAGCCTGCCAGTCTCCTCTGTCCATGGGATTCTCCAGACAGGAATGATGGGGTGGGTTGTCATCCCTTTTCCAGGGGATCTTCCAGACCCAGGGATCAAACCGGCATCTCTTATGTCTCCTGCATTGGCAGTCAGGTTCTTCACCATTAGCATCACCTGGGAAGTCCATCTTTTAAGCAGCAGTTTCCCTTACTTATTGTGTTTACGGTATGTGTGACTTTAACATATATGTTAGATGTTAGGCGATTACAATAACCCTTGTCATATTTTCTGAAGTGGAAGACTCCTTCCTGTATATCTCTTGGTCATGGAGCTCTTGTGGTAGTGAATAGGTTTACCAGTAGATATAAAGGTGGGAAGTTGGGAAAGGAATGTAGATGTGAAGGAAAGGTCAGAAAGGAGCTGACTGAGGGAGCGTCAAGGCGAAAGGCTTTCAGAGGGAAAGAAGGAGCAGAGGATACAATGAGAGACAGAAGAGAGAACAGATCGATTTGCACAACTGCTGAAGAAATGCTAAGTAAGAAAAAATTGGGAGCAACTTTTAAAAATTGAGACGTGTTGTTAACCCTATCCCCTACTTCCTTGATGTGTTTTTAATGAATATATTATTATAGGATTATAGAATATTTAATGTGATTATCCATAAGTTAAATCTAGAAGATAGAATGAGCATACGTGTTTACTAGTCTTCCCATTATATATCCCTTAAAATATCAAAATACATAGGTTTAAAAATAAAACGTTATAATACTGGGAGAGTCTTGGTACTTAATAATACTCAAGAACTTATGAGTATATACTTATCCCCAGATGCATCAAGTTGTACACATTAAATAGGTACAACTTTTTATATGTCAATAATACCTTAATGAAGAGACTTAAAAAAGAAAAGTGATAAAAAATGTCAACATGGGTAACTAAGTGAGGAGGGACATCAGCAAATGATTAGGTTTTTGACCTGTTTAATGAAAGGGTAAAGACAAGACATTAATTCTGAACAGGAAGATAAAAACATAGCTTCAACATGTGCTTCAAAATATTAATGGTAAACACTTAAGGATAGGCATAATTAGAGAGAAAATAAAACACTCCATAATCAACAACAAACTTTAATCTGACAAAACACAAGAAAGAAAAGGAAGCAAAAAGAAGACAGCATGTGGTATATGAAGATTAAGTTTGACTTCATATAAACAGAAAACCTAAAATGATGGTGAATTAACATTTAAGAAATGCACCAGATAACAACAGAACAATAAACAGGGTAGAGTCCAAAACAGGGGTGCTCCAAAACTCTCATGAACCTGGGCTCCTCCTGCCTCTCAGGAGGAGGCACCTGCCATGTGACTTCTATCTTTAAGGCCATTTAATAATAAAAGACAGCTTCTGGTACCCAGATGTTGTATCTATGTTGCAAACCAAGTGAAGAAGAAAAGGTAAAAGAACAAAAAATTGGTACACTTTCCAATGAGTCAGACCCTATAAACGGTTTTCCCCCAAGAAAACAATGGAAGGAAATAAGGGAGTCATCACATACACAGACACAACAATAGTGCTCTGAACTATTACCTGGGCCACCAGGGAAATGAGCCACTGCTTTTCCCCAATCCTGATTTCCTAACATCCAGGTTTTTATGAAACAAAGATGTCAAATAGGCTGGTCCTTGTGCAACAACTTGGTGTTTGACTTCATGTCATCTCTGACCCAAATTGGGGAACAGAGGGCCGATATGACAGGTCATGTGTATGCTAAGTCACTTCAGTTGTGTTCAACTCTTTGCAGCCATATGGACTGTACCCGCCAGGCTCCTCTGTCCATGGGGACTCTCCAGGCAAGAACACTGGAATGGGTTGCCACTTCCTTCTCCAGGGGATCTTCCTGACCCAGGGATTAAACCTGCCTCTCTTTATGCATCCTGCATTGGCAGGTGCGTTCTTCACCACTAGCGCCACCTGGGAAGCCCCAATATGACAAGTCAGTGGTGCCCAGAAGCTCATAGAGCAGGCAGACCTGTGATGTGTGTCAGCCCTGTTGGACTCGTGTCCTTTTCTCTCTTGACATTTTTTTTTTTTTTTTGTAAGGCACGAACCCCTTCCTAACTCCTCTCTGGACCACCCATCACAGTAACCTACTTGGAGTTTGTAGCAGCCCCTCTCTTAATCACTATTCACGCATTTGTCTGTGGTTTATCTCATTAGAATGTCATTACCACGAACTGCAGCTCCTGCAGCGTGAGCACAGAGAATGCATTGTGCATGTTGCTACTTTTACCAAGAGTTTTCCTTCTATTTGGTCAAATCCCTTCCTGGCTTTTGCCTGTTTTAACATTTGTAATTTTTAAAATGCAAATCTTTCCTTGGTTGTATTCTCTTCTTGTTGTAACTCCGTCTCTTTTAAAGGTCTTGTTAACTTTATCAATACTAACTAAACTTGATGTTTTACCCCTTCCATACAAGGAATACTCCTAAGATTACCTTCCTATTTCTTCCTCTGCTAAGCAATTCCCACCTAACATTTATCTGCATAAATGTAAAGAGAAATTTATGAAAAGATCTATATTCAACTCTTGCAGTTTTTATCTCAGTGGATCTTGGTAGCAAAGAACGTTCACTTTTTAGTCAATATACTTCCAAACTGCCTTAATTTATGACAGAGAAAACACCTTATGTGTTATATTTTTTACAGAAGGAAAATAAAAGAAATTTAAAATTCTGCATTACCCTTCAATGCTTTTGAATTAGATTTTTGTGAAAGGTTTATGGGTTTTTTACTTTGGTTGGCTGTTTTATTTTCCTTTTTTATTTCTTTATGAAGGTAACTAGATAATTGGCTTCAAGTCAGAGAAAGAAAGAGGAGGTAAGAGGCCCATTCTTATTTCAATTACACAATTAAGGCTAATATCTGGGGTGTGGGAGCTGAGGTCTGTAGAGTAAGTTGAGGCGGGGAGAAACCTTCACCATATCTGACAATGAAATTGATTTATGGAGCAAGAAAATGTCAAGCTGACATAAGCTATAACAATCACTGGAATACCACCTCAAATCCAGAAAGAAATTGTGGAAATAACTCTGAGATGAGAATTTAACCTGTAGAAAAAACCTGTAGGAGAATTTAACCTATAGAAAAAAACTTGCTGTGGTTGGATGTTTCAGGCAGACAGCTAGGTGATGTGAATTCAAATGGGAAAAAAAAGACAAATAACTTCCACACGGACATGTAGACTCAAAGTTAGTTTTCCTGTCAACATTGCATTGCACTGGCATGCATTTCCTTGCAGAATCCTTCCTGTATGGGGAGGTAAGCTGGTGTTCATGAGCTCTGAACGGTTCTAGGTCTTTGCTCTACTTGAGGTTTGAGAAAGGACCCCCGCATAATCCCATTAGCGGGTGAGGAGGCCCGTGGATAGCGTCCCTCAACACGTGTCCCGGTGCCTCCTCTTCCATGCCCACAGGCTCTTCTCCTCCAGCCTTCTCCTTGCCACCTATTTCACCCCGAAGGTGGTGGATTTCTCCCTTTGCATGCTCATTGCTTCCCAGAGCTGGTCAGGAGTCAGGAGGGAAGTGAGGCTGCCTGCAGAGAGGAGACAGTGCAGGCGGGAACCATGGTCTTTCATGGGGAAGCCTTCCTAAGGTGCTGGGAGTTAGACGTCTCATGGTTCTTTTGTGGTGTCCCTAATGGGTAACCAGAGAGACTAGAAGGGAGAAAATGGGAGAATAATTAACATTCTCAGGGAATAGATAACTTCGTCGGCTTTAGAGGCAACATCGAGGTCATAAGACTTTCTTTCCTGGTTTTTGTTTCTGTGCTTCGGTTCTATCAATTAGGATACTTTCATCTATAAGGAAAAGACAGGCCCAACTGGCTTAAACAATAAGGAAATTTACTTTTGATCTTAACAAAAAATCCAAGAATAAGGTGGTTCTTCCATTGTTAGCTAATTCCATGGCCTCATCAGGAACATAAGTTCCTCCCGTCTCTCTGCTCCTGACATTCTTGGCTGGTTGGCTTTGTCCTTGGAAGTCACTCCCCTCAGGGTCACAGGATGCTCCTATAATTCCAGACTTTACATCTAGATGCAGCATCCAATGTATGAAAGGTCATTTTGTCCCAGGTATCCCTTTTAAAAGAATGATGAAACCTTTCCCAGAAACCCCCCTTGACAGACTTTCCTCATGTCTCATTGGCCCAGTGCCTCCTTGCTTTTGTCTGACACGATCACTGGGAGCAGGGTGAGAAAGCTGGGATTGTCCTGGGTTTATTAAGAGTTAGCCTGAGCTGGGGAGAGGGTCATAATCTCTGAGGAATAAACACCTACACAAAAGTGGGGCTCATTTAAAAATAAGAATAGGATAATAGATATTGGAGACAAAAACATGAATTTCTGCTACAATCGTTGATCATACAGAATAATAAAAACATCAATAATGTTTATTAAACACATTGCAATATGTGCTTTGCACAGAGCTACTTATGCACTTTCTATGAAATACCTTAAGAACAAACTTATGAGATAGGTGCTAATATCAGCTCCAATTTATAGACG